>VWZD01005839.1:0-286797 GCA_013396695.1 Sakesphorus luctuosus
TGCTCCTGTTCAGCACCATCCCGCCCATGTGCAGTGTTTCAACGTGCTCTGGCAAACAGAAGTGACAGACTGGGACCCTCTGGTGCTCTTGAGAAGGAAGGAAACACGATCCTGATCAAACTGCCCATGGTGCCCTCAGGCACTTCCAGGCTCTCATGAGTTATACAGACCCCTTGGGGCTGCCTGGACAAATGCCACAGTCTTTCAGGAGGTAGCAAGACACACCACCTTCCTTCTCTCTCATTGCAGCTGCTCTTCCTCTCCCTCCTCTCTCAGAAGGCTCAGTGGACTCTTAGGGGAGTAATGGGAGCTCTGGACTGGGGGAATAGCTGCAAAGAAAACAGTTAGTCCCATCTGTATGTTGTTGGCAAACCCCTGCAGGGCACCTGTTTTCTGATTCAGTAGCTGGCACACTTTACATCCTCCCCCAACCAAGACACAAACAAAAAAAGTATTAAAGGAGTTCTAGTGAGGAACTGGGGTCAGACTCAAACATGCTGTAAAAATCAAACAAGAAGTCAATAAACACCTACCACTCATAGCAATTAAAATGAAGATGCCAGCTCAAACACTATGGAAAATTCTCTCTGCCTCCCTAAATTGTTACAGTTTTAGTGGAAAGAGTTGCCTTTTCCCTTTCTCCCTTCCCATTCCAGTACGCTCACAGCAAGCATCTGTTTTTTTGATCCAGCTGGATGCTACAGTTCGTATCCAAATCTACAAACACAGAAGAGTTTATATCAGACAACCTGCAAACAGCAAAAAGCCTTGCTGGTGTTTTGTGCTATGTTGCTCCAGAAACCCACGAAACTCTGACAACAACATCAACTGCAGCAGAGGAAAACTAACAGGCTGAAAGCAGTTTATTGAATCAAAGAGGAAGAGATTTGTTATATGTCAATGTAAGTCACAGATATCTGTCAATATTTGACATGTAGTGATAAAATAAACTTTCTGGTACTCAGACAAGCATTTAACCCCTTTAAGACAGCCAAGAAACTATTAATCAACAATATATTTTCTATGAAGTGTCTCATTTTTCAGGACAAAGTAATTCCTTATATTTAAGTCCTCATTCAGAAACTTGAACACATCAAGCCTCTGAGGAGCTCTGCAGGCCTTAAAAACTTCCCTTAGGAAGGAAATAGCTCAGATAGGACCTCAAGATCTCAGCAGGTCCTCCACCAACAGCACCCAGCGGTGCAGAGAGCACTGCTCAGCATTGCTGAGGTGCCTCCTGCTGTCCAGCACAGGGAAGATGCAGTCGCCAAGGCAACCACTGCAGAGATCTGCTGATGTCCACGGGTGATGTTCAGAAACATGTGAACATAATTACTCAGAGGCATCCACAGCTTGTGCCCTTTGGAGAACCTGCTGGAGAGCTGAGAGTTTCCATAGAAACACTCTGGAACAGCTCAGGCTGAGCCTCCTCCCAACTGTTTCACTTCCGAGTGCAAATAAAAGGGCCCAGCAAGAAAAGGAGTTGTGCTTGTCATTTGGTAAGTGCAGCAGCTGGACAATGAGCAACGAGGCCAGAGGAGTGCAAAAACACTTCCACATTTACCAGAGGTTCATCCTGGGGGTAAACAATAGAGTTCCTTTCTCACAGCAACTTATTTTGCTGCTATCTGCTTGCCTGTTGACAGCTACTCCCTCTAAAAACATCATTACTTTACCAACTCAAGGAGAAATGGTCCTGCAGAGGGTTCCAAGTCCTTACAGCTGAACGTTGTCCATAAGCTGATAGGAAAACACTGAATTTGTCAGCCTGTCTGTGCACTTGAGACACAGTGAATCCTTTCCTGCTTAAAAGCTGCGAGTTTTGAGTGGCTTCTTAACCCAAGAAGGCAAGTGAAGGAGAAAGTTTGAGAGCAGACTAGTCGTCTCCACTAAATAGACACATAATATAGTGATTTGCAGCAAAGAATTCATGAGTTGGTGCATAGATGAGGAGTTTGTGCATCATTTGGGGAGTGAAAAGGAGGAATCTGCCCTTTCACCAGACCCTCAGTCCAGCCCAACCTTACAGCTGGAGACCTCCTGCCAGTCCTCATCTACATCAGGATTTCTTTTTTTTTTGCAGAGTATTGCTGACCAATAGCAGATACATGAGACCAAACTATTCTCACCCAGCAGGGTAGTGCTCACACTCTCTTCCACCCCAGCAACATCCCCAGTTCTCTCCTCCACAGACCCAGAGACAGAAGGTTCCTTTTGGTTCCTCAGCTGGCTATAAACACACATTACTATTTCACCCTTGGATGTTTTATGATCCCTGGATGAAGGTCAGCACAATACAGTGCTCAGGTTAATTCCTTTTCATGCTTCTGCACAATGCCAATACTGAACAATTCTTCCTCTCCAAAGGAAAAGATAAACCACAGGGACAGCTGCAGATGACCTTTAATCCTGAGTCTTTTGATGGTACTTTGCCATCCCTGCTCTGATCTCTAACAGAGGACTGTCCATTCCCACTAAAACCAAAAGACTGGAGAGAGGATCACCCATTCCACCTGAAAGTCCTTCATCCCACCAAAAATGCCATGAGAAGGGCTATCCCTCTGCTCTGCAAGGCATGGACACAAGAGACCTTCAGCTGAGTTTCTCCATCACCCCTGTGACAATTCTTCTGTGAGCTTTCGGCATATCTTCTGTTAATACCTCACATCTTGCACCTGACATGGGAGAAATCCTTCAAGGTCCAACGAGCACATCAGCCAGCTCTGGTGAGAAACTCAAATGCTAATGAGAGAGCAAGAGCCTGGGACAGGAGCCCTTGGCTTTCTATTAATAGCAACTTCAGCAGAGCATGAAGAATGGAGGGCTGGGCTGACTCTTCTTTCTAGGATGCTGCTTGTCCTGCTTACTGGACCATTAAATGTTGAGCAGAAGGAAAGACAGGTTTGTGTGAATAATAATGAAGGTGCAGCATCTGCAGTTTTTCATTTCTGTCTAGAAACTGCCTGTGATCACTTGACTGAGCTAACAAGGAGACTGACAGCTTTTGTTCTTCCAAAGAACTGTCACCAGATTATATATTTTGGGGGGTGTTCCAGCATGCAGTGGGCAATGCTGGCTATTTTCTGCAAGCCAAGTCCCTGTCCCCAGGAAGTAGTTCATCAATTAGTTCTTTCAGATCTAAAATAAGTATATACAGGGTCCCAAAGAGAAACTTTGACTTAAGTCAGATGTGCTCCAGCACAGCAGAGAATAGGCATTCCCTCACCTTTTTTACTCCCTTTTGATGTGGAGGTCTCCATCAGAGGCCATATGAAGATCACTGCACAACTCTGGAGGCCATACACAGTGTGCAGAGCACTTCTCTAGCCCTTCTATGACATTCATACATCAATACTGCAGGGTATGTTCATACAAAGCTCTCTACCCCTTAATGTTATCTTCAGAAAATTGTAATTCTCTTGTAGCCTTAACCACAAATTGGTTAATTAAGGAAAGGCCGTGTTAACACAGAAGAATGTAATTTCTATTTAGTTTCTGTCTTGGGTTGAGCTGGCAAAATGCCAACTGCCCAAGTACAGAGAAAAGGTTCTTCTCCCCCCAACCAGCCAAAGGGAGAAGAAAGAGGGAGAGAGGAAAAAAACTTCAAAAGCCCGGTTTATGCTGAAACTTACTACATGTATTTATACAGAAAAGAGAAAATTAAAAGAAAACTACAATATAACACACACACAAGTTATATGTAACAAGAAATAACCTCCCACTCCCCAATTAATACAAAGTGTATTACTCCAGATTCATAAGCACTCCAAAGCCAAAAGACACCCAGCAAGAAACAGAGTAACAACAAAATATTTCTACTTCTCTGAACTTAAACAAAAGGCAAGGAGTGGCAATAGCAGGAGCGAGGCCTAACAGGGCATCATACCGGCAGCACGTCGGCTCTGTACCTCAGCCATGGTGGAACTGAACTAAGCCACACCCACACACTGGACTTTACTGCTATTGAGATGATGTAAGATGGGGTGGAATAAAACACTATTGGCTAGGAGAGGTCAGCTGTCAGCTAGCCCGGCCCAGCTCAAGGCAGCTGACAATTTCAGGCCCAAATCTGAACTCCAAGGCCCAAATTTAGGCCTACCTGGCTAAACCCATAACAGTTTCTTTTCATGCAGACCCTTGTAAGAATTTATCCATCATGAGATGAGGTCACAAGAAGGGATCTAAAGTCTCACAGTCTATTACAGTCTCAGAAGAAACACATAAAAGGGAGCTGAAAGACAAAGAACCCAAGCAGGGAAACAGATTCAAATTAAGGGCTGTTTGTGCAATCCAATTAAGGTACGGTAGGAAGGCAGTGCTGGTGACCACTGTTCCCTTTTCAAGTGACTGGTTTATTCAGGCACTTGCCAGCTAGAAGAGATATTTCATTTTAGCCCCTCCACCTCCCACAGGCACAAGGACTGTGCCAGCCTTGACATCAGAGCCCCTTTCAGGGACTGGCTGCCACAGCAGCACTGGGGTCTCCCAGCCAACTTCCCAACACACCATAAATCCTGAGAAGAAAGGTGTGGATGTCTCTGCTGGAGATGTTCAAGATGCAATAGTTGAGGTTTTCACCTCTAAGGCACTTGGCAACTCCATTTCTGCCCAGCTTAAAACTGGCATCCACCTTCCCAGCAGCCCAAAGCTGCTGTGGGAACAGCACCCCTTCACCCTATGTGGGCCTCTACATATGCGGGAACTCAAGCTAAAAGAAGTTTCTTCTGCAAAACATTACTTGGGTGATTCAACCCAGAAACCTTCCTGCTTTGAATGGCACAGTGCTCTTACAGATAAGAAAATAAGATGAAGAGCCCGAGACGGAACTACACACAATTTCATTGTGTTTTGGCAATATTAAAGCACAGGAAAACACAAATCTCTCCCCAAAAACCAAATCTCTCCCCCCAAAACCAGAGTTGCTGCAAGACACCTTCATCATTTCTCCTTCCAGCACCAGCTCAGGCAGGGTCCATCAGCATTCAGCTTCTCTTCAGTAGCAAATACATGCTGGTAACGAAAAATTTGTGGGTTCCTCCAGGTAAAACACACATGAAAGTTTCAGTGCAGCTGGGCAGTGGCCCTGGTTTGAGCACAAGGCATTCTGTCATGGTGACACATCCCATAAACCTTGGAATCAGCCTGCCAGGCCAGATGGCAGTTCCTGCCTCTGCCTGTGCTCACACTGAGGCACTGCATTGCTGCAGCACCTTCCAGTTGCTGCTTAATGAGACAAGTCATAGCTCAAGATGATGATGTTGCTGGATCAATATATTTTATAAACAAGGAGAGTGCAGCCATAAAAGCTGAAATCTTTCCTGGGTGGGAAAACCCCCAAGTCACTTTATGCTCAGCCACACAGATGCACTACCATCAGCTTTATGGCAGAGGAACACTTGTCTTTCCAGCAGCATGTCCTGCTCAGGATCTTTATGAATATGATGGGCCAGGCACCTCTGGGAGCAGTCAAGGGCTAATTTCAGCTAAGGAAGCCAATTGCTGCAACGTGCAGCCAGACTGAAGATAAGGCAGGACTGATGCAAATCATTTCCTAAAGGAGCTCATCTCCCACTGCAGAGGGAGACTTGGAAAATTGGCATCTGTAAATACCCACCCTCAGATTCCCAATTTTAAATGAAGCTTGGGAGCACTTGGTAAAAAACCAGCTCTCACCCTCTGCATTAATTCAACATTTTAGGTGACAAGGGGCTATAAATGTACAGTATCTAAATGGCAGTGTGGGGAATATCAGACTGGTTCATTTTTTTGATATACCCATCAGATAACAAGAAGCAAACACCTTCATTTCCAGAGAAACTGCTGTATCCATCCTGACTCTCTCCCTCTTATTCTGCAAAGGATCATTCCTCCCCAAGGAGCTGCTTACTCTGCCAGTCCAACTCACTGAGTTTCTCCAAGAAGTTTCAGGGAAAGCTTTTTGCCAGCACAAAACAGATGAGCTTATTCAGGCAGTGATTCCCCTTTGCAGCAAGAGGACAGGCAGTGCATTTTATGCTGGATTTCGTGTCAGTCACTGAATATCTGTGAATTTCATTCCTCTCATCTGCCTTTCTGACATAACCTCCCTGACACTGGTGGAGACACCTGGATCAAAAGCCCTGCAAACTATCAATGTGAAGGCCACCAGGCTCTTTAGCACCAAATCAAAATTGGAAAAGGCTCAAACTCTTCAGTATTATCAAAGCAATGCAAAAGAAATCAGACCCCCAAGTGAAGAATGAGTACAAACCAAAGTTGTGCCTATGCAATGCAAACTCATTACACAAAATTCCTCCTTCCCAGCTGACTGCAGAATTTGAAAGTCTTGGAAACAGCTTGGATTTCCCACTGCAGGTATGTGCCTGGGTTCTCTTCAGTAAGGGTAGATATGGTCAGGATCTTTACAAACACAACCAGCACCCACTTCTCTAAAGGCTGATGTAATGCCTCTTCAAAGTACCAGCAGAGAAAGAGACTTCCCCTTATTCTAAGCCAAAGGAGAAATAAAAGCCAACCCATCTCCCTAACAGTCACTTTAAAGGCCTTTTTTACACCCTTTTCCCATAACTTGAGTTCACTTGGATTTTCCCACCTGAAAACCATTTTGTAACTCACACAATAGCAGCCTCTTAATTCGTATTCCTGGCAAGATCATTTCCCTTGCTCTCATGTAAATGAGCCTCCCTGGAGCTCTTAGGCATTATTATACATCATGGTAGTTGTATTCCTCTCAGCGCTATAAATGCAGTCCAGGACTCAATTACTATTCAGAGATGAACAAAGTATACACTGCATTTACTCAAACTATGGCTGCTTAAGGTATGGAGACTCCCTGGTTATGTGCATTTACTTATCAAGTGCCTTGAAGGAGAAAATGCAGGTCTACACCTCTAATCATGTCCTTCAAAAGGCAATTAAAATTTGTCAATAAATGCCACACTTGCATGCAACATTCATCTCATTTCATTCACAGCTGCTATTCTGCAATATGAACACACTTATTTAGTGTTGCTTCGAGGACTTGAATCAAAATTTGGTTTCTAAAATCAACTACTTGAATTCTGACTCCTAAGGGGCATTTGAAATGTCAAGGAAAAAATATTAAAGGGTCCCTCTGAAGTCTTGTTTTGAGCCTTTTTAAAGTGTCCTCCCCAGGCTTTGCTTCCCAGAAAGAGCCTCCACAGTTGTGTGAGTCCCAAACACTGAATGCCCCCAGTGTGACAGATGATTCTGGGGTACAGCTGTTTGCCTGGGTTCCAACATCTGTATCCTGCTCTTCAAAACCTTCCCTCCAGTCTGCCAAGACCTTTCCATATCTGCTGCAGTTTCACTCACAAAGGGAGCCAAAAATTACATGCAGCACAACCTCTGAAGTTCTCCAAAGGCTCAGGACTTCATTAAAGCTCCATTAAAAGCTCTGCAAAACTGACTAATCTGTATTCAAACTGTAAATGGAAAAGCAAGGGCATAAGCTTATCACACACGCAGGAATGCATTGTTATGCCAAGCACTTGGAAGTTTCCCAATTTATAACTTCTAAAAACAATGCAGACAGCCTGGAGAGCTTGGAAGAGCAGGCTCACTCCTTCTGGCTGGATTGACATGGAACACTCAGCTCAGGACTTCCAGGAAGGGAGGATGAATTGAGAGGGAAGAGCAATCCAACCACAAACTCCTAAGCTGTAGGAAGAGGAGCTCTGTGTCATCCCCTGCACTGGGGCAGACAAGGCCACAGCAGCTGGCTTGAAATCAGCTGCAAGCTGGCAATAAAAGATCTTAAATAAATAATACAGCAATTAAAAACCTCAGTGGCAAGTTGGTTTTAAGTCAACAAGAGAGGCCAAAGACTCAAGAAACCTGCCACATGCAAACCTTTCCACATGTGGATTGCCACAAACTCTGCTACATTCTAATCACCACTAAACTAACCCATTTCAGACAGAAAGGCAGGGAATGTCATCTTATTTCTGGGGGTCAGAACAGTCAGTGCACACCTTTACATCTAGTTTAATTTTTCCATCAATAGCACAGCACTTATCCTGACTGTGACCCCCAGTGCAACTTAATCAGGCTGAAAACACAGCTTTACTATTAACTGCTACAGTAACTAAGCTCTTCAACCACCACCTTCTGGAAGGGCCAACACTCTGCCTGGTTTCCCTGAGCAAAGACTAATTAACTGGTTCATAAAACCACTTCTCAGTGAGCTGCAGCCCTCAGTGCTGTTAGGAGATAAATACTTTGAGGTGATGTGTTCCAGTAGCAACAGGACATTCCTTTGTGCTTCCTTCATCTCCATCAACTCCCCGAGTGTGAGCAACGAGATAAAACTTCTGAGGACACCCAAGGGTTCTTGTATATATTTACATACCTTATGGAATGCCCTTTGCATTCAGCTGGTTAATATGAACTCCTTGCTGATGGAGGCAAAACAACCTTCAATAAAGCACCTTGTGCCCCATTTCTTACCCATGCAGACACCCATCCCCAGCAGTTGTTTATCTTGCCTCACTCAACAGGGAGTGTTCTGCAGACCAAAGACATCCCTCTGACACTCCCCCCCCTCACACCATCTGTGCTGGTTTAAAGGTAAACCAGAAGGAGAAATGAACCCAACACAAAAGAGATTATAAGTCAGAGTTACAATTTAATAACAATATCACAATAAATGCAATGGCACAAAGAGAGATTGGTTTTAACCCACAAAACCCAGCAGTGTAACCCAGCCCCCTGGGGCACAAACACAGTGGGGTTTGGTGGCCCCTGTGCTGAGCCCCACGGGGTTCCCCCGAGTGCAAAGGAAAAGGAAGGGCCAAAGCTGTTGGTGCAGATGATGGCACAGTCTGGGCCAGAGTGCTGGGCTCCTCCTGGCCAGGGGCTGCTCCTCCTCTGGATCTGACAAATAGTTCCCCAGTTTCCAAATCCCAAGATTGTGTCCCCTCAGGTGCAGGTGGGAGCCCCCAGTCCCTCCCCCAGGGCAGGGAGTTGCAGAGTGGGGGATGTGACTGTGGGAGTCAGGGGGGCTTTTGGAATGGTTGCTGGACCCTGAGCAGAGCTGAGCCCTCAGGTGGGTGTGGAGGTGCCAAGAAGTCCCTGGAGGGGAGTTCTCCCAGCTCCTCTGCCAGGCTTCTTTCCCAGCCAGCTGCCAGGCTGAGGGCTCAGCTGTGCCCTGGGCAGCTGCTGCCAATGGGCCATTGGGAAGAGTTGCTGGGAAATGACGCAGAGGGTGGAGAATCCACAGCTTTGGTCACACCCACACAGTGATGAACTGGTCCCAGCTGCTGAATTAGGACACCATCTCAGAACAGGTGAGGGAAGAGGTGATGAAGAAGTTGCAGGGTGTTATTTTCCACACACAGCCAAAGGAACCTCACACCCTGCAATGACAGCTGCAAAAAAAGAGGGGGAAAAATCAGCATAGAACTCGTTTATTGGCAAAAAGTCACCTCTTGGTTACACAAGAGCTTTCTCTGCTCAAACCTGTTATTTTAATGCACTTTTCAGTTCCTGACAGCTGAAAATGCACCTTCCAACTAAAGCAGGTCCTGTCCAATAAATGCAGGCAATATTTTGCAGATTTATACACATTAGCCAAATTATGTGCACTCTTGAGATGAAATTCCATTTTCTTTGCTGGCTAAAACTGTGTGATGGCCCAAGCTTTTTGTCTTCTAAGCTGTATTGATTTTGCAGCTTGATGTATGGCTTGCCCAGCCTATGTTAATTCAATGCAAAGTCCATTTTGGAGATGTCAGATGCCTCTTCCCCACCAGAGAAATTGCTTACAGTGCACAGTGCTCTGTTAGTCTGCTCACAGGCTGCTTGAGCAGCACAAATACCTGAGGCTTATGGAATTATTAACTTTCTGACAGCTACACGGTATTTTAGTGCATGTTTTGTAATCAGAACAAAAAGGGCTTTCAGCTTTCACCAAATAAGCCTCAATTATGGCCTACAGAGAGAGCAGGGAGAGTTACTGTCATGGCCCAACCTTTGATCTCAGTTCCAGGACTATCTGTCTAATTATGTCTTAAGAGCACACACAGAAAATCCACTTCCTAAGCTCCTTCACAAAAAGACACTGACCCTGTAACTTGAAGAGCCAAAATAAGTAAAGTTTTCTTGCAAATGTTACTTCTCAACCCAAGTGGAAGCCAAAGCCAGGCTTTAGTGAGCATGGGAAGGTCACAAAATGGCAAGAATTGGGTTTTGAATAGCTGCTGTCTCTAAAAATGCTGGGAACACACTTTTCCCACCACTCATATCCTGGAGTTTGCCAGTTTGAGTGTCTCAGATCAGTCCCACTTCACTCTCCAGACCCAAGACAGGCCTATACCCAAACTGATCATCTTCTAAATAAGAGAGTTTGTGCCACCCAACTCCCCCCCCAAACATAAAGTAGAGCTGAAACATAAAAATACCACTAAAGAAAAAAATTCTAAAAAAACTTGTTTCAAACCAGCAAAATAACTTTGTATATATAGATTGTATTCTTTACATAAAGGCTGTTATTTGACGTTTTAAAGGAGTAGGATTTGAAGATTAAAGGATATGGGATTAAGAACTACATGTATGGCTGATGCTCTAAATGGTGTCTGTGCATCTCTGGTGTGCTGAATTGTAAGACCTGGCATGTCTTCACTTGAATATGGCAAAAAATAAAAGAGAGATTTCTTCAATGCCTTCCAAGATGTGTGGCCAGCAAACAGGCAGTGCTGCTGCCTGTGCCACCTGGAGCAGGATGGTTAAATGGTGTGGAGAAGCCTCAGTGCAGTGCCAGCAGTGCCAAGGGCAGTGCTGTGCTACACCCTGAGCTGTGTATCAGTGGTTGGACACTGTGGGACTGACTTTGTTCAGCTGAATTCTTCATGGACCAAGCCTGGAGTTCACACTGATCTCACAGTTGTGATCTTGTTGGCTTGAAGATGGCAACTATGTGGAAAGAAGCCCTTTGAAACAAACAGTTCTTGATGAGTTGCCTTTATTAGCTCTGGGGCTGTGTTCTCCCTTTGCTTTCACACAGTTCTGGGCACTCCTACTGACTAACAGTCTTTCTCCTCTCTGCTATAATGATGTGGGCTTTTTTAAAATTAATTTTGTTTTATCTTTTGAAGTTCTATTCATTACTACCTCTTTTCAAAATTGCTTGACAGTTCTGTCATTATTTCTTCCAAGCCAGCTTTCATTTGGCTTGCTAGGAAAGGGAAAAGGCAGGGTCCAGACTCCTCTGTGGCTTTGTTCTTGCAATTATTCTTGGGCTCAGCTAATTGGGAGGCTTTGTGTTCCTGGGTTGTTCCTCTGATGCCTTCTGCCCTGTCAGCCCCAGGAAATGTCACCAATCCCTTCTCCATTAGAGCTTTAGTCTCTTTATTCTCAGATTCAATTTCAATAACACATTTCCAGATGAACTGAAGCCTCAGAATAAGGTGAAACTCGACAACTGGCAGTGAGGGTGGCTGTGCTGCCCTCAGGAGGCTCTCCCTCTGCAGGTGCCACCTCTTTGTGTCTTCCCACACAGCGTTCCTGCTCCTCTTTGTGCCTTCTCTGCCTTTAATATCACCCCAACAGACTGAGCTCCCTGTTTCCCTCTTCCCCTCATCATCACCTCTCCAATCCCATAAATGCTGGTTGTTGTTACCCTCTGTTCTCTCCCTAATCCCTCCTTGGAGCTTCTTTTTGCCCTCCTCACCACAGCCACCTCCACACATCCACACATTCTCTGTAACCTTTCTTTTATCCACCAAAATTCTCTGCCTTTCTTCCATTTGCAAACATGCAGCTTAATTTTTGGTTTTGCCTTTGTTTCCGAAAGCCTGGCTGATGATTTCATTGTACTGCAACAATACTCTAGTGATGCAATTCAAGCCTACTCATAGTAGCTAATAAACTTCCTCTTGATTTAAAACTGTCAGTTTAACTTATTTTATTAACTTTAAGCTCTTTGATTCTGTGGAAGCACAGACCAACCTTTCCTATAATAAATATTCTTTCTACCTGACAGCAAGAACTTTGGTACCGTGCATGTTGTCACCTCTGCTACAGTGAGGTTTATTCTTTACAGTGAACGAATGGCTTGAAAAAGCTGGAATGAACTTCCTCCATCCCTGTGACAGCACTGACAGGAGCTGCCCCTTTCTCAGCCTCCTGCCCTGAAGCTGCTGCTTCCAGGGATGTTGAATCCCAAGCTGTGTATGTTGAAAATATGGTGCATATTCATGGCCCTGTTTAATTGCCTTATAGTTCTGTGTGTTCCCTCTTGGTCCAGGGAGGGCACAGGATCCATTTAGTTACATGTTTATGAACAAGAACTTTCATCTCAAGGCATGACTAGGAGTCAATTATGGGTGTGTAGGTATTTAACAAATCCTGTTTTTCATTAATATCTGTGACTCTTCAGGCTACTGAGAATAAATTTTCAATGTTCAAATGCTTCAGAGGGATCACAGTGTTTGTGGGATTTTCCTTTGCTCTTTTAAAATCAGCAGCATAATTCAGTTTGGTGTTTTGCTCTGCAAAGCTTACCATAGCCATCAATCATTTATGAATTGCTGTGCATTTTGTGTAGTAACTGAGAGGTAATAACTGTAGTCAGGGAATAGCAAAACAAAGCAAATCACGAGTAGTTGCAGCTCATGTAATCCCCTGTCAGATTAGGAGCTACCTGAGAAGATGTTTATATTGCTGCCAGTGCTGTTTGCCCAGATAAAGGCAGACTTTGTTCTCCAGAGAACTTAATGCAGCTTTTATAAAGCAAGTGCTACCCTGATTTTGGTGTAAATTATCTGTATAATCTCTTGTACTTTAGCATGTTGTGACACTTGGGTGAAAATGAGGAAGAGATGGTAGGCTCTGACTTCATATCAGTGGCAAGGCTGCAACTGAATTCCATGGATTCCAGCAATACAGTTAGTCCTAAACTCAGCTAGATTTTAAAATCAAGTAGTACGGCGTTGTGAGGTTTATCCTGGCAGTATTACTGGTGCCTAGAATACATGTATGCTTATCCAAGGCTTTTTAGGACTTTATTATCATCTGAAATTGGAAGACAATGGCTGAGTGAAAGACAATGTCACAACAATCCATGAAGGGTGTGCTGCTCCAGGAGTTGCCTTTCAAGTGGCAAATTCTTGGTCACAGCACAGCTATTTTAGGAGGCACCCAGAAGGTGGTGGGTGACACAGTGCACAATGCACTGAGCAGAGCCAGGGAAAGCAACAGGCTTGACTTTTTCAGCTTGTTGGATTTACACAGCAACATTCACTCCAAGGCGGAATTTTAACCTTGGCCTGGAGAGCAAGATGCATAACCTCACCCACCGAGCAGCCATCCCTGTTCCAGGGCTCTTTGGATGATGTTAAACACCTTTTTACAGGGCTTGGGCTTTCTGCTCCGTTGCTCTGTGAGAGCTGGTGCACATGTTCTCTGCTTGCTGCACGTTCTGGGAGAGATGACATCCTAAAGTGACCTGTCTTTCCCAAACTACTGAGAGAACCCATTTACAGCCCTCCTGGCTGTGCTGTGTGTACAAGTGACATTTGACAGCTGCTTAGAGATGAGTATGAAGTTTGGAATAAGGCAGAGCACCATTGCCAGTTCCTGGCTCTGTGCCCTTTTAACAGTGTATTACCTCAGAAGCCTTTTTGTCCCTGTGGAAGTACCTCTTAATTAAATTTAGGTCACAGCACAGTGACCACGCTGGTAGGGGAGCTGCTTAGCAGTGGCTGTATCTGTGTAGGCAGTTTAACCTCTTCTCAGCTCCCCAAAGGGCTTTTATATGTTTAATTTTAAGATTCCACCTTGCTGAAAGCTTGAGGTTTGCCCCTGCATGAGTGGCAGGGCCAAAATTCAAACTACAGGGCTGGTGTCCTCAAACGTGTATGTAAAGGAGCCAGGCAGAAGTTCTGCTTGGGATAGATCATTTATCATCCTGCATGCCCAGGAAAGTTGGCCCAGGATGCTCAACTGTATGAACAGATTATTTCCTAAACTAATGGCCTGCTGCAGTCTACTGTGTGATTACAGATGAGGTTTTAGTGGGCTGGGAGATGCAAAGCAAGCTGGAGAGCTGTAAGATAAATTCATCCATGTAATCATTTACACTTTATACAACAAATCAGATCCAAACTGAACTCCACAACACATAGGAGTCTATTTTTAAGCCTGACCTGGCATCATGAAATGCTTTAGTGAATGAGCAAATGCTGATGGACTGCCATCAGTGTTGTATAGAAATCAGTATAATTAGGGAGAAACAAATAATAAAAAGCCTAAGTGCACTGAGCAGTTCCTTTATTGTCAGCAGCAGGATGTGTGCTCCCCTAACAGGTTTGGAAGCTGCACTGGCAGGAGGGAATCGTGCTGCTGCCAGAAACATTCTCTTCCATGAGGAGGATTTTGGTAGGTGTTTTCAACTGCTCTCCAGAGGCAGTTTCTGTGGCAATTACAGGACCATCCCAGTTGTATTAAATGAGTCAGTTATGTGCAATGTAATTATTATTGTGTTACCAGATCTTAGCCATCAGTTTTGTGTTGTCCACCTGTCTCACTGTATGAAATGTCTGTGCTCTTGTGCATGTTTTCCCACGGTGTCTTCTGTCCACCTTCTTTCTTAGCTGGAGAACTACTCTCCTGTGAATAAAAGGCATGTTGAGACAGTGATGCTGACCTCTGAACAGCAGGTTAAGCCTTGGAGGAAGGGGAGGGTGTCCCTGTCCTGGTAAGTTTTAGTAGGAAAACCTAGGAATAAAACAGATTTAATTGTGTATTGAGACAGGCAGGATAGAATCACAGAAAGGTTTGGGTTGGAAGGGACCTCAAAGCCCATCCAGTCTCACCCCCTGCCATGAGCAGGGACACCTCCCACCAGCCCAGGCTGCTTCAAGCGCCATCCAACCTGGCCCTGGGCACTCCCAGGGATGGGACAGCCACAGCTTATCTGCCCAACCTGTGCCAGGGCCTGCCCACCCTCCCAGGGAAGGATTCCTTCCCAGTATCTAACCTAAATTTCCGTTTTTTCAGTTTGAAGCCACTCCTGTGCTCTGTTTCCACTGCAGGCCATGGAAACTGGTGCTTATTCTCCTTCAGAGTGGTGCATTCAGAAGATGATGTGTCACCAAGCAGGGAAGACTCCTCACTGCTGGAAGCCTTCCCAGCTTTGCTAGTCCTTGGAACACTCTCAAGAGTTTACCTGGAGGCAAAACACCTGGAGACTTGAATAAAATTACTGAGAGGAGTGAAAACAGGCTCTGAGATGAGCTACAAAATGCAGAATCTCATGTTCCTCTATTAAAGGATGAAGCTTTGCAAGACACATCCTTCAGCCCCCACCACTGGGTAAAAGTGTGCCTTTCTGCAGTGTTGTAAATGCAAAGACTAAAACTAAAATGAGATTTCTCTTGATTATTTTACTGTGTTGACGTGTCAAGGCCCATTAACCAAAGTTCTATTTAAATAGAAGCCACAAGCACTTAAATGTAAAAATATTTTTAAATGGCATTAGTGTTTTCTTTCTTGTGCTACAAGAAGGAATGGTGTGAGGAGAAGCTGAATGGAAAAATGTCCAGAGACAGCAGAAGCGGTGGCTGAGCTTTGTTTGTAACATGTCTGGATCTAAAATAAAGGAGGTGTGTAACACTTAATGGCTTTGCTGTTGTGTTTAACAGCAGCTGATGTGGTGGAGATGTATTTGATAGATGTGCTGTGCAGTCCTGAGCCACCTGCTAGAGAAACAGTGAAGGGGAAATGCTGAAATTCAGTTCTAATTAAGCACCTGTCAAAATACATTCTTGAAGCAATTTTGATGTGTTGGAGTTCATGCTGTCACCTACCCCATGAAGGGAAAGTCTGAGTTCCATTTCAAAAAATCCTTGCACTCTCCAGTCTTGTGGATCAGAACATTAACCTTTACACAAAATAAATTTTCTACACTGTTAAATTGTGGCTCCTGGGTAAGTCTCTGGGCAGGAATCAGTTCCTGGGTGGTTTGGATACCCCATGAGGAACCTGAGCACCAATTCCTCTGCAAGGAACAGCTTGATCTGAAGACAGAAGTTCTAAGCTGTACTTTCTCCTTGAAGGCAAAGAAGTCTATTGTGCATCAACACAGTGTCCCTTTCCCAAAGGACAGTGTTTTTTTCCAATCTGGCCATGAAAGTCTTTATCATGCTGGTTTTTTAATTATACAACATAATTGCATCACTGTTCAATTTTAACTGCAATGCTGATATTAAAAGAATAATTTGCAGGAGTGTTTTGCTTCCATTTTCTATTTCCTAGAATATACAAAGTTGTCTCCATCTCACATTATGATATCAATGCATTGACCTTGGTTGGACTAGGTGCTCATTCCCAGTGCTGTTCTGCACTGTGTGCTGGATTTGGCCTGGACAACACCTGCTCCTTCAGAAACATCTGTGTCAGCTGTGGAGGGAAAAAATACATTATGTGGAGGGAAAAAATACATAAGAAGAGACAGAATTTCTGCCCACCCAAAGAAATCCGGGACAGTTAAAGAGCTGCAGTGAGGCAAACTTTAAAAGACAGAGGCTGCCCTGAGAGAGAAGGGGGAGAGGAAATAATCCACCCAGTACTTTGCAGAGCCTGGTCAGGTTTGCTCTTGGAGTGTTTGTGTTCTTCACTAAGTGAAAGAACTGTGAAAATGCATAAAAAGAGTTATATAAAAGCCTTGAGGATGCCCTCTCCTCACTCAGAAGTTCAGGTAAGGTCTCCAAGGACAGGGCTGATGCTGAACACACAGACTGGGTCCGTTTTTCTTGTGTTGTTACAGACAACACAGTAAAACTTGTGGGCTGAAAATGCAGCCATAACCCTGATTTGAAATGTTGTGAGCACAGAGGTGGAGAGAAGCCCTCAAATGTCTCTGCAGTCACAACCAGGGCAGTGACAGAATGCAGGGACCTGTTCATGAAATGCAAACATCCAGAGGGAAAACTTCATTTATTCCTCCTGCATCAGCCTCTAGATCTTGAGTGTAATAAGGGCTGCCATTACTCCTGTGTCTTGTGTTACTTGCTCAAGACTTGGCCCTTCCACTTCATTCATGTGTCATCTTTGTGCTTGTCCATCCTTGTACACCCCTGTGGAGTGAGGTGGGGATCCAAGGACAGCTTGGGGGGTGTCCCACCCCATTTCTGCTGTAGCCAAACCAGCAACACTGGGAAGTCACAGCCTATGAGGATGGCAGACAGAGCCAAGGAACATCCCAAATAAACAAGGAACTGCCTGGCTCCCAGAACAGCGCCCTGGGGGGTGTCCCTGCCTGTCCTGCTTTATGGCAGGGACTTCTTCTTACAGGGTATTGCTGGTCATCACTCCTTGGCCATAAACAGAAGCTCCGTTTTATTTGTACTTTACCCTCTGATAAAAAGCAACATGAAATGACCAGTAAAACACCTCCAGCTGTAAAATAAAGGATGGAAACATAACAGCTGTTCCCAGAAGGGGAATGGGAGGGAACTAAAGATGCAGGGAATTGGTGCTCAGGGAGCTGGGGGAAGTGGTTTTGTGTGACCCCTCAGCAATATTTAGGTTGAGTTTGAGGTCCTCAAGGTACCTGGGAGGGTTTACTTGTGTTTTATTGGTTTCTTTTGTTACAGGCTGGTAAGTAACCTATTTAATATACAAGCCTTAAGCCAGCTCACTTTAGGTCTTAAAACAAGAGTATGGGGTTGGTTTGATTTTCAAATGCTGGAAGTGTTACTCAAAATTGATGTTCTTTTTAATGAAAACATGTTCACAGGTTTCATTTTTCCATTAGGGAGTGGACTTAAGTGTTGAGAGGACAACATGACATGCTTTCTCCTAAGTTTTGGGGTTTCTGTCCTTCTCTTAGAGGAAATACAAACATAAAAGTAGAAACTTGGAAGAAACCATCTGGCTCTTGGGACTGCTTGTTCTTAAGCCAAGAGTTCTGTTGTGATTCAAGATGAAGGCAGAAAAGAAGCTTGAGCTTCAAAAATATTTTGGTGCTGAAGGGCACATGGCTTAACTTAATGCCTTGAGCTCTTAATGTTTCTATCAGCTCTTGTAAATGTGATGCTGTGCTCTTGGTGCAGAGGCTGGATGGCTGCTTTGAAGCTGGAAAATGTGATGCTCCAAACTGCTCAGGCCTGGGTGTACAATGTAATTAATGGATTATGGGGTGCTGTTGATTAGACCACAGTTTGAAAGTGACTCTTTCTGTCATAGCCCTGAAAAGAAAACAAGCCTGTGTGGCTTCAATCAGAAGAAAATCTTTTTCTCTGGTGAGAGTAACTGGGGGAAGTTCACGTCTTTTATCCTAATTAACAAAGACCATTTGCTTGGGTGGTTTTGTTGTCTTTTTTAGGGACTCCAGTTGGAAATGTCAACTCAGTTTCCCCTTCAAGTTGCAGGAGTTGCCCTTGTAATGTGCTGCACCTGAACTGTTCCTTGGTGTTGACTGCCACCTTGTTGATTAATAAACCTGCCTGGATAATGGCTGTGAATCCTTGAGGAAGTGCTGAGTTTAGGGCTCTGAGCTGCTTTAGCACTGCAACTTTCTTGTTATTGAGCTGGTAAGACTGGTCAGTGGTGCTTGTCTTTATTCTGCCTTTATGGCACTTGCCCAAAGTGTGGTAGGAAAATGTTCTCCCATGTGTGGAACTCCGTTGCTGAGAGAAGGAGGAAGGCAAGACACTGCCTGTCCTTTGGCGCAGGACACTGCGAGTTTACAGACCCCTGTAGGAGCTAAGCCAGCAAACCCTGGTGTACAAGGAGAGGTTGCTGTTAAACAGTAGTGATATGGTGTCATTCTTTTTTTCAGGTCCTGGGCAGTGCCACCATGGGCAGCAGTGTGAGCCAGCACATGTGCTGTGCGCTCTGTGAGTGGTGCAGGAAACAGGAGGCAGAGGAAGCAAAGGAGGAGACCAGCGAGAGCAAGCCCATCCCGCAGAGCTTGGGGGAAACCCCGATATTTATGGACACCCAAGCCACAAGCCCAGCCCTGAAAGTGCCCAGAAAAGGCTCCAAAGATGTGCAGCACCTGAGCCAGCCCTGCCAGGCACTGGTGCCCACCCTGGAGGAGAACACAGAGAACTGCTGCACTGCAGATACCATGGGAAGGGATGAGGGGTGGGACGCAGAATGGAATCCAATGGACTTCTTTGAGGCCCCTGCAGATGATGAGGTTGAAGAAGGTTGGGCCATTTTTCAGGCCAGAATTGAAGACGGACGAAGACTCCTACGAGGGAAAAGGTGCCAGGACACAAAGGGATTGCTGATTTTATAGTGTTAGTCGGACAGGTGCCAATGATGTGGTCCCATNCTTAACACTAGAAAAGCCGGACGTAGATTTCTCCCATGGAAAAGGTGCCAGGGCAGAAAGGGATTGCTGCTTTTCTTGTGTTAATGAGACCGCATCATTGGCACCTGAGAGCCCAAGGCTTCCACCTTTAATCTCGATGCAAAGCTCAATCGTTCTTGTCAGGTGCGGGTCTTGGAAATTGCCATTTTTCAGCGATCAAGTGGCTCGGTGTCAGAACTGTTCAGTGACAAGTATGATGTATCTGCCTTCAGGAATTTCAGCTACAGGAAGCACCCTCGCTCAAGCTATTGACCTCTCGATTTTGCAGAATTTTTCCTGGGCTCTAGATAGTCTTGCCAAACAGATGTGTAAAGTGTGCATTAGACTTTTCGAGATATTCTCCTGAATTAAAATTTAGTCCTAGTTCTGTTTCTCAGTGTTTTCAGTAACTGTTCTTCAGGAGGTCACACCTTACTGGGGGAGAACTGGTTCACTCTAACAATGATTTCACTGAGCTCATGTTGGGCTCTGCATCACCCAGAGGGGTGTGGTGATTTGAAGCTTCATCTCTTCGTCTGAGGAGTCTGGGAAGAGAGCAGGAAAACGCTCCACTAATCTAAGGCAGTCAGATGTTTTCTGCAAGCCCAACAGGCACTTCCCCTGCTACCTCAGAATAATGAAATGTTTGAAGTACCTCCCTGTATAATTCTGTTGTACAGTTGATAGTTCCTGCTTTATTGTCAATATTGAACAAACGCTTTCATAGGAAGATGATGAAATACTATTTCTGGTTTGCTCTTTGTATCTCTTGTATCAGTAGAAGTGTTTGTGTAATCTGTACAGTTTATGCACAGTTAAAAATGTAATCTTGATCAGAATGCATGCCTTTGTAAGCCACTGAAATCTACTGCCTTTTAATGTTTCTAACTTTATACTAGCAATAAATTATATTTTTAAAGATCATGGCAAAACCCTAGACTGAGTGTGTTTTAATTGTTGAGCATTAATGAGAGCAGAGAATAAAACTGACACTACTCACTGCTTTTTTTCACACCTCAAAGGAGAAATAATGACTGACTCCTTTTCAAAGGAGCCTTTTGAACAAACTCTGACTGTACAAAGTGCCCAGATGGGTGGGAGGGATGGAGGATGGGAGGATGGAGTTCTTTTAGCCATCAGAGTGTGCTTGAGGAACAAGATGCTGAAGAAACAGCTGCAAGACAAAGTATCGTGTTGGTGACTCTTCATTTGTTTTGCCTGTGCAGAGCTGAGGGCTGAGGAGGTGAGAGCTGAGTGTGACAGGTGATGGTGGGGATGAAAATGCTTTCAGAAAACTGCTTTGGTGTAAGGATAGGCTTCTTTAACACCTTGACTCCTGTCCTTCCAACTGCACTTAGGCTGACAAAGCATCCTATAAGTAAGACTTGCCAAACAAATCTTCCTTCACTGCAAAGAAATAGGTGCCTTTAATACTTTCTGGTTTTCAAAGGCTTCTCTAGGCCAGTAAACTCTATTTGTTGTTCAGGTGGGCTGTTCTTACTGTGCTTGGGCCTAAAGGGAGGGGAGCTGTTAAATAAACACATGGACATGAAGCTCCCTGAAGGCTCACCTTCCTGAACTTGCTTGATTCCCTTTATTTGTTCTGCTAAAACCCCCCTGTGCTCCCTGTCTCTGCGTTTGTCTGAGGGATGACTAGCAGGATCTGGGTGAGTTAACTGCTGCTCTTCCTCCCAGCCTCCCCCAAACCCAAAATTCAGGCATTCAAAAAGTTTGAGTAAGAAACCCTGAGAGCAACCAGCCTCAATCCCATTAATGCCTGTGCATGGGCTGGAAACTTAATTCTGCCAAGGGGGATTCTAAGAGGTAACTGTGCTACAGAAAATGTTTCTTAAACATTAGGAACCCTGGGAATGTGGCTCCTTATCCTGGAAACAGGGAGAAGGCAGAGTAAAGTGCATGTTCTGCACCATCTGGAAAAGCAAAGCCTCACATCCCACCAGGCTGTGGGGCTCAGTGGGCAGAGCCCCTCTTGCCCTGGAAGAGGAGATTTTTCACATCCAGCCTGTCTTTCCCCCGCACTGTCAGCGCTGTCAGCTCTGTGCTGGATGAGGGCAGCCCCTGGGCAGGTCAGGCAGGGCTGGAGGTGCCACATCAAATGTACCAAGAGGCCTTGCCATGTGTGTTGGAAGAAAGAGACAGTTCCAGTAAGAGGGAGCAGCTTGAGCTCTGCAATAAAAAAACCCCAAACATGAAGAGTGATGTTCTGAGCTGACTGCAGCCTGCTTCTAATGGGCAATGATGCCATCTAAAAGGGTTTGTAATGGTCCTGTTGTGCAGCATTCCATCATGCAACACAATTCTGAGCTGACATCTGAGCCAAGCTCCTTCTAAGGGCTGTGATTATTTCTTTGTATTTGTAAAAAAAAAAAAAAAAAGAAAAAAGAAGTGTATGGTTTTTTTAGAACAGCCCTTTTAAATATATCAAAGTAGCAGAGATTGGAGAAGGCTTTGGGAACAAATACTAAACTTAGTAGAGAAAGAAGACATGATTGCTCTGACAGTAAAATTTTCCTTCTCTCACTTGTGTGTGCTGTATTGCCATTTTCTGTGGTATTTCGCATGCAAATATTTTCTGGATTGTTTCAAATGGGCCAGAGTCGGACTTTGTCATTAGGATACCTCCATATTTCACCACGATTCAAGGGTGAGAAATTTTCCACTTTAAATCTCTGAAATATTCTAACTACCTAATGATGAGCTGATGACTGAGCACCTTCCCATTGTAGAAAATAATGAAATCTGTGCCTACCACAATGGCAGGATTTGGAAATACACTTGCAAAGCTTTGTGTGATGCAATGACCAACATTTACCCACACTGGGGATGCAATTTCTTTCCAGTTATGTTATTTTGCAAAGCACCAATATCCCTAAAGCCCCAGAGTTTTCCAGCCACTGGTCTGTGACAGTCTCTACATGTGTCATCTTTGTACCTCACATGTGAAAATCATGGATTAGCTTCAGAGAAGTTCCTAAGAGTCAAAAACAAATCCTAACCATCCTCTATTTCAGTTCCATTGAAGCCCAAAGCAAAGAATACCAAAAAAAAGCTGGGCAAGCTGTTGTAAACCCACACCAGTCACTGAGTGAAGCCCTCAGAGCAGTGTGAATATGCCCTCGGTGTACCACCAAGACATAAAAGGCTGCTTTTTATCGTGCAGAACAGATGCTGGGCCACATTAAAAGGCAAGAGGTGGATATTGTCCTGTTCTGGTCCCAGGCCTGGCTGCACACATGGAATTACCTCCCCAAATGCTCCTGCTTTGTTTCCTGCTTTAAGGGAATCACAGCAGTTCTGGAAAGTCGAGGATGCTGAGCCAGGTCTGGCATCTGGTTTGAGGGGGGTTTATGCAAAGAAAATAAGCCTGGACTCCAGCGATTTTGATCTTTTTGCATTTTTTCTCCAATGCTGCTGTTGGCAGCGGGTATTTAGGACCTGCCTTTATGCTCCTGGCTGGGATTAGTTTGTTTTTTCTGGATATTTGCTTTTGTGTTTTGCCCATGTGACCTATTGAACGTTTCAACTCACTTCCAGTCAGCAAACACAAGGAGGGCAGTGCAGGAATGCCAATGCCAACAGAGAGTGATCAGCTGGGGCTGGAAACACTAAAATCATCTGCAACCACTGTAAAATGGCTAATTGCATGACTCAGCCAGTGGAAGACAGCACGGGAGTGGGAAAAAGGATATTTTTTCACCTCAAACTGCCCAATATAACATAACACAAGAGACTACATGTCAGTAACATCATTTGTGAATCAAAGGACTGTCCAAACACAGCCTCCAGAGCAGTTTTTATTCTGCCACTTGGCATCACAAGTTACGAACTATGGTCAGTTGTCCTTGCCCATGACTGCTCTGTATTAATTAAATAGCTTTATTTTGAACATTCAATGCCAATTAACAAATGGCCACAATGAAGTTAATAATGGATCAGCTGCCCATACCAGTACAACCACCGAGTGTTTCCAATGGCTGGGGAAAGTGGAAAATAGTGTCAGGGAACCTCAGGAACCAACTTTGGGAGTCAGAGGGGGAAGGGATTGAGTGTGACCACCTGCTCCTTTTTAAGCCCAGCCTGGGGCTTTGCCCTGCAGGTGTTGGGTGTTCAGTGGGAGCTGTGCTGGTAAGAAGGGGCTGTGCTGGTGTTGGTCTGGGTGCTCTCTGGGCCTGCCTTGCTGTTTGATTTTTATTTTTTGGTTTAATTCATGCATGGTTTTAGAGTCTGGGCCTCTTTGTGTGCAAGTAATTTTGTTGCTAACTTAAGTGTTTAAGGCAAACCTTGCTACCCAATTCTCAAACTAGTTTTGTGCTGGGAGGTGTTACTTTACTTTTTGCTTTGCTTGTGCCTATTGGAGTCTTCTTTTAATGTTCTTATTAAGGAATAAACGATGCTGTGTCTTGGGAATTCCAAATGTATGGGTAACTTCTTCCTGCCTGCCTTGCTTCTCCTCCCTCCTGCCCCAGCTATTCCTGGTAGCCTAAACACTTCCTTGACTGGAGTGAATTGTAATTGTTTTCCAGAATGGTCTGGTTTGACTGACAGGTTGTCTCTTTTCTCCCTTCTTCCTCATACTGTTACTCCCCTGAACCCCCCATGTGCAATTCCACCTGTTCAGCTCACTTTTGTGACCTCTGACAGTGCTCTGCACCTACTGCTTTGTGAAAGTTGGATTTAGTGGATAATTTAATGGGTACAGGCTAAAAAATATCCATGTCTTGCAGGTGTGAGGCCCCTTCCTCATTAAGAGCCAGAGCTCCTGCTCCTCTTCAGGCAGCCTGAGCTCTGCAGCCTCTCCAGCAGAACCACTTGCTTGGGTTGCTCCCTTCATCTCTGGCAATGGGAGGCATTTTTGGGAAGAACAAGAGGCCCTGTGTGTTTCCCAGAGTTGTTTATAAGGCCAGAGGCAGAAAGCCAGCGAGGACTCCCCGTGTGTTTTGTGATGCCTCAACGTGGACTGAGGAGAATCATTTTTACTCAGCACGAATAGGAAGGACTCCAAGGGGCCCTGAACCTTCTGCTGCAAAGGTGGTGCTGGAAAGTGAATCCAAACAGGAGACAGCAGAGCCAACTGCACCTCCCAGGGCACGACACACACTCTCTGAGGCTGCTGGAGATACACAAGGTGTTGAGGTGTCCCAGGAGCCTGAGGCTGAACTTCCCACAGAGGGGATGCAGCACCAGGAGCTCTCTGAAGAGGCAGAACAAGCCCAGTCAGGACAGAGCCTGAAAGAGAGCAGTGGGCATGGAGATGTTCTGTGTCTTGCTGGCAGCTGTGATGACCATGAAGTGCCACCTCTCACACAGACCACAGTGGAGGTGGATGTCCATGTGTCTGCAGATCTCCAGGGTGGGCCTGGTGAGGTTCAGGCTGCTCCAGCAGAGTCTGAGCTGCTGGCTGGTGCAGAGCAAGAGGCTGGGGCTGGCTGTGCTTCAGAAGAAGTTTGTGTTGGGAAGGCTCATTGGGAAGAGCCCATGCAGAAGGCAGGTGACTCCCCAGCTGCTCCAGGTGATGTGGAGGAGCCAGGGCTGCCTTTGGAGGCTGCTGAGACCAGAGAGAGCATTACAAACGGGCAGGGATCTGCAGAAGATGCTAAAGCCCCACCTGATCTCCAGCTGGGACAAGACACAGAGGTTCCCATTACTGAAGGTGTGAAGGAAAATGCTTTTGAAGCAGAGCAAGCTGAAGAAATGGCTGAGGTCTGTGACCATGGGCAGACTTCAAAGGCAGGAACCCCGGCTGCAGTGCAGGAGAAGGAGAAAATCCAAGTTAACAGCAGGGGAGAACCAGAGGAGCACTGAAAGAGCACAGGAAATCTGGAGCAGCAACCCCAGATGGCTTGTCTGCAGCCCAGTGATGAACCTGCTGCCTTGACCTAAAGGGACTAAGATACCAATGAATCCTTGTGCTATCAGGGACCTGGAAAGCAGAGGTTTGTAAAGCCTGCTTTGACAAATGAGACTAAATTTAAAGCTGGTGTCTTGTCTTCTGCAAGTGGCACTAACTTCCTTCCTTCTCTCCTGGGGAGGGGCATGGGCATGAGTTAAGTGTATCTCAGTACAAAAAGTGTATTTATGCAGATAATTTGCTTCTTTTCTCCCCAGGCATTTATACCCTGGCTGGGGCTCTGCCCTTCATAGCTCACCCCAGGTGTGGCTGCACAGGGTTAAGTCATGTCTGCCAAACATCCAGATTAATTAATTACACTTGTCTGTACACCCCACACTGTCACTGTTGGAAACTGATGGGCTTGAAACACTCTGTGTTGCGATTGGAATCAATAAATGGGTGCATTTTAACACTCACTGCTATGAAACGTTGTTTTATTGATGGGCAATTGCCTTGGGGGTTGGTGCTTGTTGAATGGAGGTCAAGGAGCTCAGCCAGGAGGCCTTTGGAAGGAGTTGCCTCCAGCATGTAAGCAACAAGAAAAACTTCTAGTGGTCATTTTGCTGCAAATAATCAATAAATTTCAGGCAACTGCATATCCAATGCTAATCTCTAATTATACAGGTCTTAAAGAGGGGGGAGTTTCCCTGTCAAACTAGTGGTGCAACTCTCACTGAATTCATAGATGATGAGGTGCTGGAGGGAAGCAGAAAAATAATATAGCCTGATTTCTTCCTTTCAGTCTTTTACACCAAATTATTCTGCTAGAGCTCATGGGGGTTTAAAAGTGAACTAATGATTTGTACTACACAGCTGGAAAACTACATTGTGAAGGAGAGCGAGATCCTCCCTAAGGAAACCATTTCCAGCTCTGGTGTTCTTGCCTGCATCCTGTACTGACTGTTCACAGGAGGCAAGAAATGATGGCTAAAGGCAAACAGGATATGAGGATGTTGAGAGCTATGCATCTATTTAAAGGATGATTGGTTTTACTGTCTTTATGGGCTTAATCACATCAGGAAGGTGGTGTACCCTTAAAAAGATTTTCTTTGAATCTGACACACTGCAAGTCTCCTGACTTCAGCCAGACTTAATATATTTTTCCTTATGACCAAGCTGGAGACCCTGTCCATGGCAGTGTCTCATCTCCCAGGGCTTAAATAACCCAGAGCATGTTCCTTCCCCTTGGCTGTTGCTCAGACTCCCAGAGGCACCTCCATCAGTTGATTATGTTGACAAGCTGCCCTGGGTTTGGTTGCCTCCAGCAAAGCTGCTGCTGTTAGTCTGGAGATTGTCCTCATTGCATAGAATTTAGATTTAATAATTAGTGAGCCTGCAGGCTCCTCTTCACCCATGCAAGGAGGCCTGAGGAAATCATGGAAGAAGCAGTGCTGGCAGAGGACAATAAAAACTGTGCATCATTCAGGTCAACAATTATATGTTGTGCTTGTGGTTTAGTAAATGCATCTCACAATTCATCAGGAACCGTGTTAAGAGTTACTCACCAACTTTCATTCCCCTGGGACTGGGGGCAGCTGAAGGTGTGGGACTAATCTGGAGTCAAAATAAAGTGGATAATTACACAAAACACTGAAACAAATGGGTGACAGGGATCACTTTTCAGCCCAGCACGCTCACAAACATTACCCTTTTCACCCCCAGCATGATCACAAACATTACCCCTAAACGTGTGCTGGGTGATCACCAACTTGCATGAACAGATGTGGCACTGTGTTGCACTTCATTTTTACTTCAACTTTAGTATTTTTTAAAATCAAATTAGCAAATCTGGGAAACAAAGCTACAGTCAGTGTCATGGGCATTTCTGCTCATGCCCTGAAAAAGGAGTGATTTTCTTTCCTTTCTCAGAAAAATCCTGACATGGGAATAATCTTCCATTATATGCAACACTGCAGGAATTCTGAGAAAGTTTTTGCAGTGCCCTGAGTGTTTGCAGTGTAGGATGTCCCTTGGCACAGGAGAACAACAGCTGCAATTCCTCTCACAATATATCCATTCCAGTTCTGATGCTTTCCTTGACCATAAGAATTCAGAGTTTTCAGGTGTGCCCCACGTTCTGTCAAGCCAGGCTTTACTCCACGTGTCCTGCTTTGCATTGTCCCTGCCTAACCCACCCCAAACCACACTTGGGGAAGGTTTTGCTTTGGCAGTTCTAATGGCTTTAATTGCCTGTGTCAGAAGAGACTCTCCCTCATTTCTGATGTTTGCACTGACTCTGATGTCAGAACTAATGTTTTTGCCCTTTCATCTGGCAAAGTGTTTGGATAAAATGCTGCACATTGATATCAGTGGCCTCAGAAGGAAAGCTGCTCTGTCTCCTGATGATTTTTGTGACACTTTCAACACTAACTGGGCTCTTTGCATTTTGATTCTGATAAAAATAAAGATGAAGGGCTAAACTTTCAAATGTGGCTCCTATAAGGGCAGGGCTTAAGTTATGAAAGCACTTTAATGTTTTCAAACTCCTTTTCCTCCCCTTAGATGAGGTAAAGACCATTCTGTATCAGAACTCTTGTCCCATCTAGCACAGCACACCAACAGCCCTGACTCCACAAGAATTAAACTCTTCATCAGTGACGAGTGAAGGCAAATTATACCTTTTAGTGCTCTTTGCCTCATCTTTTTAGGCAAGTCCTAATTGGGGAATTTATTAGTAATGCAGTGCTGTGAGGATAACTCAGCTCTGTTCCCAGGCTCCAGGCTGCCCTCTTAAGATGATAAGCAGCAAATTCTTTGACGAGTAAATGAACGATGAATCACTGCAAATGAGCATAAAGCAGCATTAGCAAGGCACAGAAACTGTCTTGGATTGTAATCTAATTCTTTTGGCATTCTGAAAATCTTAGCTCCTTTGCTTTTAACTTTTATACTTAAGACTTTGTGTCATTCAGCAGAAAATGAAAATATAACCTGGCCACACTTGAGACATTAAAACCCCAGGAATTTTTAGGAGCCAAACATCTGCTGTGTGCTGGTGCTGTCAGAGACTTCAGAATTTGTTACTCTTCCTTTTGAATCACCTTTCTAAAAAGTCATCACCACCTTAGTCACAGTAAAACTGTTTCTCCTGAACAGTTTAAACTCTTACACAACTAAGTAAAAAGTTTTGAAAACAGCTGGTCAAAACCCAAACACCTCCCCTACCCAAGGCTGCAACTGCTGATCAATATTTTTGCTCAATACAAAGCAGTTTTGCATTGCTTTAGTTATTCTGTCCCTTCCTGGCTTTCAGAGACACAGTAATGCCCTTGCTTCCTTCCAGATTTCTCTGTCCATAACATCTAAGGAGCTCCAGATGTAAAGCCTCAAAATCTGCCAGTGGTCTGACAACCACAACCAGCACAATGTGAAAGTTCCAACTAAGTTCTGAAACAAAGGTCAATCAGAACACCCTTCCTGAAGCAGTGACAGAAAGTCTGATCGCAAAGTCCCCCTCAGCCACAGGCACCTCACAGGAGGGCAGAAGCACCTGAGGTTGTTCTGTGTATGAGGAACATGTTCTGGAACACTCAGCTACAGCTGCTTCTCCTACAGCCTGTTGTGTAGCTGTTTGTCTCCAATCACAGAATCCCAGAGTGGTTTGGGTGGGAAGGGACCTTAAAGATCAGCGAGTTCCACCCCCTGCCACAGGCAGGGACACCTCCCACCAGCCCAGGCTGCTCCAAGCCCTGTCCAGCCTGGCCTTGGACACTTCCAGGGATGGGGCAGCCACAGCTTCTCTGGGCAACCTGTGCCAGGGCCTGCCCACCCTCACAGGGAAGGATTTCTTCCCAATATCTCATCCAACCCTGCCCTCCATCACTCCTGTCCCTCCCTGTCCTTGTCAGAAGTTCTCCAGCCTGGGTTGTTACTCTCAATATGCAGAAAGACAGACCTTCCCCACATTTCCCTTCAGTTCTGTGTAAATACGTTGGGGACAAAGTAAGATATAAATGCACAGAACAGCATGATGTGGACTATGAGAGATCATTACATGATGTCTCATAAACATGGAGCGTGAACTTTTACTTTAAGGCAGCAGAGCTGGTGTAAGGGAACAGTAATTAAATCATTAGGTTTGGGTGGGAAGCAGTTCTGGCCCTGCCCTATTTAAGGTCCAGCTGCCCCATCCTAAGCTCTCCTGGGAGCTGCTTGGGGGTATTTCCTTTGCAAGTGAGTGTGGGCATTGCATGGCACAGGTTTGAGTGTTTTCTTTTGGGAAGGAGGGACATTTGCACTCTGGTTTTTGGGGCCTTGTTTAACTAACCTAGTGAGATAGAGCTCTGCTTTTAGGTTTCAGCAAACTTAATTATGATTTCTTCTGTCTGTGGTGGCTTTGAACAGAGTTTTTAGAATGTGGGTCCAAGAGTGAAGCAATGAAACATTCATGGTAGGAAATGGCCACATGAGGAAGGGGAAATAATTTTCCTCCATACAAAAAGTGTCTGGTGTCTTTGTACTTGAGGTAATGAATGTCTGTAACTTTATGCCTATCTCTAAATCAAAACCCTCATGAGACAACAACAATAGGGTCTGTCAATCGTCATATTTTGGGCTATTTCTGCAGTGATAACAAACAAATGTAAGTACACCAGGTAATAAACTGCTGTTTTCTTTTCCTGCCCCAGCATTTTACTGTTCCACCAAAATGACATCAAACATTTCCCTGCTATATCCATTTACACAATTCCTTTGCTGCTGATACAGCAACTGCTTACGCTGGAAGCTTGACCTGACAATGATTCATTTATTTCTAAACTCTTCCCAGATTTGGTATCAAACAGCTTCTCTCTGTATTACTGTTTTTTGGGGCTCTCAGTAGAGGGGCCTGGGTTAGTTTTTCCTGCTTTCCCTTTCTTACAACTGTTGTTTTAAGGGATTAAGTTGATGCAGTCTTATAAGTGAGTGCCTAACCAGCATGGAATCACACACTTTTACAGATTCTACCCATAAAAGCAGCTCAAAAAGTGCAGCAAAACTGCTCTGGATCCATTAGCTTCACTTTAAAAATTGTAATTCCTAAATTATGGATCTGTTTCTCTGCCCTTCCTCTTATTGTCTGCTGCCATGGTTAAGCTTTTTGCAGAACCATCTGTAATCATATCATGTTGTGTGGCAGTTCTGTTTGACTTTAAATATTTAGCCATGAAAAGTGGCAGAGGATTTGGAGTGGAACAGCACTTTAAGGGAACTAATGATCTGGGACTTGTGGGGAAGTGGTTTGCTGTCTCTGCCTGCCCTACTTAGGAGCAATACCTTCTGCCCCTGAGGAGGAAAGGAAGGCTGAGGAGTTGTGATGCTGGGAATGGTTTGAGTAATGTTTGTTTTCTAGTTTCTCTGCCAGAAACTGGGCACTTGTATTGCTATTTAATTATGAGTTGAAATTGCGTTTGCCTCTTTTTAGCAATCTGCATGACAGATTTCAAAGGAAATTAATAGAGTTTTATGCAGGTCCCTCTTTCCCTTTTCCACACAATTTTCTTCTGCTCTTTCCCTGCAAAGTGCTTAATCTGTTTTCCAGCAACGCTGTAGTTTTAAACAGGCACTCTATAAACATAACCTGAGGTAAATGTTTCTCTGCATTCAGAATATACTGCCCCTTATTAATACTGGAGTTTGAAGCAGTGGTATTGCTGTGGTTTCTAAAAAGTGAGTTAATGACTGGTAAATTAATGACCCAAGGGCTTGAAATCCACGTGTTTCCTCATCTCTCAATAAGGGGATCTTTTTCCTTTCCTTTCTCCTCCCCTGCATGTCTTACCAGGGCTATGAATGCCTTCCCTGGCTAAATGTGAACTTCTTTGTGCAATTAATAAATGGTCTAGGAAACAAGAGGAGACCAAAATAGTATTTCCTTGGGTAATATAACCTAATAACTCCAAAGTGCAGCATTGGCTGAGAGTCCTGGAGAGGAACTGACTTCCTAAGTGCTCTCAGTGACATCAAAAGACTGTGCCTTCAACTAAGACTGGCTTAAAGGCAATAAATCCTGCAACTTATGGCCAACCCACTCTGAAATAAAATGAAAATCTGATCTTTAAGGAAGCACTTTGGCTCTTGCACAGGGTTGGGGTGTGGGCTCTAATGCATTTCTTACTGTCGTGCAGGTGTGACAACTGGCAGAGGAGTGGGCTCTGAGCTCAGCAAGGAGGATGGAATGAGCTTCTGTTCCTGCTTCCCAGTCAAGGCTCTGTTTGTGCCAAAGTCACTGAGCATACCAGCCCCCCAGGGCTCCCTGGAAAAGGCTGCTGGCAGCATTGTGGTTTCACACTTTCATCATGGGCAACGAAATCAGCCACAAGGGGGGCTGGTGCAGAAAGTCCAGGAGGTTTGAAAGGCTGAAAACTGAGCAACCCCCCCCAGTGTGTGATCTGCCCATTGCCCAGACAGCTGGGGGGGCTGTGCTGTGGTGCAGTGTGAACCACCCTGGGAGTGAGAAACCACAGGATGCCGTTCCAGGGCTACAGAGCAAGGACATGGGAAGAGAAAGCGCAATGGCCTTTTGTTCTCTGCCTGTGGCAGAGTTGCAAGAGCTTGGTGAGGCCCAGCCTGCTGCAGAACAGACAGAGCAGCCTGGAAACAAGTCGCCTAAAATGATAAATCCAGATGGACAAACCTGTGCTCCAGCTCAGGAAAGCCCTGCAGCAGCTCATCCAGCTGCAGGAGGCACTGAGGTGAGCACAAGTGCCCTGCCTGTGCAGCCTGCTGGGGAGGTGGGAGCTGGACATGTGATGCCAGGGAAGAGCAGCTCAGTGGTGCCCAGGAGACCAAGCCACAGGGGATGCAGGGCCAGCCCTCTCTGCAGGTGGCTGAAGAACCTCAAGTCCCCAGCAGGAAAACCGAAAGCCAAGCCTGGTGCAGTCACTAGTCAAGAGTGAGGCTTCCTGTGGGCTGAAAGAGGACCATCAGGTGCCCAGGATGATACCACTTAAAAAATAAAAGACTAGTGAAGAAAGTGTTTCTTGTATCCAAGAAGAGGAAACTACTTTTTGTCATCTTTAAACTGTGTATTTCTGAGCATTTCTGGCTGTCTCACAGCCCCAGGTGGAGCACAGGAGATATTCCCTGTGGAAGTGGTAAATAGGGAAATTACTTGTCTCTCTGTTCCCTTAGCAAGCAACTTGTGAGGTTTGTTTGGCCTGTTTTGCTCTGCTCTCACCAGGGGTTTGTCTGCAAGAGATGTTTTTGAAACTCTGCAGAAGTGCAGTGTACAAATTTGTATCTTCCCAGTGCTTATCATTATTTGCTTCCCTTTCCCCTGCTTTTAATAACTTTCTCTGCTTGATGGTCCAAGATAGGTGTTAGTGGTGTTAGTTATCAACTTAAATAAACAGATTATAAAAGCCCTCGATGCTTAAAAGTGCAGAATGGGAACAGTGGGTGTTGTGGGGGAGGTTGGGAAACAAGGGGCTCTGCTTTTGCTGCTGGAAGTGATGGCTCTGTGTGTATTTTGGTATCTGTAAGTCAATAAAAGCTGCTTTCATTGCCTCAAATCAAGTGTTGGCTACAGCTGAAAGAGGGGGGAAGGAGGGGAAGGAATTCTTTGGGGCACTGGTGAGAAGTTTTATCCCATTCCCAGCTGGACCACAGAGGCAAGAAAGAGGAATTTCTCCCTTCTGATCATTCTCCTTGACTTCTTTGCCTTGCTGAAGCCACAGGTTGGCTTTTCCTTGATGTTCCTCCTCTTTGGAGGTGCATCCCCAGCTCACCAGAGGAGAGCAGGGACACAATTTGGTGTGTGCATCTCAGAGCTTCTCTTGAACACAATTAGAACTAAAAAACAGCTTCAGCATATCTTTCTATGCCTCTACCTTAATCAAAAGCAGTTGGCTGTGCCAGCCAGGAAATAAATAAGTGGGAAAGCAGCTGTTTTTCACCATGTGCTCAGAAGCACCATCTGCTGTGCTGCCTCTCCTCATGCAGAAAGAATTCCTTGGTTGCTAATGACCTGGAAGGGTAACATTCCCTTTGTGGAATCTCCAGGTCCCAAACAGAAGCTACAGGAAGTTTTTAAAGCAAAAATGCACTCCCAAAATTCATTTTTTTTTTGTAGGTATCAAATATATGTAATTTTTTTTGTTATTTCAAACGCAGCAAGGTGTGCCAGGTGCCACATTTTATTGAGTCAGGTGTTTTTTTTTTTAAGGCAATGAGATGTCTGTATTTTTTTGTTCCGTATATTGATCCTTTTAATTTATTGCTTTGGGGGTTGTGGGGGTTTTTTTGTTGGTTGTTTTGGTTTTGTTTTTTTTTTAAGGCAGAGGTGTTTTGTGTGTCTGTTTTTTAAGGCAGGTTTCACACCTTGATCGAGTGAGGCCCTGAAGAAGAGAGCACTAAATCATAAGGAATTTGAGAGTCATGGAAATAAACCAGCTCAGAACCTCTGTCATATTTTCTGAGTGTGGAAAAGGGATGGTTTGAAGAGTTGAGCTGCATTTCTGAGGTGGACTTTCTGCTGCCAAGCAGCAGATTCTGCTCGTGGAGCACCTGACCTGATTCCTTTCGTGCCTCTCACCTTTGCTGTTGTCTCTGGAGCACAACTGATAACACTTTGTCCATCCATTACAGCTCATTAAAAATTCAGCAGGAATCCTGCTCTTCATTTTCCAAATGTGCTCAATATTCAACATACACCTGAGCAAAGGAGATCACAGACAAGGGCCTCTAATTTCCTCAGTTATCAGGGAAGGAACTTTGTTTAAACTTGCTTTAAATTTGCTTAGATTTGCTCTTCTGAGACCAAAACCTTGATAGATTTTTACCTTCCTGGAGTGTCATGTGTTCTTTCACTCAGAGTGTGGAACAGCTTTCCCTGTTTGCTGTTAGAAAATGGTTTTGCTTTTTCTTCTCTTCCTCTATCGAGAAAAGAATTTCTTGTAGTTACTCGTTTGTCAGTTCTTCAAATATAAGTTGATTTTTTTTTTTATTTTTAAAGGATGTTGGAACACAGGTATTTGCTGCAGTGCTTCCTGCAGAGATCCATTTGGAAAAGTGGGTTTATAAATAGGGGCACTCTGGTTTATATTTGTTGCAAATCGTTTTTCACTATCCTCTCTATAAAAAGAAGCAACACTGGTGATGGAATATCACAGCCAGAACTCCACTGCAGCAGGAAAAAACCTGAACTGGGAACAGCAGTGAAACCTAAAACTTGAGTCTTTGGAAAAGTGGTTTGAAATCTCTTACCTGCTACGTGTTTCAGCTGATTGAAAGACAGTGTTATTGCTTTTTTTCCTGGGAAAATCACAGCAAATCAGCTTTGATCAATTAACTGGCTAAGCTGGATCAAGGGCAGGTCTGAGGGAAACGTTTTAGCCTCTTGGTGGAGGAAAAATAACCTCGAATAGATTTGTTCTGTGTGCTCTGACTCCTCAAATGACCCGAAGTTAACAATGTGAGCAACTCTTGATGCATTTGAACCTCCTGCATTGACCCCCATCTTCATGTGGACAATAAAACCCTCAGTTGTGTTAACACTCTTTGCTCCAATTTGGATTAAAATATACCCAAAGCTGCCTGATTTTTTTATCAGTGGTCATTTTATTTTCAGCCTTAGCACACTGAAAGCAAAGCAAAGCTGTAGACTATCCCTGCCCCATTAATGCCAGGCTGTTGGAGGCTGAGGAGCAGTTCCACAGGACTCATTCGTGGGACCAGACACCTCCCCTCATCATTAGCAATACCCAACCTGTGTTTTTACAGAGCCAGAACAACCTCCCTGCCTGGCACACATTTGTCCTGCCTAACTGCTGCAGCAAGATATTAAACTTGCTAAAATTCTTTTGCTTAATTCTGTGAAAATGTTCTGCTGGAAGAAAGAGCCAGCGTGGTGCCTTTATTCTGTGGGAGCCTGGAGCACCTGATAACCATCTTGTTGCTCTGTGAACAGGATTTCTGAGAAAAGACCTCTTGGAAACAAAAAAAAAAAATTCCACAATTACTGATGCTGCCTGCTTAAACTGCTTTAGAAATGCAGAAAATCAGCATGGTGGTGACTGCAAAAAGCTAAGAGTCAGGAACATCATATACCTATTTAACAGAGCTCTGCTGCAGTGCAACTGCAAAGTATTTGATTATTCTTTCCCCCCCTTTCAATTAGCCAGAATATTCTAACACTTGATGGAATAAGCACCAGGATTTTCCTGGATTTCTTGCATCCCCTTCTGAGACAACTACAAAACAGGGGGAAATATTAACAAGGAGAAAGGGATCAGTGTTGCTGAGAAATACGAAGTGCAAAGAGTGCACTGAGTAAAACAGGCAGCAAATTGCAGAGAGCACAGAACCAGGAACGTGAGAAATGATGGGACAAGAAGCAAGAGGGAAAAACCTGAGCAAATCTCGTCTGCCTGATCCCAACTGCCAGAAAAATCTGGCACAGCACATGGCTCAAACCCAGGGTTTCAGGGCAAACTAACATAATTAAGTCTCCTGAAAGCCAACTGCAGGCAAAAGAGAGGTTTTATACCACAACAAAGCAGTGAGGCTTATCCCAGGGTACAGCTAATGTGGAGTTTCTGAAGCTCTGAGCAAAACACATGCTTCCATTCTGTACAGGTTTTCAGAGCTCCACCAGCCAGCTCTGCACAGGAACTCACTATATTGGGCTACAAATTGGCAAGGAGAAAACCTGCAGGGAGACACAAAAGGCCATTTATTTCACCTACCTGCTCATGCTCAGAGTCCTTTCCTGGCTCTGCTCGAGGTCCTGGTCCATCAGGGACCTTTGGCACACACAGCCAGGCAGAACACAGGCTTTATTAGCAGGGCTAGGGCAGTGCAGGGCTAATACTGGAGTTTATACAATGTGAGAACAAGCTGAGAATGGAAGTGGCACTCCGGTGCTCTGCACCACAGGCTCTGTGAATAAACTCCGTGCCATTCACAGCCACCAATAAGCAACTTATGACTCTCAAAATACATATTTTAGTTGATTCCCCTTGCCTTTATGAGAAATTCTGCTTGTAGGTACAGGTCCTTGTGGAACTGGGGACAAAAGAGTGAAGACAGGAACTAATCTCATCTAAAAACAGCCTTGCTCTAAATTTCCCTGTGACTGCAGCCTGTGTGAGACTGCACCACCTCCTGGTGCAGGACTGAAGTCAAAATGCAATTACAGAATGTGTGTAAAGGGATGCAGCATCTCTCCTAAATACTTAACAAGGCTCATAAAACACGAGCAGGCAGTAGGGGAAGTGTTGCTCCAGACAGGGAGGGAGTTGTCAGGGACAAGTGAACAGAGCAGGAACACACCAACAGGTCCCAGTGAAATCAGGCTGTGCAGGGGCAGGCACTGGCATCCTTTGTGTGTGGTGGCTCTTGGCTGCCATGCAGGAGTGGCCCCAGCTCTGCTGACACAAGAGATGGGATGACCTTCAGTTGGTGACACTTCAAGGCAGGTATTTCTCCCCAGCACTTACTAAATCTGGGCAGAGCTGCTCCCCTGGGTACCTGCTGCTGTGGCAGCAATACCCATGGCTTCAGTCTGATCCTGCTGCCAGCCAGAGCCAGGTGCCCCTCTCCTGGGGGCATTCAGTGTGGCACAGGCTGCTGACATCTCTTTGGCACAAGCAACTCCAGTTCATGCAGCTCTTGACTTCTGAGAACTGACAACAAATCAGGATTTTTGCTTTGAGAGAAGACAAAGAAGCCTCCTGTGTATCTGCAGTTTCCAAGCAGAGGCTGAGTTATCAGCTGCACCTTTTGCAGTGGAGAGGACACTGTAAAAGTGAAGCAAGTAATGTCTAGCACATACAGAAAATCTTTTGACACTTACTCATACCCATCGACTTAGTTATTCAGTTCAGTCTTCTTGGCTTAATTATCCTGTTGGCTGAATGTGTGACTTATAACTCTTTTCTTCCCTTCCCGCAGACTAATTCTGGCAGCTGAACTTGCTTCAAAAGGAAAAGCTGCTCATCACTCTAAATGGAAGTCTCTCTCTACTTATCTCATTGCAACAGAAAACGTCTGGTGAAAAGTTTCAGGAATGAAAAGGCACAAATGTTGACTCCTTGCACTCTTTCAGCTTTCCTGGTAGGAGGCTGTTCCTACCCAGTGTCTGAAATCTCAGCACCTGTGAAGCATGACAGGAGGTGTCAAAAGACTGTCAGGGGAACTTCATGGATCAGCAAATGAAATATCTCTGCCCAGAATGAGCATCTCTTTGTAGGAGGAGGGAAACAATAGCGGATGTACTTCTGTCTGCAACCTACTCCTCATCCTACTGCCCTTCAAGATGTGTGAGGAAAGGAGGCCTGGCATGGATGGGATGGGATGGGATGGGATGGGATGGGATGATGGGATGGCGGGATGGCATGGGATAGGATAGGATTAGGATAGGATTAGGATAGGATAGCCCAGCCCTGAAGAAACTGCTCTGCTTTTCCTCTGCAGGAGCACCTGGGTGTTGGCAGCCCAAAGTTGGGACACAAGAAACAGAGTAGACAAGCAAACCACAAAATGGAAGCATAGAATATCTTTTAGGGCTGCTGGTTTGCTGTGTAAGTCACTCAAATAGCATTGCAAAAAACATGAGGTTAACACTCAAGTGCTTAAATTGCTTCCAAAAGGTAGTGTGAGGTACCTGAGTAATTTGAGAGCTTGTTGAGGAAAATACTCTTGTTCTGTGTTTACTTTGCACTGACCTGGCTCTGGCCCCTCACTCAGCTCTTCTCCCTGCACCTGGTAACTCCTCAAAGCCAAGACTTTCCAAACCAAGCCCAAATCACCACAGTTAAATTCCAAACAAGCACCGTGATTCTTCCTCATAACCTCAAGAAGCATCGTCAGGTGCTCGGCATCTCTTTTCAAAGACTGCCCCCCATTTTAAATCAATCTTCTGTCTCCTGAAAGACACATGGCCCAGATTTCTGCTGCTTCTATTTTCCTTCCCCTCCCTGATCACTCCTCTAATGGCATTTAAAGCTCCCAGGGATGGCTTGTGCTGAGCATCTCCCAGGCCCTGGATGGCACAGCTTCCCCTGCCTCAGCTGAGCCCTGGGACCACAGCAGTGAAAGGGAACAGAGACATAAACAAAGGTCATAAACTGAATTTATATGGCTTCTGATAAAGCTTCTCCTGACAGGTTTGCTGGGCTTTTTTTTAGCTGACAATTTTAGTTCCAGCACTGAGGGTGTTTCAGGCTTGTTCCGTGCCTGTGGTGCACACCTATTAGAAATACATCACTTTCTGGCATCCAAACAGAAGGCTGAGCAGTAATTAATGGCATGTTCTATAAATTTCACCCTTTTCTCCTCCTTTCTGCTACTAAATATGCAAGAGGTGACTAGAGAGGTGCTCTGACAACACTAAGAGCAAAGATTATGCCCATTACTCACCTCAATAAAAAGGAACCTGAAAATAAAATACCTGTTTTCTGTCACCATTAAGGTTTGGTTCACTCTTCTCCCCACAGGGAAAAGTTCACTATTCTAAAATTAATCAAGAGCCTTTTGCTTTTGAGTTTGATCCAATCCTTCTGTAGCCCAGTAAGTGCTGAAGGAAAGAAGAAAACCCATCTCCCATTCCTTTTACTCCCAGCCTTCCTTTGTTTTTAAAATTAACTTTCACGTTTTCCTGGAGCTGAGAAAGCCATTACAGAAAAGACCAAACCAATTTTTCTTTCTGGTATGTGTGATTGTTTTCTACTTGCCTAAAAGGTTAATGTTTAAAATGAATAATGGGTAGTGGGGGAAGAGGAGAAGGGAAGCTTTTTCCTGCCTGCCTTTCCCTCGGCTCTCCCAGCACGGGGTGTTGATGTTTCCACGAGCACTTTTGCAGCCCACAGAGCTGTTTTCCAAACCCCATCCAGGCCTAGTGATGGGTCTGCTTAAAAAAAGGAATCATTTTCTCCTCCTGTTTTTCTCTCTTAACTGCCCTTGATGGACAGTTTTGTGCTGCTGCCTCCAAGATTTGCAGATTAATTGTCAAGTCCCCTGAGCAAACCAGCCCCAGGGGCTTCACCCCTTAACAATCTGTGCAGAGATTCCTCCTGTTACCTCCAAATGGAATGATGCAAATGCAATTAAAACAACCTAAAATAGCTAAAAGAGCCAGTGAAAATGTAAGAATTCATACAAAATTAAGAAGAGCCCCATGAAATGTGCCCATCAGCAATGCAGGTCACCCCCTGCTTGTGCTCAGAACTTCAAGGCAACAGCAGCAAGAGAATTCAGCTCTTCTTGCTTCCAAAATCTGGCTCTGAGCTGGCAAACCCACGAGTTCAGTGGCACAAAGCAGGAGGGTTTCAGGCAGAGGAGGGCAGGGACAACAGCCACCTGTACCAGCCTCATGGAAATGGGGTGTTTCCACTCTGAAAAGGATTATCCTGGGAGAAATCCACACTGGAAAACACTGTTACTCCTTATTAAATCAAAACCTGCTGGCCTGTAATAAAATTAGTGATGCTGTGAACTCTCCCAAGGGTTGAAAGTATAAGGGAACTTGGCATTCCACAAAGTGTTGCAGCAGAACATAATTCTTTGCAAGAGGGAAGAAAGTAAAGAAATCTATGAAGTCAATGACTAGTTTAGTTCAAAAGTACAAGGCTCAAAATCTCAATATAATTATCACAGTGCCTGGAGTTCCTGCTGGGTATGTTATACTTTTGGGTCAATATTTTTTTCTTTTTGGGTTGAGTTAACACATATCTCATGTTTCAGGAAGATGCTAAATGCAATGCACTTAATTTAACAGGATAAACAGCAAAAATTATGCAGTCAGCTGCTGGTGATCCCGGATTTTCTGCTGAAAGTGAGAATTTGAAAGCAACAGAGCCCACAGATAACTGTGATCTCCCTCTGGAAACAACCTGGTTATCCAACAGAGCTGAGCAATCCAAGCTTCTGGATGCCACAAAGCTGAGACATGTCCTTTCACACACCCACTTAAATTTTATTTCTCCTTACATTTCATCCTCTTACAGGTTCAGTTCACAGGTAAAACCATACAATCACTGATTTCCAGGCTAAAAGTGGTGCAGACACAGAGATTTCTCAGTCATATTGTAAACCCACATTTCTCTGAGGCTGCATCTAAATCGTCTCACAACTTTCCACTCTCCAGCTGTGGAGTCTCCAAACTGGACCTTCTGCATCTCTCCTTTTTTCACTGTATGCACAGAAGCAAATGTGCCCTCCAGGGATGGATGGATGGATTTATTCCTGGAAAGGGAGGGCTGTGCCTTTGAGCATTAACCTGCCACATGGTTTTCTAATGGTCAGACAAACATGTCACTAAATAATGGTACTCAGGTTTCTGCAGTGCCCTTATCAGAGATCTAAACTGGAAGCAACAACTCTTTCTTTCTATAGAGTCCAGTCTTGTATTCCTCTCACCTATTTACTGTTAAACTCTTCCTTCTCTACACACATCATCAATTCAGATTTATTCTCACTTGTTTTCACACTAAGAAAAATGTGGACAATGTATGATCTAATGGCCTCAGTGATAAACTATCTAGGCTTGGTTTTGTTCACCTATTGCTGTTGCGTGTATCAGCTTCATTTTTGCAGTCCTTAGTTCAAGCTGCCTCAATCCCAACCTCCCGAGGGCAAGGACTGCACTCCCTGTGTGTGTGTGTAATTAGAAAAGCTTACAGGGGAAGGGGAGACTCCTGGATCTTGGTTATGGAAATTTGGGAAGACCATTTACCCTTGGCAAAGCAGCACTGAGGATAAATGCAGAGAGGCTGCACAAGGCTGGAAAAACCCCATCGATGGGTATTGAACGTCATAGTGGGAAAGTGAACAAGGGAATAAAAAATCCCTCTGTGGATGGCAGGGCTGAGTTGCACTTCATTATATTGCACTGGTGTCACACAGAGTGTGATAAACTGTTGAGACAAAAAAAAAAGAAACTCATGTCACAGGCAGTGTAAGAAAGAACATTGCTAAGGGTGCATTAAACTTTGATGGCTCCATTTATACATTATACATGTGCAAGTCAGCAAAGCTGTCCTGGTGGTAATTTTCCAAAGGAATCAGCTAATAATGCTCCAGCACATGCTGCAACAAATTATTGCACAGGTTGGTGCTGCTTTTTTGCTATTTCTCTTTTGCTTATTAGCACACAAAATATGGATTGTTCCACACTGCTCTGTGCCCCAGGGAATGGGCCAGAGAGCAAAGGGGAGCAGATGGATAGAGATCCCCTTGGACTCTCCAAGCAGCAGGATGATGGAGAGCAGATTAAACTTGGAGGTCCCCTGGCACTTGGATCACCTGTGACTCTCCATCTTAAGGAAAATCCCACTGCACAAATCATGCAAACTATGCCACAAGGAGCTGGGGCAATTTTCGGAGAGGCTGTGCTGCTTCAAAGGCTGAGGCCACAGGTGCCCAGAACCCACGCTGACAAACAGCATCACACAGCCTGCCAGAGAGGGCTGGCAGCAAGGAACCAGCTGATCCTGCTGCACTTTTCTCCTTTGAAGCAGAACTCCAGCTGATTACATGGTTGGACTGTGGTGGTAGGAGGTTTGTCCTCAACATCCCGTTAATGCTGAGAGCAAAGGCAGAAGGCCTGGGGAGCCAGGAGAGGATAACAGAGAATCTCAGAGAAATTCCATGTTTTCATCCCCTTGAGGGAAGAGTCTTACATGAAGCATCAGCTAGTTCTGATCTGACATGTGCTTCCCACCAGAATTCTGCAGTGGTCCCTATGACACTCCAGACAGACCAGGAGGAGAGAACAAGCACCTCAAAAACTTCAGTCCCACAGCAGCAGGTGAAAAGGCATGCTCTGTCCCTGTCATTCCCTGAAGAACTCCTAAACCTCATAAAACTTCCCAGGAAAATGTAAGCCTCACTCCATTGTTTCTGTGGCAAATAAAGGGATAATTTAATACAAGATTTAATAAATATGTAAATCTCAAAGGTAAGAGACACTAACATATTCTGAGCCACAGGAGCAGTAGCAACTGGAAACATGTATTTCTGAGATTTGAAAAATGTGTTAAGTGATAAAATGGTCCCATGACTCAGTGTAAATATCTGTGTCTTGAGAGAGGACAAGAGAACTGACATGAAAGTGCTTTGAGGCAACAACTGTGTTCTCTTCTCATTGTCTTTCTGCCCAGTCACTGGCACAGTAACACAGTGCTAAACCTTCCTTGTACCCTACCACAGCAAATAATAAAAACTGCAGAAAGAGCAAGGAGAACCTCCAGCTGAGGTGGAATTTATTCCAGATTAGCAGCATTATGCTCCCCTTCATCCGGTGTGGAGTGGAACATAAACACACTTTTAACTCCTGCAAGTCTCTGTTCACTTCAAAGAACTCAATACTCAGACACTGAGAATGTTTCACCCTGAATTTAGGTGGTACTGAACAGTTTGCATATTTCTGAGTCTCAAGCCTGATTTTGTGCTTGTTTTGGGATGAATTTCTACTGAAAAGGACACGGGGGAATGGTTGAAAGCTGAAGGAGAGGAGGTTTGCATTAGATATTGGGCAGAAATTGTTCCCTGGGAGGAGGGTGAGGCCCTGGAAAAGGGAAGCTGTGGCTGCTCCATCCCTGGAAGTGTCCAAGGCCAGGCTGGATGGAGCTCTGAGCACCCTGGTCCAGTGAGAGCTGTCCCTGTACACAGCAGGGTGTTGGAATGAGGTGACCCTTGAGATCCTTCCCAACCCAGACCATTCCATGACCGTGAATTATTCTCACCACAGTGTCACCATTCCCCGATACCACTTTATCTCTTGGATCCCCTTCTCCAAGTTATCCCCAGGTTTTTGGCATTCCACTCTCACACCCTCCTGCAGGTTTTTTTTAAATTCTGAGCTGGTTTATTTGTCACAGCAGGGCCACACAAGGAGGCACAGAGCAGGATGCAGCTCCACTTGGAGCTATCTCAGTGCCACACACCCACCACAAGCACGGCTGGAACTTGCAGGGTACAAGATTGAAATTCCACCAACAATGTCAGAGACAGAAAGAACAAACCCTGGGATTGCTTGTGCTTTATAGACATTTCTGACAGGAGCTTATCTCTGCCTGTCCAATGTGCTGCTACTGCAGTAAACACGGTGTGGTGGTTTATCACACTTAATGAAGTGCCCCCCTAACAACCCATAAGATGCAGAAGGACTGGGAAAGCTTCTTGCAGGGACTGGATAATTCAATGTGCTGTGGTTAACAGAGGAAAAAAAGTGGGAAATAGAGGATTTTTAGTGCAGGAAAAGCAAACTAGAGGGAACTTCATGACCACAGGGGACTTTTTATGACTTTTTGGCGTTCAGGTCTCAATTATCAGAGACACAACTCAGATGATAAACAGAATTTATCTCTGGCAGAAATAGGCTGCTTTATTACAGACCTCAGAACAGTGAGGCTTTGATAATGAAGTTGAAGGAAAAGCAGAAGTTCCCAATTTGAGAGGAGCCTTTTCTGCTCATGATGCCAGTGCTGTGCCAGGCCAAAAGCCAATCAATAATGCTGCCCTCAGGAAGGCTCCATTTATGAAAAATTCCCTCAATAGATACCTATGTGCCACTGGCAAGGAATAGCATTTTTTTTAGGAGGCTGAAATCTCTGGGGATAAACAGTGTTTGCATGGAAGTCAAGGTGTATTTATACACCACTTTTACACAGTTTGTCCAGTTGTATTATTAATATAAGGATATTATTAAACAAATGCTTGTGGGAAAAGGATTCCACAGGAACTGCTGGTTTATTCATGCCACAGAACCTGAAATACCTCTCTGGGTTCTACCCTTTTGAGGCCAAGGAAATCAAGAAGCACAGGTGTATTTGAAAAGAACCATTAAAAGACATAAAGGATTCCCTTCAATGCTGGTGAAAGGAGTGTGTGTGCACATTTGTAAGGGGGTTTTTGTTGGTTCTAATTCAAGGACTAAAGGGCTATTGCAAAGACCCAGGGAAGGGCCAGGTGCCACTTAGGCCTCTCAGGCTTGCAATCCAAATTGCTCACAATTGTCCCTGGGCCATTGAGGACCTTCCTCCAGTATTTTCTCCCTGAATGTGACATGACCTTTCTATCCATAACATGTGCCAGCACTACCTCATGCTCATATTCTCTTCCTTGCCATTTTCCATTGGTTTCTAACAGTCACTTGCCTTTACTGAAGTGATTAAAAAATAAAAATAATCTGTTATTTTATAGATATTGCCTGGCATTTATCACTCCTTAGTCTCAGCAGTTCCCTGAGGTGACCACATTATCATTTTAACTGCTCCAAGCTCCTTCCATAACCAACATGGGGATTTCATGAGTTGTGCTCTTTTGTGTTGTTCAGTTTTAAAATATAAAATAAAATAAGTGCAGAATTTTCTCTCTCTGGCACGAAAAAATTTTCAGCTGCTGTTAAAACCAATAAAGCTGCTTTTGGAGAGTTTTAGAGGAGGAAGAATGAACATTCCTAATCTAGGGCAGCCCATGAGCTCTCCAGCTGTAAGGGAGGAGCCAGAGCTGCCATGGCCAAAAGAGAAGTGTCCTGTCCCCTTGGGGAACGGAAGGAATGTCTGTGAGAGGACAGGGAAGCAAATACCTGAAGAATCCTGAAGCCGCAGAGGAGAAGGAGTTTTCCAAAATGTCCTGTGTGAAAACATTGCAGGGCACAGATATTCAGGATGTGTCTGTGCCCAGTATCAGCAGTTAACACCCTGAACTATGTTGCCAAGGGGTCTCTAGTTTTTGATTTTTCACATTTTGTAGATTTTAGAAACACAGTAGTTTGTAGTGAGTTAACATTTAGAAGCTTACGGTATAAAATCCTCCCTATCTCTAACCCCTGCTCCAAGAACAGGCCGCTAAGTTTTGCCAGTTATTTAGTCTCTCTCTCAAGGTGCCAGATTAGAGGCTAACATAAACACAGAGCAGAGTGACCCGAAGCCCTGGAGGACATCCAAAGACCTTTATGTGCTGAAGAAGAGGAGGAAGAGGAAGACGGAGGGTCCCAGCGACCCCAGACCCAATTCAAAAGGAACTGGGAGGGGACAGGGGTGGAACTGGGCCATGTGGACTGTAGTGATTGGAGGAATCATATTATAAAAGCTATGGAAATCAAAGCTTAGACACATGCATGTCATCTTGTATTCCTGTGGGCACTTAGCCTGTTATTAAAGGACCTTTTTACCTTGCCCCATTATCAACCTGGCTCGGAGTCCTGCTTTGTGGGGGGAGGAGGGCGTTCACGGCAACAACTATCAGCTCCCTGGGGCGGGTCTCTTCTAACAGCTCCCATACAACACTCCTTTGCTTTTCATGCCTGACTGCTTCCAAAAGAGTATTTTATTTCCTCGGGATTCTGTATGTGCAGAATTAGAACATCAAAGCTTGGACTGACAGCCCTCTGAAAATGTGACTGTGGCTGTGCCTGGGTAGATCCGGGGAGGGGGGGAAATTATTCCATTAGCAAGTTCTTGTGATTAAACAGATAATGCATCAATCAGAGCACAGAGGTGTTTCAGGCTTATCTTCATGGCTTCAGCCACAGGAACACTTGCTGGAGCATCTCCAGTCTTGGGTGTGCCCTGTGTGATGTCCTGCACTCCGAAGAGCAGCACAACCAGAGCCCCAGGCCCAGCAAGGACAGGTTTCAGAATAAAGGAAGGCATCTGGGAGGCACCCAGGGAGCTCCTTCCACAGCCACAGCACTTCCAGGCTGCAAGATGCCCAGAAATAGTTTTCCAGCAGGCTCTGAACACCACAGGGCACAGAACAGGAACATTCTGTCCAAAGATGAGCAGAAGGATAAGAAGGGCTGTGTAAAGAGGCACTGTGAAAGTTTCAAAGGACATTGATCTATGTTAAAAAAGAAATGGGGGAGATAAAGTATTTCCTATTGAAATTCCATCAAGCAGCTTCAGATCCCAGTTTCAAGGAAGGGAATGAGCATTTACCTGTGAACAAATCCCTGAGCACAAGGACTAGAGCAAATATTTGCACTTCATTAGTAATTCTATTATCCTAATTGGTGCAGAGTCAGACTAGAACATTTTTTTCCTGAAGTTGCATTAAAATAAAGTTTTAGAACAGGCAATAAAAGTCAGTATAAATGGACTCTTCTGCCTACAGCTTTATTGAAAATAGGCAGAGTTTAAGCCTTGTTCCTCATGAAAACAACACTTAAGCTTTTACTGTGGTTTTATGTCTTAATATGCCTCTTTGAGTCTCCAAATAAATTTGAAAGAACTTGGTCAAGCAAGACAGAGGGGCAGGAGACACAGACAGCAAAATCCCCAAGGAATTCCCATAAACAGGTACATTTAAGCAAAGACATGCAGCAAGTACCCTGAGAGAAGGAAGATGACAGTCTTGTGTTAGAAAATCAAAACCAGCAAAGCTCCAGGCTTTTCTGAGCAAAAAACTTCATCAGCTCTGTGATCTCTTGGGTGCTGAAGCCAATTAACCACGAGGATTAATCCATAGGAACTCATGATGCAACACTCCTGGTATTCAAAGGCCCTAAGGGTGGAAGGCAAGGGCGTGAAGTCTGTTCAGGAGCCTTGGAGGGCAGTGAATAATAATAAAAAAAGGCCAAAACAAGAGAAAAAGTTCTCCTGGATCATAATTCATACCCAGATAATCACCCTGTAATCACCCAACAATTCCAGTACACAATGCATTTGTTTGAGCCTGTTTAAAACCTTCACAATTTATGCAACTGGGAATGTACCAAACAAGTAGGAATAATTACAACATAAATATGATGTAGTTAAATATCTAGAGTTTAACAGCTCTTCATTAAGAAAAACATCCAAGGCTGTTATGTTGTCATGAAATTAACCTTCTAGTCATAAGGATAAGCATTATTTATGTATTTGAAAACAAAACTGGGGTGTAATTCCACTGCCATTACACACAGAAACTGTGAAGTTATGACAGTCACCATTATAAAAAGTGACTTTATACCCTGCTTTAATCATTCACTTCATCAAACATGTGGGAGCTTAAATGTGCAGCAAAGCTGGAAAGAGAAGAATGTGTATGAGACAGCATTGTCCCTCTCATTGTAAGAGAATTTTATTCTTCTTCAATCACCTCAAGTCCAAATTTCCCCTGAGATTTTCCCCTTAAGGGTTTAAACTGAGACCTCAATAATTCCAGTGTAAGGAACCACAATTTCTGGAGCTGAGCTTGCTTTGCATGTCCTCTGGTGTCTGATTCAGGCTGCCCAGAAGAAACATTTTCCATCAGCAAACCCCTTTTCCCCTGCACTGAGCACAGCAGTGGTGAAACACCCACGGAAAACCACCTTAAAACCACCACGAGGTGCTGTGGAAAAGAAATGCAACTCACAGAACTCTCAGGTTTTCATGGAAATTGAGTTGTATCTGCTACTTCAGCACAGCAAAACCCTTTAGGTGGTGCAGCTGGAGAGACACCTCTGAAATCTGTGAATCGACACAGATTTGCACAAGGTCAAATCTATCACATTGACTAAAAAATCACAATATTGCTTTCCATTCTAGAGGTGAGGACACTCCTTTGCAGCTGTCAGATTAGGACATTCCACGTGTGTAGCACTTTGGGAAATCCTGGTGCTTTTCAAATTTATCTGCCAAATTTCAGCATTTTTAAGGGCCAAAAAGTATTTCAATTTACTGGCTCTCCCACCATGGCAGTGGACAAATCTGGCTGCACAGGGTTAAGCTGCTCAGTTCTTTTTGTTGTTCTGAGGTGCAAATTTCCACTCAGACCAAGTTGCCCCAAGTCCTCCCTGACCCTTTTTCTGCTCTGGTTTGGGCACAGAACTTAAGAGGCAAATGAAGGCAGGACATACCAGGCAGATAACAGGGCATGCACCCAATAGTACTGGAGATAAACTTGTGAAGGCACAAGAAAACCCCTGGGAAAGTTGAGTTCAGAGGGAAGAAATAGAGAGGCAGGACCTCATAATCACAACTTTGCTCTTTGGCTCAATACAAAGGTTGTAATTCAATTTTCAGAGTTCTGCTTCAGTGCATCTCTTAGGATGTTAGCAGAGAATCTCTCAGCTGAGCTAAAGGATTGTATCAATCAGCAGGCAGACATTATTTTATGGGGGGAGAAAGCAAGAGAAAGATAGTTTATATATCAGTGCCTGTGCTGTGTCCCAATTTAATTACTTATAATTTTAAGGTAGTGGGACGTGAAGCGCTAATTGAAAATTTGGGGCGCTTACGTCTCAAAGCCTGAGAAGAATTTGTGTGCCCATCTGGTTAATAGGAAAGGCATTTTATTTTCTAGATCACTGATTTATCATCATTAAGGACTCAAACACAGCCTCCTGTAAGTCAGCTTCAGGAAGATGCTTTTTCCATTACGTTTACACTGCCTAAAATTGCCTCTAGCACTGTGAATGTTAAAATTGACTGGATTCAATTTGGTGAGATCTCCTTCTTGCTCTGTCAGGGTTATTTGTCTCATTTAGCTTTTGTAATGGAAGCTTTTTGGGGTTTTTTTTGTATTTTTAAAATAAAGGTCCTCATAATTATTCTTTTTTATTATTATTACTAAAAACCCAAGCCCAAGCCTGCACTGAGTTTGAATGGTGGCAATGTCTCAATGTCACTGTATAAACACAGTCCCTCCTGCCAGTCTCAGTACTCAGAAATGAGGCTCTTGTTTTTTACAGGCTACGCAAGAGCAAGTCCCAGTCAGCAACCTGAAATTCCTTCCCCACCCAGCACAAGGTCCAGGGGTACTTCAGCACGTCACATGAATCCAGAACCAAACTTTTCCCCTCTTATATCAACTTTCCACCATCCAGGCTTGGGGCAGTTTGTAGAAGAGTGAGTGGTTACAAAAGGGGAGGGAGGGTGCCCTGGAGGAGCCAACCTTGACCTCCAGAAAACTGGGAATAGCATTAATACTGGGTTTGGAAGTTGTTAGAATTCTTTTGAGCAGTTAGGAAGAAGATTTCATGTCTCATAACAGCTTATTCCCATGTCTTATTTATTCATCCTTCCAAAGAAGACCTTGATGAAAGAAACCCTCTTGCTCTGCTGAGTTACCTCACCAGTTTTCAAACTGTACCAACATTACCTGAACTGGATCAATTTTTGAGCAATAAATTATTGGAATACCCAGAATAATTTAGAATATGATGAGGTTCCTTTTTGGCTTTCAGTTCCACAAGTGCCATGTGAGGATGGTGCTTTTTAAGATGAATACATGAGAAAACAGGAAACAGCAGTCTCTGAGAGGAGGGAAGATGACCAGTGTAAGTCAAAGAAATAGATGAATAATTCAACAAGAACATACAATATTACTATAAGACTCCATGAAGAATTTGGTCTTTGAGTCCAGCATCTGCCCCAGTCTCAGGACAGATGGGTAAAATGCTGTATTTTCATGTGACTGTGCAAAAAGAGGCATCATGTTAATGTTCCAGGGCCTTGATCCCACATCTGCTGCACTTTCCGTGCAGTGCTTATTGCAACACATCAGTTACCAAGAACTGTTATATATATACATGTATATCTATATATATAATGATAGTATTAACAATGCTCATAAAAATAGCCAGAGCAGAGTGAAAATGCCTCATTCACTCTGTAGGCAAACAGCTTTGCCCAAGCCCAGCTGCTCCCTCTGGGAGCAGTAACAGCACAGGATCAAAATGCACTGGAAGGGCTGTGGAAGTTGGGAGGGAACACTCTGAGTTCTCCCAATGATTTATTTATTCAGCAGCTCCTCCAGGAGCAGCAATCCATTCACCCTCCTGCCCTCCCCGGCACTCAAGGACTTCATTTTGTTTCCTTTATTTTCTTTTCCTCCTTTTTGTTTTCCTTCGCTGAATGCCTTTTACCCAATAAGCAGGTTTTGATTAAAGTTTTCCAAGGTTGCAATTTCAGAACAAAAGGCATGAAGGTTTGCAGTCAAAGCCTTTATTTTCACCAACTTACATCACCAGAAGGCCATTTTCTGTAAAGCACAAACTCTCCTCTGCTATAATCATGGATCTTTCTCCTGGTGCAACATACCTAGTTTTCCCTTTCTTTTATACAGGAGGATTTGGAGAAAATATGTAATTATTCTGCTGGGCCACTGGGCATTTTTCCCCTGAAAAATTAATCTTAGGTGCAAAGAAAGAGTCTCAGTCTAAAGTACTGAATATCTTGCAGTAAAGATGCTTCCCTCAGGTGTGGGTTAAAAACCTCCATTTAACAAGTGCTCCAAAACTGGCTTGCAGCATTTGCACAGAGCCTCAGAACTGAGCACAAGCCGCTGGCCATGATCAGAGCCTGTTGTAGGAGAATTCCCTGCTCAAGGGCATCAAAGGATTTTACTCTCAGTAACAATGACTTGCCTTTCTGGGAGTCTGCTCAGGGTGGGAATATCTGCTTTGTCCACAGCAGAGGGGATGGACATATGTCCTGCTTTCCAGAACACACTCCAAAAGCAACCTGGCTGCCACTGCTGAGAGAAAATTTGGCTGCCCATCATCCTTCTGCTTTCCTCTGGCAGTTAATTCCATTGAACCATCAAGGAGAGCAGGAGCAGGAGGCACATTGCAGAGGACACCAGTCCTGCAGTCCAAGTGTGGATTTAGGACACACTGCCAAGCTCACCCCCAAAAAATGATGCCTAAAGATTTTTCACTGTGAGTCAACTTTCTCCCATCCTCAGGTCAATAAAAAGAAATATATGCATGAAACTACTTTGGTAAAAACTCCTGCTTGGGGTAGAGTTGGCTCATCTCTGTGCTGGGGAGTGTGGGAACACTGAACTCCACAAACGGGGAATTCCAAGCCCTCTGGCATTGCCTTTTCCTTCTCTTCCCCAGGCAGGCCACAAAGTCCAGTCTCCACCAGCCAAAGACCACCTGGTTTCCATAAGGTAACTCAGAGCAGGCAGCAGCACTTTGCATGAGTTTTTAGAAGTGCAATGATGATGCCAACAACTTGTCCCTCCTTCCCTGCTGAGCCATCTCCCTCTCCTCTCATTTCTCTCATCTCCCACCAGCACAACCAGTTACCTGCCCTTTAGCCACTACAATCCTTGCATGAATTTGCTGTTGGATTTCCTGCTCTGTGAAAGCTCAGACTGGCTTCCTGGAGAGGAGACAACACCAGTCTATAAACACTGGGCTGGGGGAAATCAAATTTTCTGTTATGCTTCTTGGAATAGAGATCTTTATTCCGTAGCATTAGCTCCTGTACAGGTCTGTCTTCCCAGCTGGGCTTACAGCACTGAGACACTGATTGCTGAACACCTCCCAGCGAGCACATATTAGAATTCAGACATTTACAGTCATCCAAACCAATCTGTGCAAAGCCAGTGACAAGATGCTCTCACATTTACAGCTGAGCCACTAAATCTTCCTTGTTGTCTGCAGCTACCCAGCCCCAGGCACACATTCCTGCACTGACAGGGTTACAAGGGAGAACATAAGCTCCAAAATGATGCTAAAGTGTACTTATTTATTTTTAGGCCCCAGCTCTACTCATGATTTCACAGGGGCCTTCTGGTTATTCTGATATTCATTTGTAACTTCCTAAAATAATCATGTTTGCAAACCACTCTGGAAATCGCTATAATGAAAAACCCAGGTATGAAAACAGAGCCAGATGCAAGCCCAGCACACGATCCACCACCTGGAATGTTCCCTCCAGAACCTCAGACCTTCCATCCCCCCTAAAAAATCACACGCAAATGTTCACCTTTGGATCTCAGCTTGCAATTAAAGCACCGAGCTTAGACTTGGGAGACCTCCATTCTGCTCCTACTTCTGCTCCTGACCTCGGGCAAGTCATTTCGTTTTCCTCTGCCTTAATTCTCTGTCTTAAATGAAGGAATAACAGCTGCTTTTAACAGACGGAATTGTGAGGGGGAGCAAAAGGGAAGCTAAATCAGTTGGTACTTAGGCTGGGCTCAAATGTGGTGGTGGAAATTACAGCGGCAAGATGACAACTAGATCCATGCCCAAATGCCTGAGGAAAAAGATGCCACATATTTCCTGCATTTAAAAGAGGAAAATCTCACCAGAGGACTTGTTGAACAGCACAAAAGTTACTGCTCTCAGGAAACCACTTATTCAACTTTAATTTTTTTGTGTTGACCACCTACAGATAATGCATAAGGAGGTGAAGGAGGAGAAAAAAAACAAACAGTGAGGGAAGGACAAATTCTCCCAAGAAATTTTGCACATTTTACTATAAAAAAGGCATCCCTGATAAACATCATCCCCAAACCTGCAGCATGGACACGTGTGCCATGGATGTGTCAGGTGTGAGAAGGGCTGCACGGGGTTAGTGCTCTGAGCATCTCCTGATGGGAGGTAATAAAGCAATCAGCCTTCATCCCAGGGAAGAGCCAGAGCTTGAGATGATTGCACCTCTATCTAACAAATTCCCTCTGATACCTCCTTTTCTTCTGCTACAGAATTAGCAGGCCTGGAGAGCTTATTAGCACAGGGCTCTAAACTTCATCTGCAACGTGCTCACATCTCAATATCCTAACAAGGAGCCAGGGAAAGGCTGAAGGGTGAAGATCTATATGCAGGGAAGCTTCAGGCTTTAATGAGTGAGGCTTGATTGAAAAACAAACAGTCCTCCCCACCCAGCCCTCCCTGGGGAGCTGCTCCTCTGCTGGTACAGATGGTTCTGGCATTCAGTTGGTAACAGTGATACCTCTGAGCTGTCAAATACTTCGAGCGTGGTTTGAAGTTAAAACCTGGTATTAAATGTCAGACATGCAAAATCCTCAGCCTCAGTTTGAAAACTGCACAGAACATGATACAGGAGGTTGGAACAATATATTCCCAAACCACAGTGAGGAAGAGACAGCTGATGTAATGCTCCATATTGTCCATGTGAGTGGGCAGGACATTCCTTGTTCCCTCCCAGCAATTTGCATCCAGGTCTGGAAAAGGAATTGTATTTCCAGGCAAAATTTGAAGAGAGGCCTTAAAAAACCCACCCTGGCTCTGTCAAGGCACCAGGTAACAGGTGGATAATACAAAAACCCATTTGCTAAACACCACTTGAAAAATCACAGGCAGCATAATTGACTTTTACAGCTTGGATAATGTAGGTCACTGCACTAGTGCAACAAGAAAATGAATGTATGTTGGAGTGAAAGACAGAAGGGAAGTAATTACAAAATATAGATTAAATAACCATCAGATAACAGGCATAATAATAAGAACAACCAGGGTGAAGATAGAGGAGAAACAATTTGTTAAATGGATTGTAGCAAGGGTTTAAGAAACTGCTGGGCTCACGTGTCAGGCTTTTCTTTTTACTCCTTCATTGCAAACTCGATAGAACAAAGTATTTGTCCCCTTTTGGGGCTGATATCCTCCTTCTCAAGGTATCAGCTCACAGCCTGCTTGGCCTGGAGGGCTATTAACTCAGAGCCTGATTGCATTAACACAGAATTCTTAACTCTTGCAGAAAGGGGAAGCTGTAAAATGCCCAACAAGTAAGAGGGATGGCAGTTCAATCCTGCCCAGCTCTGAATTCCAGCAAAGCCTTACTAAAAAGCTGGGCAGTCTCAGTCCTTCTGCAGTTTAGCCCAAAGAAGTTTTTTTTAAAACATAACATAACCAAAAAGCTTGCTGTCCCCCTAAAGAGATGAACAACCCCAAGAAACCAGAACAAAGGAAAAATTGGGAATGGGGGATTATAAAAGATACACATGGGATTTTTCTTTCCCTCCACATTAAATAGTTTTAGTCCAATTATAAAAGATGCACATAGGATTTTTCTTTCCCTCCACATTAAATAGTTTTAGTTCAGCTTTGCTCAATGGTGTAACAGTAACAGGAAGCTGCAAAAGAAGTATTTGGAGGCCTGTGTGTGTGGCAGCAGTGAGGGCACATCACATCTCATCAGCTCCCCATCAGAGCCAGCAAATAAACACAGACCTGAACTCTGTGCTGGGAAAGGGCTGAGCAAACCACAGTGAGTGACACCTGAGATGATCAGGGGTGAAGAGGACAAGGCAAAGGGACTCAGCAGCTCTGCTGTTTCTGCTCCATCAGTGCCTCGTCTCAAGGTTTAAGTGACAAAAACCAGCATTCCATAAGGAACACTCCTGTGCATCCCAACTCCTGCAATTCCCCCTCAGCAGCTGATGTGCAGGTGACACCCAGTGGCACTCTGATTGTCATCCTAAAATGGCAGGGCTGGAGCCTGGAAGAAAAGATTAATTCACTGAAAACTTAGAAGATGCACAATTGTCATGCTGAAAACAAAATACATCAGCTGAGTGTCCCTTACCCAACTGCCTCTCCCTGAACTTCAGGACATGGAAAGCTGCACAACAGCCACATAGAAACCTCTGGAAGTGGGAACACAGAATGAGCCTCACAGGTACAACACACAGAAAGGCACAGAACATCATTGTACAAAACAGCATAGAAGGCTCCCAGGCAGCTCCCCTTTGTCCCACCAGTGTGGAAAAAGGGAGACTAAAAGGGAGAAACCTCTGGTCCTTTTCAGAGCAGAAGGAGCTACTCCTTTCCCATTGTACAAGGCACAGAATGACCTTGGCCCGTGAGACCTGTGGAGTTTTAATGCTTTTCTCCATCAAGAAAATAACATTTGCACCACAGGGCCCAACATCCCTTCTGCTGAGGCATTTCTGCTGCTGTGGCCTGGGGCTGCCTGGGATCATCCCTGTCCTCTGCTGCTCTGCTCATTAATCAATGGCTCCTCGGAATGCCAATGAGTTCTGAAAGGAGCCAGGTGAAAGGAATGGCAATTTGCTCACAGCTTGATAATTACACATTTTTCAAAATAAATTAAAGCCAGAGCTAAGAGCAGCACACTGTTTTCAGAAGTCCTGCTTATACAGAGGAATTAATTGGAAAGTACATTGATTGGAGGGGCTGCTGGATTCCAGCATGGAATTTATTTCCCCATTGTTCCCCAGCTGCTCCCAGACCACTTTACTAAACAGAACCTCTCACCTCTGCTCAAACTGGGAAATAAAAGACAGCATAAATAACCTCTGCTCATTTGGAAGCATGTTTGGAGAAACCTCGTTTGCTCCCAGAATAAAGCAGTGTTTGGGAGGGAAAGGGATCCCAGGCTTTGGTGGAGCTTTGCTTTTGGGCTACCTGAGGCAGCAAAGCTCCAAGGTCAATTAAAAGAGTCCTTTAACAATAGAAATATTTCAAAATGGCTCTTTCATCCCTAGACACACAAACCAGTTTTTGGGGGAACAAGCAGCAGATAACACCTTGTACCTAAATAATCCGTGACACCTTCCCAAGAGCTGCAGAATTCCAGTTTATTCTGCCTCCCAAAAATAAGCTTTGGGTTTCAGCAACTGTTCTTCGTGAAGACATCTCCCAAAACAGGCAAAAGATGAATTCCTCTACTCCAGAACCACAGGCTCCTGGTTCTTCACTGCAGAACGGGGTCTAAACTCCAGTCCAAACACTTTGGCAACTTCCCACTTAATCTGAGGTGTGGGAATGAGGGGATTCCAAAGATTCCTGGGCTACAAGACACCACAAGGGCCCCAATTTATAAGAGAATCCCTCTCCCAGAGTGTGCCAAGTGTCAGCAAAGTTAGGGCAGTTCTCCAAGCTCCTACTACAGTAAATTACAGAAGGTGGTTGTTTTCTTCTAGAGGGAATTTGTGGTGTTGATTGGTTCTGTTTCTTCCCTCCTTTGTACAGCCCTGCTTGTCTCAGCAGCTCACACGTGTTTCAAAGGGCAGCTCTGCATAATAAATTGAGTTTGTGTAATGAAATATTTCAGGAGATGAGATTAGTTTTAATTTGTTGTTCTCACAATTCCTCCCCCTCTCTTTATAAAATAGCACCCGGCACAGCAGGAATTTATCTAAACCAGGCTCTTCCAGATAAATTCTGGCTTACTCAGGCAATTACTGCAAATAAGTTAAAGATGGAATCCACAAGAGAATTACACCTTCTTGGATCCACTTCATAACATTTGTTTCACTACACAAAAAACTAAGGTGGCAGGGAGGTAATTGCTGTTTCTTCCTAAAAGGAAGGCACTGGAGTGCTTGGAAAAGCCCAAGAAAATGCTCCCATTCCAATTAGTTTAGATATATGATCCATCTTCAGTGATACCCATGCAAGAACACAGGGTTTATAATGCTGTTGTACTGTGACATCTGAGACCAAAGATTAAAAGCTGATCTCATTTTTACAGCTGCCCCAAATTGCTTGTACAAAACTCTTGGTTTGTCCATTAGGAAGTGATGACAGCAAGCAGTTTCCATGGAGTCTGCATGTTACTCCACCTGAGGGCTTGATTTATACCCTTTATATCTATCTTTAGATTTCCTCTTTCCACATATCATAGTAGTGTCTGAGTATTTGCAAAAAAAAAAGAAAAAATAAAGATCAGAGTAATAGCAGGTGCCCTTCCCTTTCTTCAATGCCAGGGTGAAATGGATTATATTCTGTTCCAGCTGAAATTGCTTCTCTTGGCTAAGCTGGGAGACATTTGTATGAATTATTCCCGAGCTCAGAAATCAGCTCTCACTCATGACATGTTGTGATCCATGTTCAGGGACGAGGGGGATGGATTGGCAGCAGAGGAGCAGCTGCAGCCCCTTTGCACTGCCTAAACAGGACACCTTCATGGAACACCTCAACTAAACCAAACCAGCCACAGGCAGCAGCCACATCCCGGGGCATCCCCTGCGTTAACCCTTCCTAGAGAGCTGCTGAGGGACAGGCAGAGTGCTGGTTTCACCCAGAGGGCAGAGGAGCACTGGGGCACTGGGCTGGCATACAGAAAGCAGTGGCATCAGGCCAGGGTGGGTTTCTGCCCAGTTGTACACCTTCCCTTTATCCAGAGTGCTCCTGCTGTGCAGAAGAGCCAGAGAGCAATACAGCAGGGACAGTAAAAGGGGGTTCAAAGGGCTTTTATATCCCTCCAAGTGACACCTCCATTTCAGCCAAAGCACACTCATCACCATGCTCCTCTCCCACATCAGTTATAACCATGTACTTCACCCACATTAGTTATTCATACCAAGGCTGTGCACATTTCAGGAGTAAAATACTACTGAACTCACTGACAGTTTGATGATTAATGCTGTGGGAACTGTCTGCAACCCTGAACTGGTTCACTGCTGCACCTACAGTCCCCTGAATTACTGACAGCACAGTCCCTCATCTGCAGCAGAACACTGAAATTCCCCACAGGCTCCCACCCCCCTCATCAGCAGTCCCTGGACACAATTTCATTAATTCCTAATCAATTCACCAGTTCACCACTGTTCATCAATTCTTCTGTTAACGATAAAGCTTCTCCTCAGTGTCGCAGTGCCCTGCAAAGTGACAGATCTGATGGATCAGAGAAACCTGAGCCGTCACAGAGCCTGAATTTAAGGGGGGAGGGGAACCCACAACAAGTTGCCCAAAGAAATACTGAAGGGGGAAAACCCCAAAGATAGTGTAGGTTGCATGTTATGCAGTGTATAAATCAGCCTGTAGGACTTTCTGTTCATTCTTTATTTAACTTATTTCGATTGTGCCAACTTGGGGTTTGCCATGAAAACTGGGGGAAAGGCTGGGCTGTTTCAGAAAGGAAAGGCACAGACCCCACATCTTCCAGAAATACAGAGAAACACCCAAATAGCTTTTACCTGTAACTTCGAGATATACTAACATTTTATTTATGGATCTGAAGCACAAGTCATATATCCAAAATATAGCTCCATTTTTGAAGCAGCCAAATCCTTTTCAAGGCAATCCCTAAGATTTACACTTGCTATATTTAATAGGGCCATTAAACACATGGGCAAGGTGGACCTGGTGATTGGCATCAACAGAGTTTTTCCCATTCCTCACCCTTTCGTGACTGCCTGGAGTTGGCTGAACCTATTCCCAGCCACCTTTCCTTTGGGACACCACTGTGGTGCTTTTCAGGCACAGTGTGGAGCAGCACCCATGGACAGCCCCAGCTCTGCTTCACTGCAAGAGGCTTAAAAAACCCCACAACAAAAACCGCCACCACCAAACTCCCCAAAGAACAGCCCTTCCTTCTCACTGCTCCTTTGGAAAGTCATTGTGGGTTTATTTTCTAAGACTTTCTGCCTCCCCAGTGGGTGTTCCTACCAATGGTGTCACAACTAATTAATGTGATTGTGGAAAGGCTTCTGAATTCAGTGGTTTAGGAAAGGCCATGTGCTCTCCCAGACGGTGACCCTTGTCCCCAGTTACTGTGCATAACGAGGAATTAGCATTTGGTTTTTGTGTTATCAATGTTTGTACCTATTCAAGGAACCACCCCCACACTACATCAGCGTCCAAGAAATAGAACCACCTCAGGAGGAAGGAATGTGGCAACTCTGAAGAAATATAAAGCAGAACTGGGCAAGTTCTGGAGACAAGGAGGGAGGGAAGATGCTGTGCAAAGCCAATAAATACCTCAGGCATCACCACTGCTGTCAGCCAATGCTCCAGCCATCAAAGGGAATGGAAAACACCTTTCCTCTGGCAAGAGCTGCACTACAACCCCAAGTGTAACCCAGCTGAGCATGTGATGGATGCAGAGCAGAGCAGGGCACCAGGGGCAGTGTGTCTGAGCCCCATCTCTGCAGTTCCCATGGCAGTGCCAGGGCAGGCTCTCCCCTGGGTGCCCAGCAGACCTGAGGTGTGTGGCTCATCACTCCCTGGGGCTGCTGCACTGCAGAGACAGGCAGAGCATCAGAGATGCTGCCTTGAAAAATTCATTTAGCCAGCAGAGCTGGGTGGGACTGGGGAGGCAGCAGCCAATTAAGGAACCATCAAACTTCTCTTAAAAACCTCCCTCCATAACGCTCCCCCTTCCTGCCTCCAGCCAACATGGTAATTGTGTCTAATTTCTAAATTTTCATGCAGTTGCTGCATTTGCCTCCCCTTAATGAGATGTAAATGTGTTGCCAGTTTGTGGATTTGTTTAATTGCAGGGTAGCTAAACTGTGATTGGCCAGAAGGTTCATTTTTAAATTTATTTATTTAGCACACATGCAAGGCATTTTAAAGATTCTTTTCTCCAGCTAAAAGAGGGAGGGGAACATACTCTATTTTCCTGTTATGCTCAGGGTTCTGTCGCAAAGAAACCATCTGGTTTTCCATGTGTTTGCCACTGAACTTGAAAGACTTCAGCCACATTCCAAGTGTTTGAAATAACTCTGAATGCTTCCTGTTTGATTCAGGTTCCTAAGCTGGACTCTGTTGCTCAGGGGTCTTTGGTTCTTGGAGGACACAAGATGCTCAAAGCATTTTAAATGGCTTTGCTATATAACAATACTCATTCACTGAGCTTTTTCTCATCCACCTCCCACAAAGGCATTTGAAAGAAAGGATGAAAGATTCGAGTACTAAACTGGGTAAGAACAGAGGCATCATTACCTCCTCTAACTCCAAATAAAATCCACTAAAGCTTGAAGGAAATACTGGCTGATTTTAGTACCTTTAACTCACTGCCACTTCAGAGTTTGCTCCAATATAGGAGAGTAGTAAGAAGTCTCCTAAATCTCGACAAAACTTTGCAAGTGTACATAAAACCCCATTTTGCCCTGCAGTACCTTTATTACTGAGGATGGTGACATAGAAAAGGCCTGGTTTGATTTGCAGACCTCAGGACATCTGGAAGGGAGAAAATCAAACAGAACCACAGGGCCATTTCTGCAGGGGCAGCTTTCAAACCAGACCCACAGAGTAAAAGCAGAAAGTTCTGGATTTGCAGAACCCAGAGATCAATTCTTCCCCTCTGCTGCTACTTAAAAACAATTAGTCTGCTGAGAAAGTATAGCTTTCTCAATGCTAAGGCCACTGTATAAATAATACATTCATTTTCAGAATGTCCTTAACATTCTGGTTTCCATCAGTTTTATAGCACCTAATGCTGCTTTTACCACTTACCCTCATGTAAGGACTCACCCATATAATTCATAGAGACTTGCACACATAAATTTCCCCTCAACCTCCCAGTAAAGTTCTAAAGCAGCAGCATTTACTTAAATATCAGACATATTCATACAGCACCGAGCACAAGGGTTTCCATTCACCACCTGCTGTAAGCCCCACCCTCCATCCTCAAGAAATCAAGGGTGCTTTTCCCATTCTCATGTCCTGCAGGAATGTTTGAGGATATGTCTTGCCCCCAAAGTACTCTTACAGGAACAGCAGACCTATATTTAGATCCAAATGGTTTTGGGTTTTTGGGGTTTTTTTCTTTTTGACTAGGGGGCCCAAACAAACTCCCCTCAGGAAAGGTTCATTTCTTGGCAAACCTCTCTGGGAGACATTCCAAGTAGCTCCTTGATGGTGAAAGACATTACCATGGAATCTGTGAATATCTCACTGTGAAAATCCCTTCCACATATCCCAGGGAAAAGATTGGAAGTTGATTCCAGCTCCCTCTGCCTGTTGTTCCCCCACAAACGCAGAGCTGGGGAGGTAATCAGCATGTCCCAGGGCCAAGGGCATCGCTGCTCTCAACCATTGTCAGGAACAGCCAATAACACAAGGCAGCAGAGTAAAGGGAAGTGACAGCAGGGAAATAATTTAGCCTTTAACTGACAAGTTATCCTGTTAAAAGCCATTTACCTTCTGCTGCTCGGTGTGTCATTGCTCATTTTAGTTTTGAAGTGACATCTCCCCAAGTGCCATTAACATGCCAGCAGTGAAAGGGGATTTATAGAGTTTGCACCCTGGAGAATTATAGCCTAGGTGGTTGTGGTGAAGGAAAGCACTTGCTGGACTCTGTTTATCCCTGCAGCTCCCACCCCATCCAGTTCAGAGCATCCAGAAGGGAAAGTATCAGGCAACTCCACTGTCATCACCTTCAGCACAGCCTGACCTGCTCATGCATTTCAGCAGCAAATACTGTCTGGGAGGATCTCAGAATTCCACAAAGTACAGCATTTGAATTCCTCTTTCTGGAGGAAAAAGGATCTATTCTACAACAGTACTGAGAGAACCACAACAACAACAACCTACCAGCAAACGTAACTGTCCCGTATAAAGAATAAAGGGTTATAATCTAAAACTAAGGAGAATTTTATGCAATAACATGACCCCCAGTGGAGGGTTTTTGCAGAACTAGATTACTGTAGTTACAAAACTCTGACATGAAACTGGATGTTAATGTAGCTTGTGAAAGAGAGGCCTCAGCTCACAGGTACTTCTCTTCAATGCTGACCTAGAACTATCTTCCCCTCAAATCAGCCAGGCTGGCCTCAAACAGCCATGGATTTCAAACAAAATATTTCACACAAACTGCTCTTAAAATGATCAAGTCAGGGTAAGGATGAAAGACACTGTTTATCATAAGCCAAGGAGTCTTGGTAAAAGTGCTTGTTTCCTTGGAAGGCAGAATTCCTGATTCTCTCAGACTGACACCTGCAAGTTCTAATTGGATGCAGCAAACAGGTTTAGTTCTTCTTCCACTGCAGGAAGATCAGGCAGGATTCAAACCACCCCAACAGGAAACTTCCATGGGAAACTGTGCCTTAAATGACTGGTCTGGTGGAAAGTGTCCCTGTCCATGGCAGGGGGTTGGAACAACATGATCTTTAAGGTCCCTTCCAACCCAAACCTCTCGAAGTAGGAGAGGGGCAAATAGTCACTAATTGAATTCACAGTTGCCCTTTTCTGAGATATATTCAGATGACAGATGAATTTCCATTAGTTTAATGTGAATCACCACGGATAGTGGAAAACAATACTTATGCTAATGAGAGAACCGAGCAAAAGCTTTGCAAATGAGCTGCCATTTGCTCACCAGCCGGGGTGCAGCTGATTAGAAACAGCACCAGGATTGATGGCTCCATCCATCCCTAGCCCTGGAATGCCACCTCTGGGGGGCATCCTCATGGCATCCCTACTTCCCAGTGCTTTCTGGGCACTCCAGACACACAGCCTGGCAGGGGAGAGGTGCCCTGAGCCAGGATAAGGTATCCCATGGCCAGATAAATGTGTGGGATATGGGACTAAAAGGGTATGTGGTTTTTCAGGACTATACCACAGAAGGAAAACCTCAAAAACTTACCTGGATCCACAGCCAAAAAAAACCATTGTGGGAACCTGCAGAACACTGCTTGGAATTTTTTATGTTTGTTCTAGAATAGAGTTTGACACCCCAAAAACATGAGAGAGCCAGGAAAAAGGCATGGAGGGACTATGGGAACAACTCCAAGGCAGGTGTGACGCTGGTGCAAAGGTGTGGGCTGAGCAGGCAGAGCTCTGGAAGCACTTCAGAGCCAGCAGGATAAATTGTATGACGTGGGCAAGGCTTTGTGGAAGATCCTTACTGTGGCAGGCTGTGATTCACAGGCACTGTCACAGCTGTACAGGGATTTATAACCTCTCATTCTGCTGAACTATAATCGTGTTGAATTGTAGGACGGGAGTTTGCTCTGCCCCTACATGTGTGAGCTCTGGAAATGTGTTGGTCCCTTAATTTTCACACCCACTAAGAAAGATTTTAAACACTTATGGTTTTAGGAAGGGGATAAAGAAGCAGGTTGATAATGACACTGCTTGGCTCGCTGTAGCCAGCACTTTCATTTATTTGGCTTCTAATATCTTATTATATAAATATTTGTCACACTGACTCAGAACAATGGAAAGCAGCATCTCCTGGAGGACTGGAGGTAGAGTTCTACATTATCTTGGGATTTCCTTGGATAGTTGCATTTAATTCCTGAAATTTCTTAAGCAAACTAAATAGCTCCAGACACAGGGTGGGACAGGAGCAGAACCTGTTCTTGTGCTGGTCGTTCTTCCACAGGGTAAAGATCTGAGCAAATGAGCACTTGAAAAATGTCTTAACTAAGGAGACTTGTCCCAGTGAGAGAGGCTGAGCCAGCTGTTTTTAAGGAGTGTCCCTTCATGTCTCTGAGGGAGGGTAGAATGGCTGCTGAGCAGGGCAGGGAGGTGCTGCTGGGAAGGTTTGTCCCCTTTTCCCCTCCTTTCAGCACTGTCTCCTCCTGTGATCCATCACACAGGGTTATCATGAACCTTAATGCAAGCAAATGGAACAGCTTTTCTGGCTTCTGCTTTGTGTGCCTTCTCCTCTGGCAGTGAAACAGTCCAGCTGGCACTATGACCTTGTGAGGGGCATTTGGCAACTCTTCTGATGGTGATGCTTTGCAGATAAATTGCTCTTCTAGCAGAGCTCTGGCAGGGGCAGCAGTTTTAGAGGAATGCCTGTGAAAGCTGCTCACACCAAACGATGAGGACTTCCAGATTTGCAGAGCCCCTTCCCTGGAGCTCTGCCAGCTCCCGGCCCTGCCCCTTAGGATGCTGCTGCTGCCTGGAGACTGAGCAGCTGAGAGGATGTGCCACATCCATGAGCCTTTGCAGCCACTACAAACATCTGCCCCAGAATCAAGATGAGAGATGCTAAATCTCAGCACAGGGACCTCTGAACCAACAGCAGCTTCGACCATCACAGGGGCTGGTGCTGTTTAACTCTCTGATCTAAATTCTGAGCAGTGACTGCTCCACAGTCTCACTCCCATGTTCCTTCATGGCACATCCTCTCAGCAGCTGGACCCTTTCACCCTTTCATCTTCCAAGGAAAAGTTACACTAGTATGGAATTTGCAGTAACCTGAACAGGCAGTGCCCAGGACTCTCCTGGGACCTTGCTCTCTGTTGAACTGGTTTTATTCGTCCATCAAGAAGTATTAATTCTCCCTTTTGCATTGCTCTCTGCCTGGGTATTTTATTTTTTCATTATCTTTTAAAGCACTGAGGAACCCCATCCCCTTCTGCTCAAGCCACAAGATGATAAAGTTGTTTTTCCCTCCAGCTCTTTTCAATGCATCATTTAGCAAACCTCCTCTAACATGTTCTGAAAAGCCTCTCTTGTCCCAGGTGGAGGGCAGGGAGGAGGATCTGGTGGGACCACGGAATGGAAATCCGTCTAGGTTTAAATAGCTCAAGGTCAGCTCAGGATGGGAACACAACAGCAGATTTCTGGAGACTTCATTCAATGAATTGTTGATTGGAAAAGCTCTTTCAGATCCCCGTGGAGCACGATCTGGAAGGAATGTGTTTTCCAAAAGGAGGACAGCAGGTTAGTTGTTAATGAATTCAATAAAGCAAGAGAAGGCACATTAGGAGGGTGGTCATAAGGGTAAAAAAGGAGGCTGGTGTATTTCTCATTAGTGGTTTGCTAAAATTAACTCCATTACCGTGTTTGCTTTCATTGCAAACCTTCCATTTAATTGCAATTACCACTGAACTGCTCCATGCCACAGGTAGTTGGTGTCAGGAGAGAACCCAGAGCTGAGATGTGGGAGCTGCTGTTTTAGGGGCTTCTTTGGAGGTGCAGCTGAGCCTGCCCAGCCTGGGTTTGCTGATCACTTGGGAGGACAGCGGGCATTTCCTGGGGTTCCTCTCCAAAGGTATCACATGCATTATTTCACAAGCATGGCCAGGAAGTTGGAATAAAAGAACAGAGAACCTGATGCAAAGGGTGGTGAAACCACTGACAGCTGTGCTGCAGTTTTCTTTCAGCCTTGGATTAAGCCCAAACCCCTACAAATTTAGTTTCTGTGAGAAAAAAGTAAGGTTTTTTACCTTTTTCCTCTCGGTATTCTTCCACTTCCTTTGATGTTCCTTTTCTCTTTCAGAAGCTATTGATTCTCATCGTGTCTTTTATTTACTGCCTGTTCACTCATTATGTCAGGAATCCTATACTGAAATGCCATTCTGTTTTCTGCATTCACAACCTTTCAATAAAGAAAAGCCTTTGCTGTTCTCAGGGAAGGTGGCTGCCAGTTGGCTGGGCAGTGTTTGGGCTTAGAATGCAGAATGAAAAGAGGGAATGGCTGGAATGCTTTTCCAGCACTGGGAGGTGTTTTGCTTTCATCATAGAGATATCCAGTCGGCTCAGAAAATGATGACAGGGAGAGTTTTGGCTAAAAACACCAGGATACATTGGGCAGCTTATTTCTTTTCAGTAAAATCCAGAAAGATTTCAGCAGTCTGTCCACAGTGTGAATGCAGGGAGAGTGAGTTCTCTGCCCTTGAGGACTTCTCTGAAACTTCCAAGGGGTTCTGCTGCTCCTTTTGGCAAGTTCAGAGGACAGAAGGGCTAAATTAGATTTAAATTGGATTAGATGCTTAGGTTTGAAGTTGTGGGTTCGCTGTGTGAGGTCACTGCAAACCTGCTGTGCCCTTCAGCCTCCAGTTTATCCTCCTTCTCCAGTCAGAGGTAAATGGGGAAACAAGGCAGTTTGGGAAGGGAAGGCTGCAAAAGGCAAGGTGAGTGGAAGGAGAGGAAAGGAAAAGAGGTGATAAGGCTTTGATGGAAGTAGGTCAGTCTTTAATGCTATGGGCTGTCTCGTTGGGCTCCTTAGGAGCAGTTACAGCTCCAGCCTGGGCTGGAGATTGCAGTAGGAATGGAAAGCAGATGTTCTCTGAAGGCAGTTAGCTGCCAGCAATAAACCCCTAAGTGTTTGGGAACTGCAGTAATTCAGTCATGTGATTTTTATTTCTGTACTTTGGTCACTGACCCTAAAATGGCACTGAAAAATGGGAGTAGATTGTATTTAGGCAGAAAATGGAAGATGGCTGTCAAAGAAAGAAATAAAACAAAGTGGCTGAGCCCATTTTAATTAAAGCTTAGGATGAAGTAGTCAGCTCATTCTTTTAGATGGATCCAAAGCTCTTCTTCTTACTTTAATGTCATTGTTTTTTGTCTGTGGATCTGATGCAGATAAAGTTAATTCACAGAGTGATACAAATAGGAGGCTACTTCTGGTAACATCCTGGGTGATCAGCAGAACTGGCTGCCAGGAATTCTGCTGCTGCTGCTGCCTCCAGTTAGGGCCAAGGTGTGGGGTAGTTATAAATATAATCTGAATTGTGGGATTTTGACTGCCTGATTGTACAGGAGAGTGCTCAGGCAGCATTGGAGAGCATTGGGAATGCCTTGCCAGAGCTCTGCCATAGGCTCAAGAGAGGCACTGATCAATAGGTGTGGAAAAACTGGGAATGGGGCAGAAGGGAATGCCCATAAGTGTTTTCCTTCTCTGCTTTGCCAGAGGTGGAAATACCAGAGGAAAAAAAGCTGATTTTAGCTCAAACCTTGCCAAACCATAGACACCCATTTTTGATTGTGAAACTCAGCTTGTATCTCACATGCCCCAAAAATGCTGGGCATTTTCTCCCTGTGCTCTGCAAATGAGCCACAAATGAGCTTCAGAACCAGAGCAGTTTGTGGAGAGTGGATAAAGGAGGTGTGGGAGAGGCACAGCTGGGATGGGAGGCAGAGCTGCCATCCCACAGGGGCACAGGAGCTTCCTCTGGGCACAGCTGGGATGGGAGGCAGAGCTGCCATCCCACAGGGGCACAGGAGCTTCCTCTGGGCACAGCTGGGATGGGAGGCAGAGCTGCCATCCCACAGGAGCACAGGAGCTTCCCCTGCAGTTCTTCCCTCCCCATGCAACAGGTTGGCCTTGCTGTGCATCGATTTCCCTGGAAAAAAAAAAAAGAGTAATAAATGGAGCTGTGTAAATAATCAGCGTTTATAGCCAGCAATGTGCTGAAAAGCAGAAAGCACACTTTAGGGGAAAGAAGCATTTGTTACTTTCCCAGGGGTGGAGGGAAAACAAAGAAGGAAATATGTGTTTCAGGTTGAATGAAGCATTGATTTGTTTTGGAGGAAGCAGGGGAGAAGGTTATCCATTATATTATGATTTGGCATATTTATAAAATAAAAGATCTTGATGATGGAAAAGAGAAGGGATTAGTGTAAAAAAGAAAAATTTTGAAAATATGGCTCATTTTTTTTTTCTAATTTGTTTTCGTTGCTTGAGAGACTTTAGAAATTGGTTGTGTGTGTCAGTCCCTCTGCACATGTCTGTCAATAAAGCCCTTTCCAGCGCCCCCTCCCATTGTCTATTAAGAACATTTTCCCCAAGGAGCAGCAGCTATTTGGTGCCAGCAGAGGTTATTTAGGGAATTTCTGTGTCTATGCAAAGGGAAGGCTGTTTCAGAGCCCTGGCACAGAATCACAACCACAAACAATGTGTGTCCCCCTGCGAGCCCCAGTGGTGCTGGAGCTCACACTGCTGGGTTGGTTTTCATGCTGAAGGGAACTCTGCTCTGTTGTTATGCAGGTCCAGATACCACTCATTTTTTGTGCTTTCTGGATGCTGCTCTTGAAGGACAAGCAGCTTTTGAAGCAAACCAAGGTTAGATCTGGTGACCTTTACTGATATTTTTCTTGGGTTTTTTTCCCCTCCACTGTCCCCTCCTCCTCCTTTTTCCCCTCCTTTTTTTTTGCCTTGGTTCTGTGTTGGAAGCACAAGGTGGATTGAGGGAATTTCTGGGTAATTCTTTCTCAGCCAGCGAAGGATAAGCAAAAGGCTCACACGTGTCAGGAGCATGAGATTGGCTGGGAGATACCATTGATTAGCTGAGACACTTGGAATTGTTTCCAGCAGCACTCAGACACCCAGGGAGAGAGCAGGAAGAAAAGCACATCTCTGGTGTAAGTGAGGATCCCTTGCAGGTAATAAACCTCGAGGGACCTGGATCAGAAGCAGGTAAATGAGCTGTTAAATCCCGTGGAAGGGAAGCAGGGGGAGTAAATGGAAACAACAGCTTTCAGTTCAGTTCCATCTCTGGTGTTTGGTTGTTCCTATGGATGAGGAGAAACAGGGAGATGGAGAAGGGAGCAGGGTGGATGCAAACAGAGGAATGCAGTGCAACAGGGGGGTGGTCACATTTGGGTCTGACACACAGGGCACACAATTATTGCCAAAACTGAATCCCAGAATGGTTTGGGTTGAAAGAGACCTTAAAGATCACCCAGTCCCATCCTCTGTCATGGGCAGGGACACTTTCCACTAGCCCAGGTTGCTCCAAGCCCTGTCCAAGCTTAGACACTTCCACACAAAGAAAAGAAGGGAGCTGTCGGCTGTTGCCCTCACTGATGGGTAAAGCTGCCAGTTCACTGCTCAGCCTCTTGGGCTGGAGGGGACTGCAGCACTGCCAGGACATGCTGGAGTTTTATGGCCTCTTAAACACGTGGGAGCTGAGGATGTCTTGTGGTGCTTGGGTAGAGAGAGAAAAATGAGCCAGTTAGGAGTACGTAAGAAGGACTCAGGGCCAAATTTGCAATTTGGAGAGTGTATGGGAAGCAAATATACAGCCATAATTTATAAGAAAGGTTGGGGAGGGCTATTTTAACAAGGCCTGACTATCTGCCTGTGTTGGGGCTGGGCCTGAACTCTTTTGGTTCACAGCCAAGCCCAGCAGTCAGTGAAAGTCGGTGCCATCCTGTGCCCCAGATAGAAATGAGTCAGGAGGTGGTGCTCACATGCCCTAAAAGATTAGCTTTGCCAGGTGCTGATCTTTCCAGCTCCAGGGTTAGGCAAGCCTGGTGCAGCCTGTGGCACTGTGGAGGTGGCTGCTGAAGGGCAGGAGAAGGCACTGGAAAGCAACGAGCTGCTGTGACAGGTCCTGGCTTTTAAAAAAGGCTCTAAGACTCAAGCCTGGCATTTCCCATCTTTGTGGCTGGTTTAAATAAATATATCTTATGTGGAAGACCCACCAGCCAGCAGGAAGATGGTTAGAAAGTGCTGGAAGGGTGTGCTGTGCTGAAGGACAGTTACCTCAGAGCAGCACAGGAGCTCCTCCAGCCTCTCTGCTCCCAGCTGGCTTTGATGTGGTCCTGAAATCAGCTCTGGCTGGGCCTCTGAAGCAAGGCATTGCTTCAGCAGTGCAAAGTGCTGCTCCCTGCAGAAAATTAATAAGGACACTTTGGATTCCCTCCTGCATCTGACCTAAGTAGCTAAATAGGTTACACCAAGTTTTAAGAATCGCCCCAGTTTTCCTCCTAATAGGCAATTTTTCTGCTTAATTTGCAGAACAAGCAAAAAGCTATTATGTAAAATTTATCAGCAGCAATTGACTCTCATTAGAGACTGGGAGCAGGAGGCTTTGTTGTAAGGGGGAAGGTTCCTCCAAATTTTCATTTACCAGCCTTGGCTTCCCAGTGTTTATGCTGACCCGTGCCCTGAACAAATCCAGACACTGAGCCATCCCCATTTCTTTGCTATTCTCACAAGAGCTGTTCTCACCCGGTTTCTGAAGTCCTTAAGCAGCCAGTGCCCAGTTCTGCTTGAAGCACCTGCTCCAGGCTGCAGGAAGTGCCTGGAAATTGCAGCACTGTTATTACAGTGCTTGAGCTCTGAATTTCGGTGTGTTGAGCAAACTTGACTCCAGTGGCAATGTTGTGTTTGAGGGTTTGGAGTGCAGCTGCGTGCAGAGCTCCTTGCTGGGCCAGAGAGCTGCACCGAGAGTGTCTGATTGTGGGATATACTTTGGACTTTCCATGCCACAGGATCCCAGCAGCTGGGTCTGGACACTCATCCCTGAGCTGAACATCTTTATCAGCAGTGATGTATCTGCTTTCCCTTTCCCCCTGAGGATGTGGCAGACAAAGAGCTGCCGTCCGTATTTCCTGGAGACCAGGACACAGCATGGGCTCAAATTGCTCATGTTGTCTTCATGCAGCAACATCTCTTTTGGCTCCAGCTGGAAACAGCTGTGACTTGCCATGTGTAGGGGGACAGGTAAACTATAATCCACCTTCCTGGGAGAGACATTAGGCACGTGGAAATTATTACTGACGTTGAAACACTCGGATGGGGATTTTTCCTTCCCTTTTCCCCCTACAGTAAATGTTAATTATACATGAAGGTTCACTACAGCAGAAGGGATTATAATTAATTTATATTTGAACTATAATAGATTTCACTACAAACTGCATTTCATCGCAACCAAGTGTATTATGACTGTTGTTTGCTGCCAGCAATTTACATAAACCGACCACAAACCATTGCAGCCATTAATTCAGCACTAAGGACAGCAGCAGGCAGATAAAACGGGGGGGAAAAAGGTAAAATAAAATCTGTTTGAGCTGTGAACAGAGACCTTGTACTTGTTGCAGAACACACAGAACCTAACTTGAGAAATGCAAATAGGGGTGCATTGAACCACCTGCATTTGTAAGGTAACATTTGGATCCAATTCCATGTCTGAGTGTGCCAGGTAATAAGAATGTATCTGTATGTTCTGTCTCTGCTTTAAACTTGAGAAAAGTTGGAATCCATCTGAAAGAAGAATAACCCTTTGTAGCTCTTGGTGCCCTGAGTCACTCTCCAAGGCAATGTGGAGACAGTAGTGACCATGGGGATAGGTTTTATTCTTAACCTGATGGAAAATCGTTTATTTTCCTGTGCCTCCCTCTCTTTTTCCAACATTACCAACCTGGTTTTGTGAGATGGGAGTCTCTCCGAGACAGGAATTGTGTTTACAAACGTAGGCTGGAGCAACTCCTGAAGACCCTGTCAAACATACCAGACAGGACATTAAAAGCATAAAATGACAGGTTGGGAACTTTTAACTGGTGCTTCCTAATTTATTCCTGCTAACACAGTAACCTCACTGCTCTCCCTCCTTGCTATCTTTTTGTGATCTTAAGTCCTGGGCTGTGGTTTCTTTGCCATCAGGTATCCCTGACACCCCCCAGGCCTTCAAAGCAGCATATCAGGCTCTGCTGATGTTGCATTTCTGTCTCAGGACATGATCTAACAGGCCTTTGTCTGCAGACAGGAACTCCATCCCTGATGCCCCAGTGCCAGGCTGGAGAAAAGGGCAAGCTGCCTTGTCAGGGACTGCAGCAAACAGCTCAACAGCTGTTGGGAACAGCTGAGAGGAAAGGTCAGAGCCAGCCCTGCTCTGCCACTGCTGAATGTTTGCTCTCCTGCTCTGCCAAGGTGTGCCCGAGCAACTTGAACTGCAGCAGAAAGGGCCAAGGAAGAGAAGAGTCAGGAACAAGCAGCACAAATAATGTCAGTCTGACCAGGAAAGGAGAGAATTTGGATTTTGGGACTTTGGCTTTACCAAAGGTTGAGGCTGCCTCTCAAACCAGTGAAAACTGTCCAGAGAAAGGACTGATGGCTGATTCAATTAATGGACCTGCCACTGATTAAGCCTTAGTCATTTATTTTTACAAAGTGCCTTGGGATTCACTGTGTCATTAGAACCAGTGTTCTGCAGGATTTCCATTTCTTTTCCTGCTCCTTTTGGAGGCATTACAGAACAGTTTGGCAAGGGGAACAGAGAGCATGAATGTGGCTTCTGCCATCTCCTCTGGCCGGGCACTCTGTTCTGTTTCGAATGCCACTGTGTGGCTGGGAATGAGGATTTCCACTCTGCCATTGCTGTGCCAACACAAACAGCACATTTTTGCGTGGTTGATCCGAGTGTGGTGTGACTGCGAGTGCAAGTTCTTGGCCTGTACTGGCAGCCTGACATGAGAACCAGTATCAGACTTCAGGAGATGCAAATCACCTCCCCCCAGAGGAGCTCAGATGACTGAGGGAGTTACATGTCAGCACTTCTGTCTTCCTGACAGGGCTATTAAAAGCCGTGCTGATACTGCAGCTGGGGTCTGTGTCTGCAGCACATCTGGATGTACTCGAGCTATCTTTGTGCTGGAGAGCTTGGGCACCAAAAAAATTCCAAGCTGCAGCAGCACAGCCCTCAGTGGAGTCAGCAGAAACCTGCCTGAGACCCTGGAAAATGAGCTGCTGGCTCGAGTGCTGTCACCCTTCACTCCTGTCCACTTCGGTCTGCCTTGGCTAACCAAGCCTGCATCCCTGTCACCTCGTGCCAGGGCAGAATTGAACTCTATTGCAGCATTCCTTGCCCGGTTTGCACTTTCTTTGCTCTCTGGCTGTTTCATGGCTCTGCTGGAGGCCACTTCAGTGCAGTCTGGTTTGCTTCCAAGAGCTTTCTTACACAACTCATACTTATACTCCAGCTGTAAAATTAACAGACTGTTTTATTACACAGGCCATATCATTCAGGAGGACCCATCCAAAGGCTGGGAGCAGTTTTAATCCCAGCAGGATGACACCTTGGCAGTAAAATGCTTTTGCTACTAAGATTTTGTTGGAGGTGTTTGCTGAGATGTCCTGAGCAGGTTGTTCTGGCTCCACTTGCCACAAGAAGATGCAGGATGGGATGTCCTGATTTGGGAGTAGCACAGAGGAACAATGAGGGTGGTGCCTTCCCAGGAGATGCTGTGGGAATGCAGAACTGGGGCTCTGATGGAGCATTGCAGTGCTGGCTGTATCAAGGAGATGGCATTTTGGGAGTGTCGTGACACTGCATTTATTAAAGCCTGGCACCGTCTCCTTCCTGCACACCCCACAGTGTGAGTCAGCCTAGGGAAAAATACCCCCAGAAACCACCTTTTTTCTGAATATGTACATCATCATAAAAAGAAAACTGCTCTAGTGTGAGGTGGGGGGTCAGAACTGGCTCCCAGAAATCCCTCCTATCCCACAGTGAGGCAGAAGTGACAGCCCCACAGGAGCAGGATGAGTGGAGGCGACTCATCTGCCCCCTTACTTGCCTCTGACTCAGACTCTGAGATAAAAGACCATTTCCAGAAAGCACTGGGGTGAAAATATTTCAGTTTGCTGCTGCTTTGCCGTTGCCAGTCCCACTAATTTCCACTCTGATGTCACCAGCAGTGGCCCCATTACTGTTATTTATAGTGTTTGTGCCGTGGGCTCTGGTTGTGCTCAAGGCTCTCCTGCTGCTCTGCAAGGAAGGGAAGAGCAGCTCCAACACTTCCAGTGATGGATCTCTCAGCCTGGAGTGCATTCCAGGTTCTTCATGTTACACCTAGTCTGTTTGGATCTACCCCACACTCCTGTCTGTACCTTGGTTTGCTCCACCAAACTGAGCCATCCTGAGGCTTATTTGAGTTATTTAGAACTTAGTTTAAAAAATGCAGTAAGTCATGAGATGAAGCAAATCCGATAAAGGCGCTTCAGGGGAAGGCAGTCTGCAAAGCCAGATGCAAATGCAGCCAACCAGAAACCAAAAATATATTAGTACTGAGAGAGCAGGCAATTATTCTCCTATCAGAGTTGCAGAATTTTCAGTGTGTGTGACTTCAGTGCTACTTCAGGACAGCCAAGCATCCATTTTTGGCTGCAAATGAGTGAAGCCATGGTTTCTTCAAAGCCTTGCCCTGCCTGCCACCCATGAGCTGCAATTCATCAATGTATTTAACAAGCACGTGCCAGAATGTGAGAAGGACCTTTGCATCTGCTAACCCCAAGTGTTGAAAAGTCGTGAGTCAGGCTTTTTATCTGATGCCATTAATACTCAAATTACATATAAAAGAAAAAAAGAGATGATGAAGAGGCAGCCAGGGCTTTGGTGTTTACCTGCAGAGCTTTAAATCTCCCAAGTTTGTGTCTGTAAGCTATGCTGCCTGAAACCTGAGCTTCTCAGGTGATCTAATGACTCTGAGAACGAAGGCTTTTTACAAAAAGCACCAAATATTGCCAGAGACAGTACATCTGTGAGCACTGGAAACTCTGCAGTCAAAAATATGTCCCAGAAGAGCTATTTCAGCACTTAGGCTGATCTTCAGTCTGAAGTGTGCACTGTCAGTGTATCAGAGAGAGACTTGGGCAGACAACATGTCTGCAGCACAGGCCCTTGTATCTTTAAGAAATCCCATAAACCACGTGGTCTGGAATCAGTCCCTGGGTGAAAATGTTTTTACAGTGACCTTGTGCCCTGTTCCTGACCTGTTTCACATTTTTCTGCAATATTTCAGCTTGTAAGAAGCCACTCAAGGTGTTAATGATCAGGAAATAACAACAGTGTTCTCAACCCAGGGCCAAGCATCCCCTGCCTCCCTGCAAGAATGGTCTGTGTAATGGATGTGTGTGAGATGGGCTCTCAGGAGCCCTCAGGGATGTGCAGAGCTGCACCCAAAGCACAGTTGCTCAGCAGCTCATGGAGAATTTAAGGTATTCCAGTGACTTTCCCAGTGAAGTCAGGCTCCTTTACCTGCAGCAGGCTCTGTGTGTCCACTCTGAGCTGGGAGCTGGTTTCTCCACAGGGATCTTGTCCATGTGCTGAGAGCCTCCCTTGGAAGAGACTGATGGCAGTGCAGGAATCACAGGTTTGCAGAGACCCCCAGCAGTCTCCAGGTGTGGTGGAGGAGGGTGTCCCCCAACAGGCAGGGATGTGCCAAATCCAAGATACCACAGTGGCTGCCTGTGGTGTCAGCTGCCTCAGGTATCAATTAGAGTTTGCCAGATGACTCCAACAGCCCTGCCCACACTGCTGGCATTGCCCTCTCCATGCCACCTGCCTTCTGTGCATCTAAAGGCACTCTCTGATGGTGCCTCCCAACCCAAGAGAAATCTGGTTTGAGTGACACTTTCGGAGTGATCGGTCACAGCCATCAGACCTAACACATGGCTGGTTCTGCCATCTAATTCATCTCCAGTTCCTCAGAAGAGCAGCACTGAAGCAGCACAATCACTGGGCTCCATCTGGGAATCTCAGACTGGGAGCTGATGGCCTTGTTAAGTGGTGTGAGCAGAGTGGCCTCTGGGCATCAGTCACGGTGAGACTGAGCACAGGACTTTGGGCTGATCTTTGCAGCTCTGGGCTGGGTGGCTTTGGGCAACTCTTGTCTTCTTCCTGTAGCCCGAAAGGTCCCCCAGCTGAATAAAGCATTTAATAATGCTGAAGTGCCTCCAAAGATGAGGTTGTTGATGAATGAATTCTTACTGCTTTTTTTTTTTAGATTTTTGGATGCCAACTGCTGCCTTAGTGCAAAGTAGTATTGATCATCACCATGCATCTCTAACAGAGTCAGTTGTTATTCATTTCCTTATTGCTTCTCTTGTCTGAGATGATCCTTATTAGGTACCTCAGGGGGCAGGTTAATAAAACTCTGCCTATTTACATTAAACACCAAGGGGAGCATTGCCCTTGGTACAGTCCCATCCCTGGCACAAGGCTCCAAGGCTCTGGTCCAGCACATCTCTTGAGTGTCAGCCTGGCATTCTGCACTCATATAAACTTCTTTTCTTTTTCTTCTGCTGAGCTTTATAACTTCTAGTGTGACCTGGCATTGCTACCTGCCACAGAACCTGCTTTTTTTCCTGAGTAATGTCACAGTACTTATTTTTATAGGTATATTGAAGATAATGATCCCTCTTCTGAATGGGAGATGAGTGAGACAAAGACAGAGCTGCTGGCTTTTAACTGACATGAAAAGCTTCAGATACTACTGTGATGAGGCCCATATATGAAGACAGAGGTGTGCCATGACTGATAAAAGAGTGAGCAATGTAGCAACTTTGATATCAACAGTGACCTTCTCAGCATTAAGCACTTTACATTACATTGCAGGAAAAAGGCTCCAGACCCAACCTCACAAAGGTGACAAAGGGATGCTGAATTCAGCAGCATCTGAGCATCTAAATACCTTTGTAGGTGTGGACATAAATGCCTTCCTTAATTGGAATTAACAGGAGTGAAAAAAATGAAGTGTTAGCAGGGTGGAACACACTCTACCTGTGGTTCTGTCTCCCCTTTCCCTGTAAATGCCATTTTGCATTAGGGGCTGCACACATTGGCAGCCTTGCCCCAGGCAAGGTTAGTGCACAGCATTCCCTGAGATCTGCCTCGTTTCAGGGAGCATCTTGGAGAAGGAACAGCCCTGAGAAACTCCCACAAGGCTCCCACTGTCCCTGCCTGGCTGGAAATGCCACCAATCAACAGATTTGTGACCAACAGGTTTGGGACACGGTGATGCCACTCTGGTGTGTGTTTCAGTCTCACCCCAACACATGGAAAAAGGCTGAGCAGGGAAGCAAAAATGTGCCAGCTGGAAGTGGGGCAGAGCAGGAGAGAGGGCACAGGGGACACTGCCAAGCCTGAGAGCCCATAAAGCTCAGGGTCACACAGGGAGACTGCTAAGATAGATTTTCAGACAGTTTCTTTCCTTTTGTTTCAAATATTCCCTGGTTTCTTTCTCCTGTAAAAATGAAGTTGGCAGAGTCTGGAAACCTTCTCCCTCCTCACCACACCAATGGTCAGATTGTATCCAAAATCCAGAACAATTTCACCAGCCTTTTACCCACCTTAGGCCAATTGTAGTGTACAAAGGAGTTGTTTTATGACTTTGCCATCCTTTCCCATACAGAGAGGGAGAAGCATTCTCATGTAATATTAATCTCCCCTCCATGGATTCAAGCTGCTTCTGACAGGGTATCAATTATTTAAACTTGTTTAAAAAAAGAAATTTTCAGGATTAAAGAGATTAGTTTCTTGTTGATTTTGGTAATTCTTCCTGCTTGTGCATCTCTGAAGCTGAGTGAAACGCAGCTACTGAGTTCCTGCTTGCTCAGAGTTCACCCTGTCCAGGTGAGCATGGAAATTCTGTTTCCACTTCTAAATGCCAAGTTCATGTCTGAGTGTAAAGTGGGGATTAGTAGAGCAATTGAAGACCTTTGAGGTGGCACTTTTAGGTGAGCAATCCCTTGTAACTCTGCACAGAGAATCTTGATGGCACTGTATTGTTAGAATCTCTGCAGAATTTTGTGTAATGAAAGTAAATTTGAAATAGGGAATAACATTGGCAGGTTTCCTCTGGGGTGGTTTGCATTCCTCAGCTCCATGAAGTGGCCAGTCCCTCCCAGCAGACACTTGAGGTGACTCCAGTGACAGATCCAAGAACCTCCTGTGCTACTGTCACAAATTTAAATAATAGTTAGAGATCATCTGTTGTCCCCTGGTTCATGTGTGTGGCTGTGGAAGAAGAGCTCACCTGTTCCAGCCCCCAGGTTGAAATCAGGGCTCCAGCTGACACTTAGGAGCTTCTACAAAAAGGATTAAAAAGAATAATCAAGGAGCTCTGAACATCAAAAAGCAAACAGGTCTATGAAATATACATGAAAACACTGTAAAACCTCAATCCCAGCATTATCTGTCTCCCATCCAGGCATTAATTCAGCTCTGCTACCAGGGAACTGGAACTCCTGCACTGGGATCTGTGCCTGGCTGCTCCCCTTGCCAGGCAGGACTGGCTGAACAGCCCACTCGGCACTACAGCAGGAATGGTTGTGGCTTCCTGTGACACCCCATAAATGCTCTTTTGCCTTAATTAACTGGCCAGACAACCTTGCCTAACGAAGGGAAGACTGTGACACTCACATCTAAACCCAAGTTTCTATAATTACAAATTAACCAGGAAAAAAAAACCTCTTAGCTTTTCTCACTAAATATTCGCTGCTGGAAAGAATCAGATGGCCCATTATTTTTCCTCCCAGCTGTTTCATGCTGCATGATAGACTTTATCAATCAGCCCCAGAAACCAATCTTGTCCCAGTGCCCAGCACAGTCCCCATCAATCACACCCTGAGCAATGGTGTACTGGAGCCTCAGCATTGCCTTCCCTTTGCCAGTGAACATCACAGCTCAGGGAGGGAGTTGGAGATGCACCTTCCAAATATTGATCATCCGCTCCTGCAGTGAGAGGATGGTGGGAGCGGAGAGCAGAGAGAGATGGCATGTGTGGAAATGGTTTATTTTTGTTGTCAGCGTCCCTGGCTAGGAGCTGATAAGCTGAGAACAGGGAGTCTGGCATGAAAGGTGTGTGGGAGAAAGGTCAGGGAGGGAGGAAAACAAAATGCCGTGTTGGTGCTCCCATTATTTGTATTACAGCAGTGAGATCAAGCTTTTAGATTGCACCTCCTGTCCACCTACTGTGAGCATCTTCGTAAAGGTCAGGTTCATTATGTTCATTTTCCAAATGGAAAATCTGAGGAAGGTTTAACTTGCACAAGTCAAGCAGGCCCAGGCAGAGTTGAGAAAAGAGCTTTTCTCCACGCTATGAAATAGCACTGTGTCCCCCAGGTTTCATTGCCTTCCCTTTACAGAACAGAATGATTCTGAGCTCAGTCTCCCTGTGCAGAGTACAGTACAAGGAATACAGGAAGAAAACAGATTTCCCAAAGGTCCCTGCACGTTTTCCATTTCCTGAGCTCCCTCTGTTGTTGTAGGTCATCAGCTGTCTTGTGGTTTTCCATCTCAAAGCTTTAATTTGTGCTCTGTACACACACTCAAGGAGTGTGTTCCAGCTGTACATCATTGCAGTGGGAAGCAGTGGGAACCCCAGGGAAGTGAGGTGCTTCTCCAAATGTATTTCACTTCATAAGATGAAAGACAGAAAGAAGAGAGAGAAAAAAATACAGAATAACTGGTTTATTTTGTATGTGTGTTTCACACTTCAGTTGTTCCTCATGTGCCCCTTCCAGACTGAGGAATTGTATTCTCTGGAGGTTCTTTAAGCCTTTAGTGGGTGCTGAGAATTTAATCTCTGAGTGTTTCTAGTTGTCTGCATTAACTACTTAAAGAAATCAGGCTAAGTCTGCACAGGCAATTAAAATGTTGCTCCATGTCAGGTTTGAGGAGGCTGAGACTTGTGAAACTCACATTTCCCATCTGCAGCATCACCAGGCTGTGCTCTGTGCCTGTCCCTGGCCAGGCTGATACATCCTGCTTATTGTGCAGCTGGATGTGGTCTAGCATTTGAGTTTTGCTTCAGGAACTTTCTGGAGAATGAATGAAGCCTGCAGATAACCTGAATTCATAAAGCAGAAATAAGAGACCCCTCAGAGCTGGAGTTTGGATGATGACACAGAACTATAGGCTCTGTTTTGGTCCCTCTGAATCACAGTTGCTACCTTAGGTCAAAAGAAATGGTTTGCACTTGCAGCTCTATTTAAACTGCATCCATCACACATGTCTGGAGTGTCAAATCCATCAAGAAGAGATTTTTCCAAACTTGTGCTTTGAGCAGTCCTATAAAAGCAAGATATTTCATAAGGTTTATATTTGCACTGGTCAAATATCTGACACTTTTTGTCCAGCTGTTTGTTTCCCACCAGTGTTAGTCTGTTTTCCTGCTGATCTCAATGCTACAAAACCACAGCAAACCCCATCCCTTCTGTCAGTAGGCTCTTTAAGTACAAAGAATGTGTATTTTTGTCCAAAATAGGCTGTGGAATTAGCACAGGCTCCCCCAGGTACCTGTGCACCATGTCCTGTGAGTCACATCCTTTGGGTCACATCCTGTCCATCACCTGAGCAGAATAAGCTTTCTGTGGGACCAGTGAAAAGCAACATTAGAATGAGGTTCCCAGGGAGGGGATGGATGGAGATGCAATGGTAATTAAGCTGGCAAATAAAGTTATGTGGAATCAAATCACATCATGCTTCCATGCCTTTCTGTCCCTTAAAAAAAATACACATATATATACTTTGGATGCTGGTTTTACCCTAATTGGCTCTTCATCCTGGCAAGCCAAAGAGTGATCAGCTGCTTCTTCACTGCCTTTGTGGCCCTGCTTCCCATCCTAACCTGGTGTAGCCTTCTGTGAAATTGTTTTCTCTGCAGAGACGGAGTTGCCTTGTCCTTGTAATTCCACCGGAATAATCCCTGGCTCTGTGCTAGAACAGCACTGAGAGCAGTCACTGCAGGGAACACTGGGGAGCAGAGGCTCCTGCACACCCCTCCCTGCTGGGGGAATTCAGCCAGTCAGGCAACATGGAAACGTGCAGAGGGCTCTTTCTTTCCTTTATTGCTTCCTCTGTAGTAAAGGAGAAAAGGCTCAGGGAACAGCCAGGCAGGAGTGAGCAGAAACAGAGGGGTGCTGGAGGCAGGTGGGGAACACCTGAGGAACAGGAGCTGGGGAACACCTGAAGAGCAGGAGTAGAAGCAGGAACAAGTGCAGGGGAACACATGAGGAGCAGGAGCTGGGGAATACCTGAGGAACAAGAGCTGGGGAACACCTGAGGAGAAGGAGCAGGAACAGGAGCAGAGGAACACCTGAGGAGCAGGTTGGTTTGCAGGCAGGGCATAGAGAGACCTGGGGCTGCTCAGCACCAGAGCTGAGCACAAGGGCAGTGTCAGCATCGTACCCTCACTGATGTGACTGCAGTTAGTACAAGAGTTTTAGTCCCACAGTGCTCATAATCTCAAATGATGGAAATAATAACCTAAGACTTACCCACCTGTGTAACTCTGTGCTACAAGAAAGATCTAGTGCTAATAATTTACCTAAATGAAGGATCCTCATCAAGGTCCTGTGACTGAGATAAGCATTGCCCTCATTTTTGCACAGGTGTGCAGGGGTGGAGCTCAGACCCTGTAAGAGACCTCACAGTTCCCAGCTCCCCATGGAACTACGAGGTGCTAAAGCAAGAGGAGGCCCAGCTGATCCACGTGTGTGATTCCCAGCCAGCAGGGAACACTGTGGCAGGCCTCCCTCACACCACTGAGTAATTCTTTTCCCTTGCTAGATAAATGATGACAATAACATTGAGTTTAACAATCCCCAGTTCCACCGGAGAGCAGCTCTCTCCAAGGGAGCCAATAGTGGTTTGGAGATGTTATCAACACATCCTGCAGTTCCAGAGTCCTGGCAGACACTTCATTGCTCCCTGTGGAGGCAACAGGACTTCTCCCAGGGTTTATTGTCACCGTATCAGTGCTGGGTTATCAGCCAGCATCCAAATGACAGCGCCGAGGAAGATGCTTATCCCATGCGCTGGTTATTCAGTAATTTCCTGCTATTATTCTCCTGGATTTGCTTCTGAACCCTGGCCAATGGCAGCAAGAAGATTTGGGCTGATAGCCACACTGCAGGAGTGCAGCAGTGCCCAACTCCTAACCTGGATGTGACCTGTGATGCACTGAACTTTAATGAAGTCTGAGAGGGAGCTGAAAATGTTCTGTTGTTGTATCAGCCAGAGCAGATTTCAACCTGAAATCAATTTGGAGACATTTCTTTGACATAGTTCAAGACAGAAGGATGTAGAACAGGAACTCAGGAGTGGGGAGACAGCAATTGCCATGTAATTATGGGGTCTGTCACTTAACATTTGTGTGTGATGGGTGTCCTAAAAGAGGAGAGGTTGGCTTTGCATTATGGATATGCTAATTTGTCCTGCTGACAGACAACAGAATCCCAGCTCATACAGCCATTGTAGCTAATGAAAGAGACAAACCAATCAACAGACATGGCAGATGAGGATTTTAATGTGGAGAATGAAATATATAGAGTGACCTTGCAATGGTGCTTAGTATAATTTTATTTAATACCAGAGCCCTTAGTAGGAAATTACTTAAAAAGCACATAAAGCATGACAAGGCAATAATGACAGTTTTGCCAGGGTTCCACAGCAGCTTTCATCCAGAGGGATCTCAAAGCATTTTATCACCTCTCTGGAGCCACTTCAAGTAAATGAGAATGCATGAAAATGTCACCTGGATAGCAGAGTGCATGACCAGTCCTGCCCTCTGCTGAGGTCAGCCCAGTGCCTGGTGTAGTTCAGGGATTGAAGATTAACTCTTTCTTTCTTTGTCCACCTCACTGCTTGCTCTTTGTAATGTTCCTCAGAGGTCTATTAAAACAATATGAGGAAGTCTTTGGTACAACCCTCAGTTTCAATTTTTGTTTTACTTTGCTTCCAAGCAGCAGAGAAGATGCATCTCCCAGTCAGGAATCAGCACCCAATAGCACCAGGATTTACTTCTCAGCTTTGTTCCTTTAAATGTGGTGAACTGGGCAATCCATTTCCTGTCTCCCTCATTCATGAAGCCATCTGGGTGCATCAGCTGTGATGGATCATTTCAATATTATGCCTTCTGTCCCGCAAATGGAGCCTTCCTTCCCCTTTCAGACAAAAGCTGCTAATATTTGAGTTCCCATTGCAGCCAGACATGAGGCTTCTGACAGCACGTTTGTGTCAGGAACATGTGACAGAGCTCCTTGCTTCACTGGCCCAGGCAATAAATATTGTGGAGCCGGAGCAAGGAACACGAGGGGGATTTACAGAGCGTGGCATCATCCGGTTTGTGGGCTGGGTTCATCCCGGGGTTAGTGCTGTGCCATTCCCAGGAATTTTCCCAGGCATGGAGTCTGCTCCAATGGCAACACGCAAGGAACTGCAGCCCTGGAGTTTTAACTCTCTCTGGTCCAAAATAAACAGAAGGGGTAAATGCTCGGGGTGCTGTGCACTTACACTGAGTGTGGGTAATCCAGCCCAGACTGGGAGGCAGGGAAGGGACTCCAGCTCAGGGGCTGTGGAGCTGCTAAAGCAATAAATACAATAAAACAAATCCCTCTTCCAGAGGCATTCAGGTATCAGCCACAGGAACACTGCAGACCTGATATGAAAAGCTTCTACAAAGGTAAAGACTGGGGGGAAACAGAGGGAAGATCACAAAATGTGGTGAGTGGCCAAATTAAGTCAAGTTACTTTTAAAACCAGTTATTGTGCTACTTGCAAACCTCTTTGAAATTTAACTTTTAAAACTCAGTTTGTTATTGGAATACTCTTTGAGCACTTGGAACAGTCAGGCAGCCAACACTCCTGGTCCTCATGACAAGGAAGATGAAATAGTATTGGCAATACTGTAATTCCTTTCATCCTCAGCAGAGAATCTCCTTTGGGTGGGGAGTAATGAAACTGGAAGGGGTTAAATATTCAAACTTTCTAATCAGCCAAGGGTTCAGAACAAATGGTTTGATGTAGGATCTGCTCTCCTTTCTGAGTAATTTTCATTTCTTTACAGTCATTTTTATACCCTTCCTGTGCAAATAAAAAGCAGCAAAAGCGTTTAAGACCTGTGAGTGTTTCTTTTTTGGAGTTTTCTGAAATGAAACTTGCCCAAGGAGGTGCATGGAAAGGGAGTGAAAATCAAATGACAGCTGAGATATCTCTGAATACCTTTGTGGCCTCTGTTACCAAGGCATCTGAGCTCTTCCAAATCCCCAATTTTGCCTTCACAACCCTCCTGTCCAGGGCAGAAGCAGCTCCATGACTTTAAATTTTCTCTTCCTTTGCAGAGTTAAACAGAGAGGAGGGGAGGGAGAGAGGCCAAATAAATCAGGACCACTTACAAAAAAGGTTGAAAATTAAAAGAGAGGGAGGGAAAAGTGGCAAGTGCTCACAGTAAAAGGAAAAATGAAGAAGTGCCATGATAAAAATGATGCAGTGTCCAGGCAGCCCAGTCCTCAGCCTTGAAAACCTCGGGAGTAAAACATTGCTCAGTGAAGATGAATTCTTTCAGTTAACCTTGTTCACAGCAACATCTTTGCAGGTCAGAAAATTATTACTTGCTCACTTTCCAGCTCTCAAGTGGGTTCCTGAATATCTTTGCATATGGATGGTGGGTTGGATTGGCTTTGGCTGAACTGAATTGGCAGACAGAGTCCCTAAATCTAGGAATATTGTGTAGTATCACTCTTTTTTTTTTTTTTATAAGAAGGTAACAAGGAAAAAATCCTCCCTGCAGCAAACCCAGGGGCCACGGTGTGTTGCCATCAGGCTGTTTTTCAGCCATTGACCAGCAGAAAGAGCTGCACTGCAGCACAAGTGCCTGGAAAAATTATGAGGACTTCAGCAAAACTGCAAAAGCCCCAGGAGCAAGTTGCTTGTGAGTGCTCCATTCCCATCTGAGAGCATTCAGGAACCTTCCTTCTTCATAGCTCAGCCCGGAACGTGCTTTCAGCTCCACACTGCAACGATGAACTAGGGAAAAGCTCTTCCCCTTGGCCACTTCTACTTGGCCATTGAGGCGTTTTGACTGTGAGTTGCATTCCTGGGTGCTCCCTCAGGAAAGGTTCTTTTCATGGGGGATTTTGGATCCTGGACAGTGGTATTTTCATGTCATAGATGTCACCAAAGAGGTGCAGTGGGGCTGTCCCACACCCAGGAGTTAGGGATGGTGCTTCAGCCCCAAGCAAATAGAAACTGGGGATGTGCAAGGAAAGGAAAGTGCTCCCCAAGGCAAAACATTACACCTCCTCCCTCCCAGCCAAAGGCAAACCAGCAAAATCTTGTGGTATCCTGTTACCTCTCATATTCCCAGGCAAAGAAGATACTGGGGAAAACAGTGTCATGTTTGTCTAATGGACTTATTACTACTTACCAAAGCAATTTCATCAGCAAAAGCAGAAAAAAATTGATAAAGAGAGAGCAAACAAAGCACTGCAGCTTGGTGTTTATTGATAATCCTTGCCCACTGGATGCTTTCGATCCTGAGGCAAACATGAGAGCCAGGATACCCTCAGGCAATTGTTTGGAGGCAGATCCACAGCAGCAGAGTGGGGAATGAGGATTCTTAGCTGCTCTGAGCACTGAGCATTCACTTGGTGTAATGAATTCAGGTGGTCAGACCTTGCAGGTCCTTCCATTCCACTGAACTGCTTCACTCTGGTCTCAGAGAACCAGGTGGTTCCTGGCCAGAGGAAAAATAAACAAGCAAAAATCTGGTCTGCAAGCAATGTCCAGGGTACCAGAGCACAAAAAATTACAAGAAAACCTGTGTAGAGGCAGGTAAAAGCATGAGAAACATTCCCTCATCCTTTCATGATCAGATTCTGTAGCTGATGAACTCAGTAATAAATTGCAGAGCCATATCAGATCATTGCAAAAAAAAAGCTAGATGGAGAAGCAGAAACATATGGAAATGAAAAAGCCTGCCTTGAGAAATGGAAAATAGACCTATTCTGGCTTTAATAATGTGTCAGCCTTTGTATGAACTGGCCCAGAGCCCAAAGAAATGGACTGTTGCTTCCATTTACAAGAAGACCAGGTCTGGCTTTCTGATGGCTCTATAAATAAATGCTCCATTATCTCTTACAAATATATTTGCAATATGTTATCTGACCCTGGGTTTATTCATTCACAAATGTGGTCATTTTTTACAGCAGAAGCTGGTCTCTTACTTTTATCCAGGAATTTCAAAGTCCTGCTCTCATATCAGTGATTTCAGCTTGTTAAATGTTACTGAAAGGAAGCTGAGGTATGGAGAAAGTGAAATAAATGTATCCAAATTCATGCTGTGAGTCAGAAACAGAGCCAGGAATAGACTGGCAATGAATATACCAGAAATGATGAAAGGTCAGGATAAAAACCAAGACTCACTAGTTGGTTGGAGCTGCTTCATTACAAGGTAACCCCCTCACAAGAGCGAGGATTCACTGCATGAATGAAGAAGAGCTGAGAAAACGGGTATTTTTGCACTGTTTACACTCTTCTTGTCTATTTTTTCTCTAATTTGTGTCTTTCCCCTCATCAGAAGGTGTGTAGAACTCAGTAATAAGTATTTCAGTGGTAGCTTTGAACCACTGTGTTAATTTTAACCTTCCAAGACCTGTCACTCAGGAGAAGGACAGGGATGCTTCTGATGGACCTTTGGCTCTATTTTTCCTGCAGAGGTTTGTACCATCAATAAGCACATTCCATAAAAGAGTCACTGCTTGATGCAATTTGTGTTAGTTCATTAAACCCAAGACATGATTAACGTGAACACTTCTTTAATCAAGCAAAGATGCTGTTACAGACACTTAAAACCTGTGCACTTTTAGCTGCTCTGCCCAGATCTGTAGGAGGGCAAACACTTCACAGTCTCTACACAGAACAGTTTTGAGCCTTGGTAGGTGTTTCAATACTGAATCAGAGAGGCTGGGAAAAGAATCTGCTCCTTCCCTGGACATAATTTCCTAGGTTTTGCATTTAAACCATGGATCTGGGCTGTTAAGCACCAGAAAGGAATTGTTCCATGAGCTGAGGTAGAAAGAGCTGTGCAATGATTTAGCAGAATGTGGAAGGTCAGGTTGGCAAGGCTCCTGTTTCACCCAGCAAACCACTCAGGGCAGGGCAAGAAAACACACAACTATTTTTATTACAGAATCATAGATTGGATTATTATCTTCTTTCATGGTTCCTTCAGCAGCTTTCAAGTCAGTTTGACATAACAGTTCTTATTTTCATCATTAGCTCCAGGAGGTGGGAACAGAAATGGTCCTTTCTTGCATTTTGTCTGGATTTCAGTGTTACTAATTTCTAAATTAAGAGTGACTGCCTCCTCACACTTTCATTCTTCTTTTCCTGGCCCTGGTGGGGCTGAGCCCTGGCTGCAGTGGCTCAAAGTGGGGCTTTGTCCTTGCCCTGGTGGGAGTTCCTCCCAGAGCATGAAACAACCTAAAGAGAGTCCCAGGCCCTGCTTATAATTCACTTTGGCTGCTCACTGCAGTCTGGTGGTTCTCCCTTACATCTCTGCTCATTAGGGATACAGATAACACACTATCACGAGCTGAGTAGCCTTATCCTGAAGAGATAAAACTAATCTGTGTGCTTGGATCAGCAGTCCTGTTCTTCCCTAATCTCACCTGGGAAAGCACAGTAATTGCAGCAACAGGGAGGAGGCAGATGAGAAACCCAGTGAGTGTATCCCTCTGGTTCCACCCCCTGAGCCCTGGGCTTGCTCTGGTCCCAGGCCACATCTGTCCTGAGTATTGTGCATTTCCATCCTGCACCAGAAAGACATGGTCTTTCACAAGAACTCTTTTGTTCAAATAAACCCAACAATTACCACACTGGGTAAAAGAACCCTTGTACTCAAAGCTGAGATAGTACAATGGGCACCACGAGCAAAACACTTGCCTTTTTCACTGCATTTCCTTTCTTTTCCCTGTTTTGGCCTTCTTTTGTGGTTTGGTTGGTTTGGGTTTTTTTTCTCAGAACAAAAGGAACATCCACATGCTCTGATGGCCTCGGTGTCAGACAGTTCTCTTTTCACCCCACTGTGATGCAAACAGTGAAAACAACGAAAACAAGGGGGTTCAAGTTGAAGTTCAAGCTCTAAACCAACCTGGTTCCTGCTGATATGACTTGTGGCCTGCAAGGTTACCTGGGCTAGAGCTTTTAATCTTACTTAGAGCTTGATTTTGGAGAGAAATCCAGTACAACCCATAAACCATATCCAAACTTCCTTGCAGGCTCACTTTGTAGTGATTATCACACACACACACACTGATTTGGCCATTCCTAAACTCAATGCCAAAAACTGCCACCTTGCTTTGGTGGAAATTTATACCAAAGCTTTTGAGATACAGTTTTGTCCTTTCAGCTCAAGCCATTGCAGCCTCTGAATGTGAGCTGAGCCTGCAGAGTTAAAAATGGAAAAACAAAAAGGCATCCAGTTTGTAAAATCTATGACTGCCTATTGATTTTGGCCATCCCAAGAACTGAAACAAGCCTTCTGAGCAGAAATGCTCCGGAGATGCCATGTTCCCCTCTCCTCCTGACACGATATTCCATCGATCCCCATGTTTGTGCCACATGAATGATGGATTATGGCATATCAAACCTTGCAGGATTCATTTAATGCCTTTGAATAAAACATTTCTCACAGATTAACGTAGCAGTTTTAAGTGAACAACCATTTTCATCTGTTTTAAATTTTCATGGGTACTTTTCTGGAGAACAAGTACATTGTTAATAATTGAAGGGAGTGAGACCTTGTTAATCTCTTTGTATTTTAACAAAGTCCTGTTGCACCCCATTCATTTATTTTTAAAATGCCAGCATTTATAAAAATTCGTTAAATTTACTTCCTTCCCTTTGAAAGGAATAATCCTGAGATTACGTGAAAAGCGATTATTTATGTACCAGAGAACTGAAATTTCATTCTGTCCAGGCAGGCATAAATGTGGATCGTGATGGGCTGAATGGATGAAAGGAGGGAGGAACAATTTTCAGTGGAAGCAGAGATGTTCTGGAAGAGGAAGTTTAGGATAAGAGGGAGGTATAGAGAGAAAGAAGCAGGAATTAGAAGAAAGACCCACTGGTGCCAAGGAATGCTTGAGCTTTGTGCCAAGAGTAAAGGTGGCAGCCTTGGGCTCTCAGGTGCCAATGATGCACCTCCATTAACACTATAAAAGCAACAATCCCTTTGTGTCCTGGCAACTTTCCCCTGGGAGGAATCTTCGTCCATCTCAACTACTTTTTCAAATACATTTGCTTCTTTACACACATCCCCAGTATTACATTTCAAAGGAGAAGTGAAAACCCAATGTGTACATGATTTCTTTTATCATTATCAGGGCAGTGGCAGCCCTTGGATTGCTGGTCTCAGAAATATTTTGTTCCTGCGAGTTTCATTAAATTCTCTGCTCAGTTAGAATGTGTTTTAGTTTAGGGATCTGACAGATAGTGCTGAAGACCCCCATAATGCTGTACATTAGTCACACATGGTCAGAACAGCAAGTGAGTGAAGAGGCTTTGGCAGCAGCAGCGAAAAAAACAGAATAAATTCCTTAGGTGCCCTCCTCAGAGGCTGTTTGTGTGCACTGGGAGAGGAATTAGTTGCCTAAATATTTTTTTGTGACCAGTACATTTTCCTATCCACTTCCAGTTCTACATCTGGGAATTGTCTTTTTTTTTTTTTTTCTAAGGCTTGATGTTGAGAGGGTAGAAATTAAATCCTCCTGCCATAAACTGAAATCCCTGCCTCTCCCAAGGATCTCTTTGAAACATTCCTTATAAACTGCTTGTTGATATTTGACCATGAGCCACCTTTGCATAAATCCTTGCCAGGTATTAAAACCGTGGAGAAGATGCTGGAATGGTGAGAGAAGTTGATGTGGCAGTGGGAGGAACAGAGATTGGACTGGGCAGCACAGCCTGTGTTTGAATAGACTGCGTTCTGTGTGAGTGATTCCAACCAACAAGTTGTGAAAACCTGTTGTGGGAAGGAGCTTAAAAGAGCTCTGAATTAAATCTTCCTGTAGAGGAGCAAGTCTTCTTTCACATTTTTAATCAAGTTGTTGCTTAGGTGTTTACTGATGAGCTGGTGACGGGGGATAGGAAAAGGCAAAACTGGTGCATGAGGCAGATTTTTAATGGAGCTGCTGTTATCGAGCTGAGCAGGTTGAGTTTGATCAGTATTTAGGGTAGGACTTCTCAAACAAAAACTGCTCGAAAAGCTATTGCTCAATAAGAACATCAGTGGATTAAGTACTTGTAATCACGTCCTTGGCACAGGGGGATGGGCATGGGGGGTGGTATCAGTCCCTGACGCTGGGTTGGGAACAAAACTGCCTGGCTGAGAACCAGCCATCTGGGATGGCTTCCCATTTGCAGGCTAATATTCCTCCTATCTCTGCTCCCCTTGGACCTGCACGAGTTACAGCTCCTTTCACTTCCTATCTCGGGCTGTGTGGCTTCATCCTTAAAGAGCTGTCACATTCCACCCAAGGTGGAATTTGCTGCGTCTCAGTGGCGGATAAAGTGATTTCAGTTTTTGTACAGGAGAGATCACATGGAGACTGACTGATCTCTGGGCCTTTCCTTAGCAATTTATGCCACCTCTGTGGCACAAAGCCGTTGGGAAACGAGTTATCCCTTTGCAGGCTGGTTCCCAGAAGGACATGTCCTGGCTGTCTCTATCACCCCATCCATGGACCTGAAGGGACACGTTCCTGAGGTTCCTCTTCAAAGCATTCCTGACTCCTGGCGCACCTCTGCGTCATTGTCCTTTATGCCATGAGCTGGGCCCCAGTGACACCACTCAAAGGCAAAGGTGGGACTCTCAGATGAGCTGGAATTTTATCGCGACTCTCTACATGACATTCACAGGACCAGTTTTGTCTGGGGTGTAAATTCCTACCAGCCAGGGATGAAGGAAATGAGCAATTAATTGATGGGATAGTTCACACATGCTCTGTGTTAGTCCAGTTCAGTTGTACACTAAATCAGTTCCAAAACACAGTCAGGCAGCACTGAATGCTTGGGGAAATGCTGCCTAATTCACATTTATTATTCCTGCTGTATCTCCAATTATGGTGTTTGGCTCAGGCACCTACAGACAGTGAAGGAGGTTCTCTCCTAGGGCAGGAAATAGCTGGCTGATTCTCTCCTTGAAAGTGAAATAAGGGCCAGTTTTCATCTTTCCGTTATGCATTTGTTTAGAGCAATTGCCTTTCATCCAGGTCAGCAGTTTGTCCCCATGTCCCTGCTCATCTCTGAAAGGTTTGGGCTCCTTTCCTGCGGTGCAAAGCCAGCTGACTGTGACTGATAGCTTTGCTCAGACCTTGGGAACTTCAGGCCAGTGCTGCATCTCTGCAGAAAGAAGCAGTTAGTGTTTTTGGAAAACAAATGGCTTGCCTGGAAGTTCCCTCTGTCTCTGGAGTAAAACAATCAGTGCTCCCACCACTGCTCTGTGACCACAGGCTGGAGAGTAATGGGAGTTCAGCTGCAACTCCTTCTGTCACTTGTGTGACATGGCATTATTTGGGCTTGAACCGTGAGTGATGCCATTGCTCTTGTAACCTGGAGCTCTGGCCTCCTGATGAGCCTATTTTTGCAACTGGCTTGTCCCAAACTGACCTCCTTTAGCTGCTCCTTCACAAATACCCAGTCACACCCTCCCCGTGTCACCCGCACATGCAGTGGCACAGCTCCAAACCCAAACGAGACACTTCACTCTCTTCCTTGTCCCATCTTGTTGCACTTACATTATTTTTTATGATCTTACAGAGTCCTGTGTGTTAAATGTCTCCAACACCCAGGCTGTTGTGATCACAGTTCCAGATTCACAAGGAGTAGCATTCAAAATACAAACACTTATACTTTCTTTTCTTTCTCACGCAGGTTTACGCACAGTGATAGCACAAACACACTCCATCAAAGTCTCACAAGCCTCAGACAGTGTCTTGCACAAGCAGACACAGTGCCTTGAGATCATCAGGTTTGTGTGAACACCAGTGTGCAACAACTGTGTGGCGGATGGAGTTATCCAGCCTTCACACATCCACTGCCAGCACAGAGATCACAGGAAAACACAGTTTTATTTTTACTTTACTTAAATGGTCAGAATTAAAGAGCTGATCTTCCCTCCAGGATCAGCAAAGCAGCTGTGGGAATGTCTGAAATCATGTTACAGTGAAGGCCTGTTATTTTTTAATATCCCCATAGCCCCAGGTGTATTTTAAATCTGATCTGTGGGTGAGTACCGAGCCAGCTGTAACCCTGACAACAGTGACCCAGATGGTAATCAGCAAAATGGACTAATTGAATAATGTTGAGTTAGAACCAGTGCTTTGCAGAACTCTGTTAGCCCTTGCAGTAACTCAATATAATTTAAAAATGTTGAGTGAATTTTACATTGTGATCCCATACCTGGAGATGCTGGAAGGGACTTGCGTGTGGACAGCACAGCCAGTGCGGGAGAAGCAGCCCAGTGTGGCAGTGTGTGTGCAGGGAGAGCTGCCTGGCATTAAAAGAATTGGATTTATTTATCCATTTAAAACTCTTTGAGGCCCTTGAATAGGTTAGAGACAGGACTGTTCATTATCAGTCGTGGTCAGGGGGAGATCTGCCTTTTCCCTTAGCAGAGTTGGAGCACCATAGCTGTGTGTTTCGAGGGTTGGCTGTGTATTCTGAGGGGCTTCCATTCAGTTATGAGGCTTATCCATGCCCTGAAGAGGGAGGGCTGAACAGCAGGTTTGTGTTTGTCTTTTCTCTGCTGCAATACTAACCCAGGTTGTTAATGTGAGACCTCGGTCCACAGCACTGCCCAGGCTGGAGGTGATCCTGGAATCACGGTAATTCCACTGGGCACACTCAGCTTTGTCCCCGCTGGAGAGCAGAGACCAAGGGAACCTCTCAGCTGCAGAGGTCTGAAGAGCTTCCTCCTGTACACAGTCATTTTGGTTCTGGTGGATGTTTTTGTGCTGCTAATTCCATTAAGTGTAACAATTCCAGGAATGCTGCAGGTGTAATGATGTGTTCCACCTCATAATGAGTCCATTCATGAGGATTGCAGTCCCCAGTGTGAAAAATGCTTTGAGACTTCATTCAAGGGTCAATCAGAGGATTGGAGTGAAAAGTCAGGAGTGGGCTGAAGACACCCAGGTATGGGGGGTGGATGTGGGGGGAGGGTGATGGTGTGATTTTGGCAAGGCAGTCTGGGGGGCATCTGACATTTCAGAGAGCTGTAAAAAGCCAGAAAGTAAACAAGCCTCATTAATTTCAACAAAGGGCAATGCATGGAGCTGCCAGCTTCTGCTCTTTTCTTCAGCTTTCCCCCTTATTGTCTAAGGGCTTTGGTGCTGTAAACAGCTTCACAAACTGCATGACAAATGGAGCTTGGAAGTGTTTAAGGTATCACTGAATGGTAGGTAACAAAGTGTGGGAGCAAAGCTCTGTGACACACCCAGACTTTTGCCTGTGTAAGAGTTGGGAGGTGCAGAGTTGTAGCCCAGGGGCATGGCTAAACTCAAACTAACCCAGCCCAGGCCATGCCCAGCCTGAATCTGCCAGGAAAAGCTCCAGGAACTGGGAAGCGACTTGAGGGAGCAGCTGACATGGAAGAGCACACAGAGCAGTGACAGGCAGTACTTGCAGAGGTGCCAAATAATTCCTACAGGCTATTTTGGTTCAGGCAGGGTAGGGAACCACACTCCTCATGATAGCCTGTCATGCTGAGGAGCACCTGGATTTGGATGACAATTCATCCAGGGGTGTTCTCCCTCTCTCTTCTTAGGGCAAGTCACACAGAATATTAGAAGGTGCTGTATTGTTAGATATGAAACATCAAGTTCAGGCATGAATTCATTTTCAGAGGTGAAGATCTGTAATCTGTTTCTGTTTGTGGAAAGGTCCCTTTTTTAATGACCTGAACAAACAAAAGATTCAGATTCATCTTTGGTTCCCAGACAGAGCTCTCCCACTGCAAAGTGCTTGGTTTCCTACTTGGTGCTAAACTGAGTAATCCAAACTGGGCAAATGTGACTGTTGCTCAGCCAAGGATTGGTATATTATTTAATAAGCCTGCCTAGAGTTATTATCCAGGTGAAGAGCAGCTTGGGAGTGTATGTTTAATGTCATGGTCAGGGACTGCGTCACACTGTGCCTCAAGATGTGATGCTGGATGGAGATTTGGTTACTCCACATCCACTTGGGCTCCAGTTCATGCTCAGGATGATCAGAAGAGGTGATATGAGTCTTATCTTGTGGCTATTGATACAAAAGTCCAGCTGTTCTCATTTTAAACTAATTCAGTGCAGATCTGTGAGATGAGAGTCTCTGCACAGAAGTCCTGACACCTTCCCAGGAGCTGGGAATGCTCTTCTCTGTCCTGCTGCCCTTGCCATGCCAGCCTGTGACACTGAGCACAGAGAAACCCTCCTTTGGTGGGAGGATCAACCTGAAAGCAGCCTCCTGTCTCCTGTAGCTCAGCTGATGCTGCCTCAGAAGTTTCCCATTACCTGGGCCTGGAATTCACTCCCTGCTCCCACAGCCTGTGGTTGATACCTCTGCAGGCTCCAGCACCCCTGGGATCTTCCCTGTGGCTGGAGAACCTCCATGGAGATTCCCAACCTACCTGTGCCCCCAGAACACCTCTCGGCCCCGGCATTAATCCTTCTGCAATGTAGCACAAAGTCAGCTTTAGCCTGGAGGAGCGATCAAATAAATATGAAAACTGCTCCCAGAGGAGGTAAATATTCGCTAGACAAGCAGAAAGAAAAGCAATAATATACCATGTAAGCTACTGCCTTTTATTAGCTCAGCTCCCTTCTCTCCCCTTGTAAAGTAGCGTAGCGTTGTTATATTAATCTTTACTGGGAAGCAAATTAAAGCAGGGACAGTTGTCAGAGTATTATTAAGAACATCTGTTTAATTAGGGCTGCCTTTGCATCCATTTGAGAGAGAAATGTAACACCCCTGTTCATCCCCTCCTGCCTCACTCCCCCTGCCCACCCTTCCTGTGCCAGAGGAAGGACGTGGAGAGAATACAGGAGCACCTGGAGCCTTCATCACCTCCCCTTTCCTCTGCTCAGAAGAGGTGGCAGCTCTCCCTGTTAATTCTGGGAAAGAAGGTGGAGCAGGAGGGAAGGTATGGCTGTCATGGGGTTTTCCAGTGATCTCTGTCAGGAGAGCCTCTATCCCTACTATCCCTACTTTCTTCCCCTCAGAAAATAATTTGAAATTCTGTAAAGAGACCATGAACAACTATTAATTATCATTAGCAATTTGCCATTCCAGGCCAGGCTTTCATGTGGGAATTTCAGAGCAGTTTTACAAATGCTAATTAATTGAGACTACTTCATGAAGGAGTCTGTTAGACTCATTTTCCAGGGGTAAATCAAAGCTGAGAGATATGAAGCCACTTGCTTGAGTCAAAGGTGGTGCTGCAACCCCTTCACAAGTGAGGTTCTCAAGCTCTCCCACCTTCCCTGCAATGCTCCAGCTGGATGATGGCACAAAGCAAGCACCAGGAGGTGACAAAAACTGCTGCCAAAGCTTTGCATTTGTCCATTTCTTCATCTTCACAAGGTGACCCACAAAATGCAGGTTTACTAATAACGATAAAATGCAGTGATTTAGGTGCACACGGGCAGAGTTTGAAGGGAGGCACAGGACTGCTCTGAGCATATTCTGTTCTCCTTGAACACCTGTCTCTGGCAGGGCTTTGGCTCTGACCCATCAAAGCAGTCCAAACAATCTCATGCCTGTCTGTCTCCCTTTCTCCCTGTGTCTCTGGGTTTCTGTGCCTTCCCAGATGGCAGCATCTGATTTTCTAGGCACCATTTCTTCCATTTTTATGTGGCCATTTACCCAGGCAGCCAGCAGTGAATGAATCATTCTGTCTCCAGTCTCAGCTGGGAGAGGGTTTGACTCACAGACCCAAGTCCAGGAGGCCAAGAGCTTGTTTGGTACCTGATCAGACCAGACTTCACTTGGGGCTGCCCAAGGTGTTTTAATGAACTAATTCCATGAAGGTCAGAGCTCAGTTCTGTGCCAGAACATAGAAACAGTTTGTGTTTGGTGCTGATTTGTGTGCAGCAGTTCACAGAATCCCAGAATGGTTTGGGTTGGAAAGGACCTTGAAGCTCACCCAGTTCCACCTCCCTACCATGGGCAGGGACACCTTCCACTACACCAGGTTACTCCAAGCCCTGTCCAGCCTGTCCTGGAACACTTCCAAAGATGGGGATTCCACAAGCTGGTCTTGCTGCAGATCACAGCAGAACAGCGAAGAGCTCAGAGCAAGAGCAGGAACAAATTCACAAAGATGGAGAGACAGAACTTCTCCCCAGCAGCTCTTTCTTCTCTCCATGACCTGTTCCATCATATGTTTTTGAAAATCAGAGATTTCAATTGAGTCCAACCTTTTTCTCCATTTAGCACAGACCATTTTCCCCTAAGAGTACATTTTCCCTGAAAGGTCTGCCTGTTCAGTCACATAAATTATCCACAGGCTCAGGCTATCTGGTGAGTTAATCAGGTTTAGAGCCATGTCAGGTCACTCAGAAGTTCAAACCTGTCCATCCCTACCTGTGAATCCAAATTCCACTGGGCAGTCTGAGATATTGTAGCAAAAGCTGTTTTACATTCTAGAAATAGTAAAATAGCCCAGAAATCCTCAAGTTACAAGTGCTTGGAAACATAAGGAGTTCTGAGATAGTCTAAAAAATCTGGACTCTGAATATTTGAGGCTTTCCCATCATTACGAGTATTAACCATATAATTAGGTATTATCTGAGAATTATCCAGAAATACTCATCACAACATGATATTTGCTAAGTAATAATTAGGCTATGAAGGGAACTCAAATAATACCTTTGTCTGGAAAATTAAAGGCCCTGCATTGCATTTATACAGCACCATGCTGAGGGGGTAATAGGGTTTAAAATTGCAGCAAATTGCACTTAGAGCAAATCTCAGCCCCCTCAAGGGTAAAGGAACTACAGAAGGAAAGAGAACCAGGTCCCTTTTCCAAAGAAAAAGACAGGAGAAGGCATGAAGTCCATTCCCAGGAGCAGCACCTGTGCACCAAACCTCCTCCAACACTTCCACTGGAATTGAAATCTCCAGTTGCCAAACTCAGGTTCTTCTCAGAAACACAGGATTTATCTTCTCTGACTTGGATTGGGTACAATGAGAGCTACCAGGGGCGGAAAAGATTTCTCGGGATAGAGTTGCATTTTGCTTTGGTTTGCAATGTTTCAAAACTCCCCTGATGAGCCCATCAGAATCTTCTGTATTAATTTATCATCATTAGAGATTTTGAGCTGAACCTAAGGAAGGCAACCATGCAAATTGCATTGGATATCCTACTTGCATTAAATTCAGTTCAGAACCACAGGGCACAAGCACATTTAAGACAAGCTTTTGCTGCCCAGGACTAAGTGCTGAGTGTCTCTGTAGCAGAAAAGCCCATTTCTGGTATCCTGTCTGGCACCCAGGATGCACTAAAAGCTCTTTGTGTCCCAGTAGTTGGCAGTTTATGGCTATTTCAAGAATAAAAGCAACATTTGACTTTTGGAAATGGAAAAGAACAAGAGTGTACTGCTGATGTGTGGCTTCTTTATTCCTGGTGCATTTTGAGCGATAATAACTTGCTGTCTCTTGGTTTTCTGCAGTGAGGGATGATAAGTGAGAAGCAGCAAAAAACCAAGGAGCTACAGCCACTGACATGATCCACCCTCTGCAGCAGCTGACATATAACTCCTACCTGGAAAATGTTTTCCTGGGTACAGGAGTGCAATCCTGGTCACTATATTTTGAATAGTGGTTTTCTGAGGATGAGACCCAGCTCTCATCTTGCCTCCTGTTTGATGGCTCCTCGAGCACTCTGCTTACCCAAGAGTGAAAGAAAAGACATTTTCCAGCAGAGAGATGTCCACACTGAATGGAAATTTAGTCTTTGTGAGCTTTAAACACTTCCATAAATAGACAGAGCTGATGAAAGGTGGTAGTGTGGCAGTTGGAATCCTCTGCAGGGGGGGAACAGAGTGAGGAAATGCTCCCTCAAACCTCCCACACTGAGCTCTGCAGACTGAGAGATACCTCCCATTTCCAGCAGAAACCAGTGGAGTGGAGTCAGTGCCACCTGAAGGGGCATTTCTGGGTGTGAAGACCTGTCTGTTCATTCTGGGTTGAGCCTCAGCAAACTCAGTTCATGCCATTCCCTGAATGTCACTGGTCAGTGCCAGGCTGGATCATCCAGGACTGGCACCTGGATATCTCCAGCTTGGAGCAGGAGGGAGCTGGGAGTTTGGCATGTGAGTGGCTGGGAAATTTCCATTCCATTAGGAAATGACAGGGCTGAGGAAAGGAGACAATTTGTCTGAAAGAAAAGAAGTGTTTGGGGGCATCGACCGGTGTTTAAATCTGTGCAGAAAGCACAATATAAACATCTCACACAGATGTAAAAGATGTTTTTATTCAAGTTCCCCTTTCAGCCTTTTTACTGTAGGTTTTAAATGCTAATGTGCAGAGAGGACAAAGTAGGTGACTTAAACCTGCCACTGCCTGGTGAACTCTGGCTTTTCCTGTAGGGAGCTCTCTGCCCAGAAGGGATTGTAAAGAAAATGAGTTGGTGTGCCCTGATCCGTGGAGGATCTGTGCTGTGTTTGCTCAATCCACAGAGCTAAACACCTGTGTGCTGAGGACACAAAATTTAAGGGCAGTGCCATGCTGTTAGCATTAAAACTGGGTTAAAAGTCTTGTATATTTAGCTGAGGATGTTTAGAAAACCCACTCTGTGTTCAGGGTACACAGCCAGACCTGCTTGGACTGTTCAGATTTGCATCCTGCCTGAGTGTTGGGCAGGACGCAGCAAGTTAAATTATATATCCTATTGGGCTTTTCAGTTGTGAGTTGTTCCTCTGGTGCCTGATGCTCCGGAGAGCCTGTGGGCATGTTTGTTCCCAGAGCTTTGCAGGTTTGAGTGCTCCAGCCCTGCCCCAGCCATGGGTAATCTGTGTTCTCCCAGAGGTTGCTGTCTGGGGCAGGAATATTTCACAGCGGTGATTTGTAAGCTCAGACTAAGCCACAGGACTGCAAAAATATCATTTATGCTACTTGAGCTGAGCTGGCTGACTGGGAGGGAAGTGGATCAAGGAATGCTCTGCAGGAGCAGTCTGGCTGCTGAGCTGCAGGGACAGCAGGACAACAGGAAGGACACAATGTCTTAAACCCCTCCAGCTGCTCTGCAGGAGGGTCATCTTTTGGGAAAAGTGTTCTGGCAGGGATGCCAAGCTTCTAGAAGCAGATGGTCTAGGTAGAAATCCCATAGCAAGCTTTCCAGGTCCTGTTTTGTGAATTCTGCCACCTGACCCAGGTTTCCCTGGTGAGTTCAGGTAGATAAGGGAGGGTTTTCCACTTGCCATCACAGAAATTTCCACATTGCAGCCCCCTGGGCCCTAGGGCAGGAATTCCATGGCTTTGCAGTGGCACAGCATCCTCAGTGAGAAGCATTCTGTCCTCGTGGCTTCTCACAGTGCCAGGGCTGGGACAGGGGATGCTGCACTCAGGCTGGAGAGCTCTGGGTCTCAGGCTGTAGGATCAAGCAGCTCCAACTGTCTTGCAAGACAGAGATCCCACTTGGCAACAGTCAGCCGTTGGCACCATCTGCCACTGTGCCAAGCCTTGTAGGCTGCTCTGGAGCTGGAGGTTTCCCTCCACTGCCACCTGTGTGCCATTTAAATGATGTGTGTGAAGTGTGGTCCCCTCCCTGATATCTTTGTTTCCAAGTGAAAGGCAGAGGTGAAGCAGAAGGATATTGCTGGTGTGCCTGCCTTTCATGCCCTGTAAATCTGCCAAGTGACATTTGGGATGATCTGACCTCGGTTCTTGGTTCGCACTGGGACAAAAGTGGAATTATGCCCCTCATTGGGTCCCAAAGCCATGTAGGTCCTTGAATAAAGAATGTCCTTCACTCTGCAGTGCTTCAGACTGGGTCAAGTCCCATTATCATCTTCCATTTCTTGAAATCTTCATCCTCACCTTATCTCTGTTTTCTTTTTTTAAACCTCAAAAAACCAGGGCATGGTGCTGAGCTTTGGAGTCAGAGTCCCCAGTGGACTATTAACACCAATAATGAGGAGCACAACTTTATGAGGATGAGGAGATTGTTAAACTCATTAATTTTATTCATAATAGGAAATTAATGTGCAGAAAGGCAATGCCAGCCTGGCAGTAATTGCTTTTTGGTTTTAAAACACTAAGTGGGAAAGTTAAAAGTCATTTCCAGCTGCTGCTTCCTTTCTCCTCTCCTTCACTCCCCCCCTTCCTTCTCGTATTCTTCCTGGCTCTTATTTTTGTTTCACAAGAATTGAGGTGGTTTGGTTTCGGGTTGTTTTTCTCCTGCCTCTGCTTCATTACAAGTCATTATATTTCATCATTACAAGACTTTGGTCATATTTCATTGCTTTCCCATTATGTTTTCATAATTCTTTCTCCAAATATTACCCTACAGAGCAGAGTCAGGCAGCGAATTCCAGCAGCTCAGGTCTATTTGGATGCTTCAGCTCCTGTTGGAGTAATGAGCAGCCATATCTCTGGCCACTTTTGGCCTTGGAGCAAGCAGATGCAATTTGTTTTCCCTCTTTGCTCTCAGTGAATACTCCACCTCCTTCAGACAAGGGGATGCCCCATGATTCCAGCTTAATCCTCGTGAAAACCTAAATACCATTTCATGCTCTCTTTAAAGTTGAAATGGCTCTTTCTCTTGCAGACTTCAGAACGTGGGAGGAGAGAAGATTAGTGAATCAAACAACTGGAGTGCTGACCAGCCTGAAGTGTGCTGAACATTGCCTGGCATTGTGGGCTTTTGTGCTCCTGGAGAGGATATTCAATATTTGCACTACAAGGAGAAAATCTGCCACGTCAGACCTGCTGCTGTTGGTGCTGTAGCCCTGGACTGACCCCAGATGTTCCTTTAGGTTTGACAACATTCTGTAAGTCCAGGCCTGAGCCCTGTTCATGGTCTTTGTGGTCTGACTCATCCAAATTTTGTGGAGAAGATGTGTGGTTTGGTTGTCAATGTTCCACCTGCAGCTGTACCCAAATCAGCCTTGCTTGAAAACAGGATGGGAACGGTGTGAAAAGGTCAGAGATGGCAGTCACACTGCAGTTTGAAGAGAGGAAGGAAGGAGTAAAAATTCAGCCTTTTTAATTTAGTTTTTACTGTTGCAATAAATTTCGTCAATGGTCTAAAATGCAAGATTCTAAAAAAACTGTGTGTGATGTTTCCCAGCCCCTCCAGAACTGGGAGCTGAAGGGCCAAGTCTGTCCTGACTTTCTTCCAGGGCTTAAGGAGCTCATAGGGAGTCTCCATTTGGGCTACTTTTTAATGGTCTAGACCAGAACATTAAGTCTGAAAAAGTCCTGTGACCCAGTTCCACCAGCAGACCACAAGACTCACCTCAACTGCACCAAAATATACGAAAAATCCATTATCATCCTTCCTTTTTGCTCTTCCCCTCTCCCCCTTTGTTATATCTTCAGTGTGTGCATAGCTTAATTTTGGTTCTGATAAAAGCAAATGGCATTTTAATTTTTATAGCGTGATTTATTGTCATTTGGGTTTTAACTTATGAAAAAATAATTGTAAAGAAAGAGAGATTTAACCCTGACCAGCATTCTTGATATCTATGAGCCATAGTTATGAGACTGCAGCTCTTTCAGGACATATTTTACTCGCCCAAGCAGGACATTAATACATCATTTGCTGATACTGATTCTGTGCAAAGGCCTAATTGTTTGCTTGCTGGCTGAAAGAAGATTCAAAAAGAAAAATAATCTGATTATCATGGTGGCACATGTTTTCCTCCTGGTTTCCTGCAATCCAAATGAAATATCAAGAAAATAGAGCTGTTGTTTATTCTGTTCCTCTGCTCCACCACAGACCTTCTCTTTTGCTTTGTGCCATCCCATTCTGTCTGATAATCACTCCATGTGAGAGTCAGGAGCTGTGTTTCCACCCAGAGAGGTCTGCTGGTCTTGGCACACACAAAGTTATCCTTTCCTGCCTCTTGAAGGCTGTATTTCTCATTTTCCACTCCTTGGCACATCCCCATGGTTGCAGAGTGCCAGGACAGAGAAGAAGCCATTTGGGAAGGATGGGGCCTCCTTTTCTTCCTTTGGAAATGGTAAATTCTGTTCCGTATCACCAAAGATTTGTGTCTGCTGCAATTCAGAGCTGATACAGAGAAAGCTCTCATGTTGTGTGCCTCCTCCTCTCATGCCAGCACTCTCTGCCAGGCCAGCAAGGCTTCCATCTCCTCCTGGCTGCAGGGATGGCAGCTCTGTCCAGATCCTGAGCACACAGTGCCCACCTCACTCTCAGGAGCCATTGATGCCTCTGCCACAGCAGAAAATATGGTACCACCTTTCCACCTCCTGGAACTTCCAAGGGATTTGATCTTCCTGCAGGGCTGTGCCCCTCCAGCCTGCCCAGGGGCATCACCCAGCAGTGCCCCAGGAGCCACAAACCAGCACAGCCTCACCCCCCAGCACCTCCTCTGCCCTATAGCAGAGCCTGGGGGTGCTCTGCTGCACAGGTCAGACACCTGCCAGGGATGCTGCCCCCAGAAAAAGGGGCACAGCTGCCTCCCAGCCCTGCTGCTGGTGCTGCCCTGGCTGGGGGGCACCTCCCTGCACCCCCTGGACAGGAGGTGACAGTGTGGCTGGGCTCCACAGTGTGACCAGGAGGCACTTGGCAACCAGAGAAGCAGCACTTGGACCCAGCCCCAGCGTGTGCCAGGGCCTAATTGGCACAACTGGTCCTTGAATGCTAATTGGGTTCCTTATTAGCATCACCCAGCCAGGGCGCTGGGGAAGGAGTGGGCACAGGAGCAACAGAAGCATAAGGAGTGGTATCCAAATGCATTGCAAGGGTCCAGCTAACCCTCAATCCTGTCTAAATGTCTGGAAAGAGGAATCTTTCCCCTAATTCTGTTATCTTTCACAGTAGCTGAGGCCAAGTTCATGATTCTATTTTTATTTAGTTATAATGATATTTATAATTATTTATATTAATATTCATACTCATATTCAGTTTTATATTTTTTAAATATTTATGATTATTCCTTTTAAAATCCTCTTGGTCCTTATTTTATCTAGTAGTGAATTCCACAATTAATGATGCACTTAAAAAAAAAAGTAATTATCTACCTGTATTTATCATTCACTCCCCTCCATCCCCTACTACTCTGTCTCTTGTATTCCCAGGTTCCCACATCCTCCCTGTGAGATGTGATGTGAGGTGGATGGGCCAGGAGGAGTCTCTTTGGACTCTGCTGGAGCACATGCCATGGTGAAAGATGAGCATGCCCAGGGCTGCACTGCCTTTCTCCCTCCTGGTGAACGTGTCTCTGGGCACTTGGTCACTGGGGAGTTATGTATTTCTAGAAATATTTCCATATATGAAAAATGTGATGCAAAAAGAGCCTGGTTTGCTCTTTCATCTGCAGAGGGAGCTCTGAGGGCCAGGCAGATGCTGCTCTGCCTTTTCTCTACGTTTATCACATCTCAGACCCTGGGCTGTGAGTCAGAGGCCTTTGCACAGGACTAAAACCATCTACAGTAAAAAAGAAAATCCCAGGACACGAATTCCCAAGCCAGCTTTAAACATCCCAGAGCAAGTGCTGACAACAGCATCCTCCCCTTCCCTGCTCCATGAGACCTGTCCTGGAAGCACAGCAGGGTTGAGGAGCAGCCAGCAGATGTTTGGGTTTTCCACTCTTTCCCTCCCAACCTGCCAGCCCTGGAATGAGATTTTTCCCTCCTAAGTGCAATGGGGGTTCTTAATGAACAGCCTGTGCTAAGCCAGAAAAAATGTCCTGTGAATACCAGGGGCAGCTGATGGATGTGTGGTGGCAAAGAGGGCAGGATGCTGGGGAGCTGCAGGGATTTCTTGCTTGGGCAAAATAATTCTGAGTTCTTCTCCAGCCTTGTGTTTAGCAGAGGGAGAAATTCAAGGACCACTGAGCAGAGTTTTGCCAGTTCTGCAGCCTCCAGAGTCGAGGGACTGATGGTGTGAGTCAGTCCTGGTGCCTGGTCAGCTGAGGTCTTCTTGCAACTAAGAAGCCAAGAGGAAGAAACTTCTGGTTTCCTTTCTGAAATGCCCTTGTCCTGAGGTATTAGGAATGAAAATCCTGGTCCTGGTGTCCTCATGTGGCACCTGCTACACTTAAATGCTGATGTCTACTTGTGTAGGGGAGGAAGGAAGAGAAATCCTAATCCACAGCAGCAGGCTGCTGAAGGGCCATTCCAGCAAGACAATGCAATATTCTAGCATAGATAACATCACTGTACTTTGCATGTCTCAGGCATGTGGGGATAAACAAGGCATTTGGATAGCCTGGAATTCTCAGTGGATTACACTAGGAAATGCAGCTACTGAAATGGGATGTGAAAATGGACTGCATGTTTCCAGCCAGCACAGAGCACAGTCCTGGGATGATACAAAGCTATGATTTCTTGTCAGTCTGGGCATGTGTTTCCTAAAGAAAGATTCTCCCCCTTTGGAAGCATTTTCTCTGATTGTGATTCCTCTCAGCAGTTTCTCTCTGACCTTTGAGTTTAGAAAGCCCTTAAGTACCACGAAGAAGGAAAGCAAAATATTTGCAGTGATATATTTTCACTCTTGCTGGCAGCTCAGTATTAGTCCTATTTCTGTGGCATTGTCAGGCTGTAATGGATTAAAAATGGACCTTGTTTCCCATGGCTTTGACTCCCCTGTGCTTTGGAGAGCCTTGCTGCAGGTTCAGCTCGCGTGGCTGATGGAGTAGAGGTACAGATTGTGTCAGCATCTCCCAGTTATGCAGCTCTATAAAGTGGCAGCTGGGACAGGTTAAGCATGGGCATGTGGAGTCAGAACACCCAGGGGCTCAGCAGGCAAGTCCTGTGTGGGAGAACACTCTAATCAGCAGCACAAGCAGGTGCTGGAAGCGTCTTCCTGCGTGGGAGTTAAAGAACCAGCTTGGCTGCATCCAGCACAGATCCCAGTGGAGTCTCTGGAGACCAGGCTCACCTCAGTGTGCCTGCCATGGTCTGCCTGGATTCCTCCCACTCCCTTCTCCCCAGTCCTGCAGTCCCAGACAGATGTGGTGTGTTTTCCAGCTGCTGCCTGGCAGTGCTGCTCCAAGGTCTGCTGCCTGCCATGCCAGTGCTGGCTGTATTTCAGTGACAGATGACATTTTCCTGGTGTATGCAGAGTTTATATCCAGATTTATAGAAGCTTTCTCCTTGAGCAAAAGGACATCTATTAAGAGGGGACTGGCAAAGGAATCAGAGGCTGTTGATTGGTAAAGGATGTACCATGTCCTGCTCCACAGAGCACAGCAGGAGTCAAACAACTGGAAATATCTCCTTTGCTTGCATCTTCAGGTCTGTCTCAGCCAGCACTTGGCCCAAATATTCTCCCTTCACTGTCACTCAGAGCTGTGCTACTGGAGCTATTCTGTTTAGCTTCTCTCTTGGCTTCCTCCTTCTCCTCTTTCACAAACATATAAACCATCTCAAAAATAGCCAACTACAGGTCTCCTCCAGGGAGTAGCTTGCATGGGCATTTATTTTTGGCAGTAGTTTTTCTGTTTTATTGATGAAACACTCATGTTTGGATTATCTGATTCCATTTACCTCTGCAGGGTGGGGAGGAAAGGAGGCGTGGCACAAGCATTTTGAAGGAGCATGAATGTGATTATGCATTACTTTGGTATGCAGGTGTGCACATATCTTTAGGAGACTCTCAGTCAGGCACAGTATATGACAATACAACGATTTTATACATATTTATGCTTTTCTATGCAATGACAATATGGTTTATTCTTCAGGTGAATTCCTGTTTCAAACAACCTCCCTTTCCTTCAGCCAGCTGATTGTTTTAAGCTCTGCCTCTCTGTGTACCATGAAGGACAGGTAAATAGGGAGCCAGAGAATAGAGTGAGGCAGCTGGGAGATTATTAATGTTGAAAATACCAGCAAGCATCAGCCCTTTGATCACAAGGCATGTTTACAAAAGGACCTCTCCTCTGCGTGGGGCCGCTGGCACACCCCACCAGGCTCGTTGGCATTCAGTGCATGCCGCAGCATCTGGTTCTGTCTCCTGCTCTGTGGCTGTCCAGAGAGAGATTGTAAAATGAGTCGACAGGTAGATAAATAAAGAGAGAAAACTGGGCTCTGGCCACAGACAATGCAGGTTTATGTAGATTCAGCCTGACAGGAGGAGGGGAGGGATGAGTCCCGTGGGCACACCATGTGTGGAGCTTTGGGATGGCACCTCCGTCCAGAGAGTGTGGGGACCTGGCTGAGGAGCCTGGGAAAGGAGAGGGGACAGGTGGGGTAAGCACTCAGTTAGCTGGACCTGGTGCCCACTTTCAGCCCTTGTTCACTCGCCACTTCTCCCCCCACCTGGTGCCAGCTGTGCCCGTCACTGCTCCAAAGCATTTGTGCTCCCCAGGTCATGATGTGATTGTGTTGATGCTGATTAAGACCTCTGGGCTCTTCCAAAATAGAAATAATAAATAGCACCAGTCTGCTCTGGGCTGCATCCTCCTCTGGGTCCTGATCTGAACCTTATTCCAAACCATTCTCCTCAGGAGAGAGTTTGAACAACTGAAAAAAACCCCAAAAATCAGGCAAAGAATTGTCCCAGTCCCATCCCCAGTGTGGTCTGCAGATATTAATACAATTTCTGTGAGGTTGTTTGGTTTTGGTGTTCTTCATTTTTTTCCCTATGGGAAACTACTGTATGACTCTGATGGCTTTATATATATATGTATATATATATATGTACCCACACACATATACATATACATATACATATATATATACATATAAATACATCTTTTTAAATCAGGAATCAGCCACATCCAGCAAGACAGTGGCTCCACCTCAGCATTTCAGAGCCTGGTCTGACAGACCTGGAACAGGAGATGGCACAGTGGAATCTGTTCCCTGGCTGAGGCTGCCGGATGCTAATCACAGTGTAAATACCAATAATTAATAATAATGTCTGAGGAGCTGTCTGCAGCTCTGCCCTGCCTGCTGCCATCCCCCTTGGCAGGCAGTGGCAGGAGATGGCTCAGGGCTTCCTAAACAGCATTTGAAGGCTTTTGTTCTGCCTCGGTCCAGATGTTCAGTTCAGCCTTGTTTGTGCCCCTTTGATTCACTGTTGGCTGATACACAGAGACAGTCTGGGAAAGGGAGGTCCCTGTGCTTGCTCAGAGCACATCTAGAAGGAGAGATGATCCACTCAGTCAAAATGATGGGAGCAGAAAGCAAGGAGGAGGGACAATTCCCCTGTCCCAGAGCCTGCTAATTCCCAGCTATGACACACAGGAGAAAGGGGCTGTGATTTTACCTCTAGTTCTCTCCATCCCTCTCTTATCTACGAGGCATTATTCATATATTTAATGCCCCTTTTCCTTTGTCTTTTCCTCACAGAGAGAGGCAGTTTTATAGCTTTAAGTTCTGTATTGTGTCCATGCAAATACCCATATACAGAAATGCACACACAAGTTTATAGACTTTGTGTAACCTGCCCTGTAACTAAGAAGGTTCCTATAGCTTTAGCTATGTATATTATTATATTGCACATATATAAATAGTCTGTCATATATTCATGCTCCTATATCTTTAATTCTATCACTCAGAAGCAGGTTTTGCTCCTTTTGGAAGGTAAGAATGGTGGGAGGAGGTTGTCTAAATTTACGTTAGTAAAGTCAAATTTAAAGATCTCTTTCTTGTGGCAAAGCACAGTTTAGCCCCAGGGCATGGAAATGCCTTAATTTAGCAGAAATTACTGGGCTTAGTAGAGATAAATGTCATGTGTATCATGGTAAATGTAACATTTGTCATATAGAAGAGATCACCTCGATAATCACCTGGCTCCCTCTTACCTGCACAGAAAGATTCTGTTCTCTTTTGTAGTTTATTTCTGGGAGAAACAAAATGTCAAAGAAACAGCAAAATAGGTGATTGTAGTATTTGTTTCTCTGCTTTGCAAAACGGTGCTGGAAGCCAAAAATGTCAGCAAAAACCAAAGAAAAGCTCTTTTTTGAATAGCTGATAATATTGTGCTCCGCAGCCACTTTGTTCTCTTCAGGTTTTTCAACTCCAATTAGACCAAAATAATGAAAGCAGTAAGAAAACAAATTTTAAAAGTATTCAATGGAAATCGGGAGTAGGGGGAGTATTTTCCCCTCAAGATTTTTTTGTGCAAAAACCCCCTCAAAACCCCACCATATTTTTTTAACCAGTCCATAGACTCTTCATTTTGCCTTACATTTTTTACATTCTTTAGAATTAATAAAAAGGGGGTTTATGTTATATACATTAATAATTTTATTGTTTTAGGGCATTTTTCTTATAGAATTGCCCCTTATGCCAGGAATGGCCCTTCTCACAAGAAAAGGAGCTTTTAGTGGGAGCTGCTTCTATAGGAGGGGAATAAAAATGCTGTGGAGTGGATGGGCAGGAATTAGTCATGAATTTCCTCCAGGGTGAATGTCACTCCAGCAGCACTTTGAGCATCTTTGCCTGGGAGAGAGGAGGGAGCTGAGTAAGTGGGAATATTCTGACGTCACTTGAAATGTTCCTGGGGCCATCTCCAGTCACGCTGTTTACACAGTTCGAAGTTTGAAATGTAACAGTTACTGTTATCCCAAGATAAGACACAATGAAATAGTGTCTGAGGCTGGGGAGGGTTATTTCTGTGTATCAAATTATTTCACGCTCCTAGGTTTTCAAATGGACTCTAATTAAATTAAACAGCTTTTTTTTTTTCCTATATCACCACAGGCAGATCGAGATTGTGTTGCAATTATGGGGGAAGATCTATATTTACAGCGTGGAAAGAATTTGTGCAGAAGCCACAATTGTCTCTCTGCCTGGCATGACATTTCCATTCTGCACTAATGTTGTGTAACCTTCTGGTAAGCAAAACAGGCACAAAGTATTTACCAGCATTGTCAAGACAAAGCTACAGGTCTTTCTTCTTTAAATACCATATGCATGAAATATCAAATGCTTAAAATATCATAGCAGATGCTAAACCTCTTCCTCGCTGGTATGTTGGTGGTTAGGAGTTGAAAGCTGAATTCACACTCACTGACATGAATGTAAGAGCTGGGGCTTCAAGAGAAATATCAGGTATCTCTGGTTGCAGGGGGAAAATACACAAGAAGTACAAGCCTGGGAATATCTGCTGTGGAATTCTCATTATGCTTTGGCTTTCATTTGCTGTCTTACAGGGTTGTATCTGAGCATCTGATAATCCTTCATGTATCTGTCCTCAGAGCATGCCTATGAAAAATTGCTGACTTATTTTCCCAGGAGTCACAATAGAGATTGGCAAAAGGAGTTCATATCTTTTCCAATATCAGCCCTTCATCAATCCACTGTTGACAAAGGTTGCACTGGAAAATTGGTTTCCCCCAGCACGAAAACAACGTGATTGGAGGCATTTCAGTACTGATGGAAGGTGCTGTCTGTGTGCAACAGGCCTTGGCCAGGGAGCTGGGAAATCTGGGCTCAGTTTGTAAGAGCTCTTGTAAAATCTGGGTTCAGTTTTGGCTCTGGCAGAGACCACCTCAGTGTCACTTCTTGGCCAGGGCAGGTTTTCCTCTGCCTTGGTTTTTCCATGTGTGAAATACACAGCTCTGATTGAGCACCTTCATTAGTGCTCCAGATGTCCTGGGATATTCAGGGCTGGAAACTGCAGCAGTTCAGAGTTGTGCGAGTTCCAGCAGTGCTTTGCAAATGCCATTCAGATCCACCCAGGCTGGCCTGGGAAGTCTGTCCCCAGGCTTGTCACTTGTGCCTGAGCTTTTCTCATTACCATAATCAATACAATTTATGCCCCAAATAATCAATGACTAACCATCAGGAGCATTGAGAGCTGTGTATTTAATCCTCTGCTCCAATTCTGCTCACTTTTTGCCTTCACCACTTGCACTGCAGCTTGCATTGCTGTAAAGCTGTGGGGTTTTTGAATATAATAAGATATAAAAAAATCTGATTCGAAGTTCAAGGTGCAGCCTCATTTTAAAGTTACCAGAACAGCTCAGTTTATGCAGACATGTGGTATCAGCTTCTGAGACCCATGTTGTTATTACAAAAAGGTTTTGTAATACATTTTTAATACAGAAAAATTAAGATGTGTATAAAAGCAGAACAAAGTTTTTCATGCCATCATGGTGATAACAATTCAGATTAAGGAGACATGGAAATTAGCCACTGAATCTGTTACAGCAAACCAATTATAATATTAAAATGTGCCTTTTCTTGGCTTTGTTGGCTTCCCCTTAAAAAGCTGTGGGGTTTTTTGCCCTCTGCCAGTGCTCCAGAGTTTCTCAGTGGGACCTGCCTGGTCAGCTCTCAGATCATCTTTCAGCAGTGGAAGAGGAATGTCCACCAAAGCTCTCCAGAGCTGCATGAGCAGCACACATGGTCTCTGCACACAGAGATTTGCTGTATCCCAGTAGTCCCAGCCTCCCTGTGTGTGCACAGATCAGCCAAACCAGCCCAGTGCAGTGGGAAGGCACTGGGAAAGCCTTCATCCTGCTCCCTGGATTCAAGGAGCACTTTGCAGAAAGAGGCTGCAGGAGGCGGCTGCTGCTGTTTGCTCATCTAAACAAACAGGCTCGTTATGCAGCAGGAGGGAAGATCGTGGTTCACCATGACAGTTCATTTACTCTGACACCTGAGGGACCATTTAGGAAGAGGGACATCAGAAGCAGGCTTTTTGCCCAGAAAATTGTCTCCTTGTGATGTATGGGCTGTGCTCACAGGTGGAGCATCACTGCCTCAGGGAACGGAGAGCTTTGAAGAAGGAAACCACCGTGGCTTCAACTCATGTTAGGCTTGGCCCACAAACAGACATGGGGATTGCTCATCTGATCTTCACACAGCTGGTCTCGGTTCTCCTTAGTGGCTTGCCCAAAGTCTCCATTCAGCTCTGGAGTAGGAGCCGTGTCCTTGGCAGAGCCACGCCTGGGAGTTGGTGACAGCCAGGATGCTGAGCAGCATCCCTGGCTCTGTGCCCTGGGGCAGCTCCTTTGCTTGGGTTTTCAGTTCAGCACGAGGGATGTGTGGGCAGGGACAGGCTGGGGAAGAAGGTGAAGGCACTGGCTCTGCTTTTAACATCTGAAGATGAGGATCCTTCCAGCTGGCTGCATGAGCCTTCCAAACAGGGATTCACAGCCACATTCAATGGGATATTTGCATCCAGAGAGGTCTGGGACATCTTTCAACTGCTGCCCAGATAAGCAGTAAATTAAAAACCAATTAAGAACAGGAAGACAGAGGGAAATGATGCCAGCTGTGGGAAGCAGTGGTCTAGGTCTGTTTAAACTTGCTGCTGTCCCTGTCACACTTGTGTGGCTGCCAGCTGTGAAACCAGAGTGCTTGTGCTCAGGGGCCTCAAGGTAGCAGCACTGTTGCATGTCTGAAGCAAGAGGACACCTGAGCACTTGCAGACAAACACTTCTGGAAGAACATCTCTCCTGCCTCAGGCCATTCATCACAGAGCCAGTTCTGTCCTCCTCTTTAACATTACTGTCCTTGCTGTGCATCCACAGGAGCTCTCCTGGCTCAGTCAAGTCTAGCCAAGCCACTAATATTGTCACTAATAATTATTTCACTGATATTATGAACATCACTGATGTTATTAACATCACTAATATTATCACTAGCATTATGAATCCAATCTCAATATCATTAGTGTTACCCAGTGTGATCATTTTTACCACAGTTGTGCTAAGAAGCCACTCCCAAACTCCTGGTTTTGTTCTGCACACCCAGTAAGTAACAGGCAATCCAGATAAAACAGGTCACCACTGCAGCATTTCCCATCCTCTACTATGGTCTCTGTCATTGACTTCTCACGTCAAGTCCAACCCCAGTGAAACCAGCAGGAATTTGCCACAGACCTCACCTGGACAAGGATTTCATGTCTCATGTCCTAATTGTCACCCAGGGTAGGTACTGACGCTTGGGGTTCATCTTCACACAGAAGGGCTGAATTTATTTATTTATTTGAGGTTTGCTAATGAACAGGTGGCCTTGGATTCCTGGCTCCTCTTGGTAATGAAGCCATTGGCAAACATGCTGCAGGATTTCCAAAGCACAGTTTACCGAGCTTTTGGAATAAAAACTACTTAAGTTATCCAAGAGCTTGGGCTGCTGATATGCCTCATATGATCTGTTTTTCAGTAATGGATTATAATTCCAAACACGACACTACTTATTCCACTCTGTGGAGTCTAATTAACTGTCAGAAATGCATTGTTGAAGGGATGATGGATTATACCAAGGAAAACATTAATGAAGCTCATTCCAGGCAGTCCATGTGAAGACCACTGATGTCACTGCTGCATGGGAAGTCCGTTCCTTTTGGTTTCCAAAGCCTGGAGCAGAGAAGCTCAGTTGCCTGTCAATGTCACCCAATTAAGAGCCCATTAGCAGTGCCCTTTTCTTCCACTGTCATGATCAAGGTGATTTTTGTCTTTGCAAGTAGCTCTACTGCAGAGGCAGAGAGACTGTGGGAAGTGAGCATTGACTATCTGGTAGTCTCAGGATGACTTTCCTACTCCTGACCTGATAGTCCTACCTGCTATCAGAGCCAGGGTGAGGGAATAACCTCTGCTTGGCCATACACACCTCTTGGAAAGTCAGGATCTGCCTCCTTTTGTGGAGGTGGGAGCAGCTAAAAACTCTGAGCTCTGAAGAACAAAGGACATTTTTTCATATGCTGCCACATGTATCCCCCCCCAGCTCAGGTGAATGCTCTGCCACAGGGACATCCAGCTCAGAACTCATCATTCTCATCTGAGCCATGTGTCTCCTCCTGACTCTCTCCTGCAGCCACCTCCACTGTGGGAGCAGAAAGCTGACACTGGTGTGTCCTCCCTTTCTGTACAAAAATCTCACAGGTCCAGCTTTTCTTCTCCTCTCTTCCTGCTACACCATCCACAGCAGAAGCAGCACAGACTTGACAGGGACCTGCTGTACTCCCTCACCCAAAATGAGAAGCTGTTTGTTTTGAGATTGTGATGTGGAACAGCCTTCCCAGTGGTGGGAGCTCCAGTGTCCCTGACAGCCTGCAAAGCCTCCTGCCCTCAGCAGGAACTGCTGAGAACAGGGCAGAGAGCATCCAGCCAGCACTCCCCACCGCGGGGTCCTGCTGGCCAAGGCAGGGCCATCTGCTGAGCAGAGCAGAGCATTTCTCTGCAGCCACTCACCCTCCTGCCTCTGTGCCCGTTCCAAGGCAGCAGCAGCAATGTGTCAGTGTGTAATGAAGCGGGCACCGATGCCCACGTGAGCCCAGCGGACAGGGGTGAACATAAGACGCTGGCAGAATTCTTCTCACCTCATCCTGAGCAGATGGCACCACATTAGTCCTTTACTTTCTTCTTTTTTTTTTTTTTCTTGGTATCCATCGAGGTAACCTTTTAAATAATGAAGCAGCAACCTGTCCAAAACAGCCCCATCTGGATTGTATAATCCTAATCTTCCCCCAGGGTGAAGTGCAGGTTGTCTCACTAGGAGCTGAGGGACTGGCACACAGACTGTGCTGCAAAGCCATTCTGTTAAGTGACTTCAATTCCCCCCATGGTAAAGCTGGGATTAGGAATGCTTCCTTCTAGTTGAAGCCTTTTCCCCATAATCCCAAACTCGTGGATGTTCCACTGCTGACGTTTTACCATTAGCAGTTCTTGTCCCACTCTTTGAATCTGCAACAAGACAGAGCCTTACCCTAAATTTAGCTGAAATCTTGACCTTGGAGCTGCCCTGAGGCTTGTCAGAGCTCAGGTCAGAGTGTAGGCTGTGGACTGTTCTCTATTTCTACTCCAGTTGCTCATCCAACAATTTAATTTAGTGTAGTGGGATGCCCTGGGGACTGAGTCCAAGACTTGAGCCTTCCAGTTCCTCCTTCCAGTCTCTGCAGGACCAGCCTGTGAAATGTTGTGGGTACAGCATAGGGAGGGTCTTAAGGGTAATGCAGAAAAGTCTGAATAAAACTACAGGGATTAAATAAAGCACAGAGAGGTTGACACAATCAGGAATTATATCCTATTAGACTGCAGGATAATCCCAGGAGAGGTGGCAGAATGCAGCAGGCAGTTTAAACCAAATTGCTTATACCAGCTTGTGAATACTGAAAGATAAAAGGCAGCAGATAAATTAATTAAAAATCCATAGTTGAGACATGCCTTGCTATGCCTTTTACTGTCCCTGGAATTCATGAGGAGAGAGAGAGAGAACAGTACAAAGCGTATCACAAGGGCAAGGCTCCGAGCCTGGCATCTGATTATGTCAGTTAATTTAAGGGAAAGACACTGCAACACAAAAAAACCACCCCAGCAAACAAAACTCTTATCTGAACGAGTCATTTGTCACTTTTTTATGACTGCATTTAAAAGGCAATCTCTGCAACAAAGTTCACCTCACTTATATCTCATCATGAAGACCCAGTGTCTGCTGCAATGAAAGCAATTAATTGAGGTCTTTTACAGAGAGTCACATTACTTTCTCTCATGCATCATTGAGTTAATTATTTAATGACATATAAATCCTAACGGTTCAAAAGGTCTGGGGCTGTGCTGGAACTACACTGCAAAGCTGTCTTTCATCTCTCTCTTCTCACAGAAGAGCATCTTCCACTTCCCTGTGAAGAAGGAGCTCTCTCTTTGAAATATTGTTGTGGCAGCCATCAAAAGGTGTGATATGAAATGTTTATTCACACACAGATACCAGATATTAAATGAAATGAAACATATGTGATTGCCTGTTTGTTTGCTATTCCCCTGCTAAACCCTAAAGACATTTTCCTATCACTCCCTCTCGCTGGATTAGCTGCTGAACAGGATACGTCTGTTTGATCTGGTGTGTTTGTTTCATTAGATAATACTTGTCATTAAGGAAATATCACAAATTAATTAATTTGTAAAAACACTGAACATTTTGTTAACAATGCTTTGGCTTTATTTGGAACTTTTTATGTAAGAGGCTTGGAATGCTCTGCAGAACTGAATTAATTAGTGGTGAGGTTGCATTTTTTTGTCAGACAAAGTGTGATCTTGGCACTTCTGGGGCTGCAGCTTTTTGTTTGTCTTTGAAACAGGGTGTTTGGCCCCAGCCCTGGCAGGTGCTGGGTACCCTCCCCACGGAGTGATGCAGGAACACACCGACCTTTCACAGCCTTGGACTCACCACCTTTCCAGCTCAGAGGAGTGTACTGAGCCTTCCTTGGCAGAATCTTTCTGGAGGCACTTTCTGAGCCATTTTTCTGGGTTCTTTCAGTGCCTGTAAATGTATTCTTTTTTGTGAATAGCCAGACCACAGGGAAGGTACGGTTTCTGCTGTTCAGGTGATTCAAGACTGCTGAGGAAGTCGACTGGAAGGAGTAGAAGTCCTACCTCCAAAATTAAAAATAAATGCCCAGTGTTCAGAACTGCCACAACACCTCTGTACCGTAATCTGGCCGCTGCTGTGCCAGAACTTTCCCCTTCTCTCCCTAAGCAGGAAAGGTTTCTTGTGAATAGTTTGGTTTGGACATTTGGCCTGTTTTATGTTTTGCTTTGAACAAGCTCTGCAGACAAAGAGCCACAGGCTGAGATTGGGTTTGACTTTGCTTCCAGTGGCAGGGAGATGCTCTGAGCTTGGAGCAGTGTTGTGAACAGCTTGGGTTGGACACAGAGCCTGTGTTCTGTGCTGCTTTGCTAAGGATGTGAACAAGATCTGCAGACAAACTGAGCCCACGGGCTGAGATTAGTCTTGACTTTGGTTGCAGAAGCAGGGAGATGCTCTGAGCTCTGTGTCTCATATCCTGCTGCCAGGAAAAAAAAAAAAAAAAGGGAAAAGCACACATGGCCAGTTTGAGTTTCCCCAGGATAATTTCCTTTCAGCTGATGCTGCCTTCTTCTTATTTGTAGCCATTTTGTGAATGGCATTGAATGCCTCTGCCTCACAAAAAAAGAGATGGCTGTTTCTCAAACCCTTCCTTCCCAGGCTAAAAAACAATCATTCTTCCTTGTTGCCCGAGCTTTATGATGTGTAAATTATCTCATGCCCATCACAATCAGCTGCAATTCCAGCATAGCCAGATCCACTGTGGCTGGGGAAACCCAAACACATTTGCAAACATCCCTTGTCTGCAGTGGGAACAATAGGCTGGGCACAGCTGCCTGCAGTCAGCTCAGCACCAGCACCAGCACCAGCAGCAGCTGTGTGAGAGGTGACATCTGTGACACCTGTGAAGGGGCTGGGACAGGCACTGTGTGTGAGGAGAACACTTTCCATATTGACATGGTGTTTTACCAGCCAGCACCTCAAGGAGCTTCTCTGGAGCTTCACCAAAGAGTCAAACAGGTTCTGTTGGGGCCACCTTGTTGTGTCTTACACGTTCTTGGTGCCTCATCTGCCTTGGAGCTGCAGAGGAGCTTTAACACACAGGGTGAGTGCACTGGAAATTGCAGATAGGATGGGAAATCAGCCAAACTTTCAATGGGAAAAGGCCCCAGAATTTCAAATGCCCTTTTTTCTAGCGACAAGAATTTCTCCTAAAGTGGAGCTAAAATAATGAGCCAATAACGTGGCACTTGGTCTGGTCTAGTTGACAAGGTGGTGATGGGTCAAAGGTTGTTCTTGGTGATCTTGGAGGAAAGTTCCAGCCTTAATGATTCTGTGGTTCTGTGAAATGGGGCTTGGAAGAGGCTGGTTCTCTTGAGCCTTGTGGCAGCCTCATGATGGTGTGGGAAGGGTGACTCCAGCCACTCTGCTCTGCTGGGACAGGATTCCTGCAGGGAAGGGTGACACCAGCCACTCTGCTCTGCTGGGACAGGATTCCTGCAGGGAAGGGTGACTCCAGCCACTCTGCTCTGCTGGGACAGGATTCCTGCAGGGAAGGGCGACACCAGCCACTCTGCTCTGCTGGGACAGGATTCCTGCAGGGAAGGGTGACTCCAGCCACTTTGCTCTGCTGGGACAGGATTCCTGCAGGGAAGGGTGACTCCAGCCACACTGCTCTGCTGCGACAGGATTCCTGCAGGGAAGGACCCCTCAGCTCACCAACATTTTTGCAGTCTTTTAGGAATGAGCTGTCCTGAAATCCTGCTGGTTTAGGGCTGTGCTGTACCCAGGTCAGCTGGCATTTCTGTCCCCTGTGCTGACCCTGCTGCAGGACCTCCACACTAAAACAGGGGTTGCTCCTCAGTGTTCATAATTCCTGCTGCATCTACTCCCTCCTCCCATCCCTCCCCAGCTGAAATGAGGGGGTTTTCACAGCAGCTGGAATCACCAAATGCTGGAAAAGGCTCTGGGTTGTCTGTGCCTCACTCAGGTCAAAACTTTTTGGAGATAGTGAGAATCCAGGAAAGAATGCAAGATTTTTCCTGGTCATTTGTACTGTGGGAGGATGGCAAATCACATGGGTATGCCTGTACAAATTAATGGGGGAAAGAAAGAAACCAGGAAAAATCCTTCGTGGCCCAAGAAAAAATAAGTATGCCACCAGTGAATGGAAAATCTTTGAAATCCTCCCCCCTGGAATGGGGGGATTGTGTTGGGGAGAGTTAAACCTGCCCTTCTGTTTGGTTTTACCCACTGTGAGAGAAAGTACCTTTGGCAGGGTGGAATTTTAGTGGGATTTGGCAGACAAATTGAACCTTTCTCTTCCTTCCAGTGCAAATTCTAGCAAATCCTTCCAAGTCTGCAGAGAAGATGGTGCTTTACCCCTCCCTCAGCACACTGAGGCAGCGATTGCCACACCAGCTCTGACTTCACAGTAGGACACTTCCAGGGCATGTTTTTTAATAAAAATACTTTCCCAAAGACCCCTGCCACTAAAAGGATCAAAGAAAATGCTTAGCTGACACAAAGGCAGTTGCAAACATAGATGTCAAAATGAATATGAACAGGAATTAGCAAAGAGAGTGAGGACTACTGCGAAAATAATTCATTTGCCTGAGAGAACAAGAGCCGTTTGAGTCATTATTCCTAAAGCATTTGGGGGAAATACACCATTGCTTTCTGATTTCTTGTCTCTAGCAGGTTCTCTTCAGTTTCCTTTCCTCAGGGAAGGGGCTGTAATTGAAAGAAAGAGGAGGATGAATTAAATAGATCCACTTTGAAAGTGAATTGGAGCTTTTCAGGTTTCCCAAACTCATACAGACAAGCTGCCCAGGAGATAAAGCTTTTGCATCTGTGGGAGAGAAACAACTGGCCAGGAGAACCATTTCCAATACATTTCAGCCACACTTTCTAAATTAAGTGGCTTAAAGATTCCATTTAGATTCTGTCAGGCAGTTTCTGGGTGTTAATTAAATACTGACTGATTATGGAAAACATATTTATGGGAATGCTAGACCTGCTGATGCCTCCAGGAGTATTTTATAACACATCCTGCTTAGAAATAATCTTTTTGCATTGATTTTTCTATGCTCTTTTTTCATTTATTTTTAAGAATGCTATCGTGAAAAGAAAGATATTTCTTTCTTCAAAGTTTTCCTGCCATAACTTCTGAATTCTCTGCTTTCTAGTGGATGAGTAGGAGACTGCAGGCAATAAATCAGGGACTCAAGTTAGAAATATTTATACTGTGGAAATGAAGCCATTAGAGTTAAAAAAGAGACATTTAATTCCCTTTTGATTTGTGGGGCTGGACAAGCATTTTGCTGTGAACAACTGTATTTTGATGGTGTCAGCAAGTTAATAGTTAAAAGCTGACAGAGAGGATTAGAGATTCAGTGGCTCAAAATATTCACAAAACCTCTTTGTGGCTCCCCTGCAAGAAAAGCTTCCCAGAAAATGCAACAAGTAGGTGTGGAACTCTGGTAATTTATCTGAAGAGCAGAACTCCTGTGATTGTCACTGTGATGCTTCAGTGTCAGGAAAGAGCTGAGAGAAGTGGCTGTTCTTTGGAAGGTTTGGCAGAGTTTCTGGTTGATCTTTGGAAGGTCTGGCACAGTTTCTGGTTGTTCTTTGGAAGGTCTGGCACAGTTTCTGGTTGTTGTTTGGAAGGTCTGGCAGAGTTTCTGGTTGTTCTTTGGAAGGTCTGGCACAGTTTCTGGTTGTTCTTTGGAAGGTCTGGCACAGTTTCTGGTTGTTGTTTGGAAGGTCTGGCACAGTTTCTGGTTGTTGTTTGGAAGGTCTGGCACAGTTTCTGGTTGTTGTTTGGAAGGTCTGGCACAGTTTCTGGTTGTTGTTTGGAAGGTCTGGCACAGTTTCTGGTTGTTGTTTGGAAGGTTTGGCACAGTTTCTGGTTGTTGTTTGGAAGGTCTGGCACAGTTTCTGGTTGATCTTTGGAAGGTCTGGCACAGTTTCTGGTTGTTCTTTGGAAGGTCTGGCACAGTTTCTGGTTGTTCCTTGGAAGGTCTGGCACAGTTTCTGTCTGTCTGTGAGGAGAGAGGCAGCTTTGGCATCGCTGTGACCTTTTCCTGGATCCCTGTGGGGCTGAATAGTGACACAGCTCATGCACTTTGGGAGATAATTCAGCCCTAAGGAGTCTGACTAATTAATGCTGTGTAATAAACCAAACAAAAGGCCTCCCGAATGTGACTCATCCACGGGGACTCCAACAGAGCACCAACATTTTGCTGGAAACTCCTAAAGCAGAGCTTAGGAACCAGGACTGGCAAACAAACCTGAGCAAAGCTCAGCTGCAGCTCCTCCAGGCTGGCACTGGCTCAGGAAAGCCACATGAACAACCTGACTTTGGGAAAGGCACTGAAAGTCACCAGAGACAGGTTTAATGTGGCATCAGAGCAAGTGGGACCTGCTGCCCAAGCACAGGGCCCTGGAACACCACGTGGCTCTGCAGAAGGGCTGCTGTGGGGCCAGCTGAGCGATGCCACCTCCTGAATCACCCAGCCAGCCTGATCCATCATCATTTGCCTTTTATTTAATACACAATAACATTGCCTCTAAGCCTAAATTAATTGCACAGTAGTACATATGAGTCACTTAATTGTAATTGTTATTACCTTAATTTCTACAATTACAGCGGATAAACAACAGTACTTCATTTTCCAGGGGACGTGGCTCACATTTAGTGCACGGTCGCTTTCTACCTGCCTCATTTCTCATGGCAATTCTCTGGAAAACTCACATCCTGTGTATCCTCTCGAGCACAGGCTTTGAAAACATGGTAATACATTGTCTTAAGAGCTTTTCCTTCTGCTCTGGCCACCTTCTGGGTGGGACATGATGACTGATTAACCTGCTCTACAAAGTGACAACTTTGAAGTGCCAACAGCTCACACTGTCTTGTCTTCCTTTAGTGGCTGCACCCCATAGAGAGGTTTATAAATCCATGGTGCTGTCAGATTTATGGATTTTTCCAGGCATTGATTGTTTTGGTGTTTTTTTTTTTACTTTGAATTGTAAATGTATATTTTGCAAATCTCCTGGTCCTGGGTTGGTTGCAGGAGATGGTTAAGCCAATGAGTATTGTCCCCTTGTGATGGAATGGGACAGTGCCCTCCAGCTCTAGAGATGCATCACAGATCTGTAAGAGGAGAGTTCACTAATAACTTTAATTCCTCTGCTCTCCCTTCAAGCTACAATCCCTTTAATTACAGGCCTGTAACATTTTTCAGTCGTTCTCACTTCCCAGCAAATAGTTTGGCTAATAGTAGCTGTATTGATGGACCCATCCACCAGAGCAGAGAAAGAACCAAAGCTCATGGATTTAAAATGAATGGAGTGTTTACCTGTACATCATTTTAATGGATGGTGAAATTCATTCTCATGATAGACCCATAAATGTCACTTCCTGTCTGCCACAGCAAAATACTCGTGTAACAAATGGCATGCTGCATTAATACCCAACAAGAGGATGTTCAAAGCAGCTTGACTTGCATTACACGTGCTAATAAAGGCTCAGCCTGGGAGTTTTATTCGTTCTGTTGGCTCAGGGAGCAGCAGAAACACATGGGTGGAGGTACAGCAACGGGCAAGATGAATGATATGAAATCAAATATAAACCAGTCTGGTTCTCAGAAATCATACCCCTTTGCTGAGCTTGGGTTTATTCCAGGTGCTCCAGTAGGAACAATTCTTTTTTATATTATCATTTCTTTTTTTCACCTGTAACTCCCTCTTCACTATATCCACAACCCTCTGTGAGTTTGCTCAGCCTGTGCTCCAAGAAAACTCAGAGAATGAGCAGCCACATCTCTGAAATCCCAGTGTCCAGGGAGGCGAGGAAATCAAAGCCCTCACACTGACACAGGTTTGCATGAAAGAGGAAACACAGCCCTTTGTCTCTTTACATCCTGCTTTGCCACAGCCTTTCAGGAGTGCAGTGTTGCCTTTGTGTGTGTCTGCACAGGCTTTGGACACTGTAGGTAGTATGCAAACAGGAATCATCAAAACATCCTCAGCCTTTTGTTTTCCAGCATGTCTGAGCCCTTTCCATACAGCAAAACCTTTTCTCAGGTTCCTTTGACTGGATTCCTCTGGATTGTGAACACAAATCCCAAAGCATCTTCCTCTCCTGGACTCCAGGACTGGGGGCAGTGGAATGGACAGCATCAGTGCTGCCCAGCAGGGGAACAAGCACAGCCCCTGGGCCAGCACTCAGCTTTTAAAAGACTCCTGTTTGTCTGCCTCCCAAATCCATAGTGGTGGTCTTGAGAGAGGCCTGGGGGACTTCAGAGGGGTGAAACAAAAAGAATTCTTTGGAATTAAAAATTATTCTTTAGCAATAACTCAAACCCTATGTAGTCCTAGAAAGATCAAGTCTTTTCATCCCTCGGGCTTGAATTAACAATAAGGGATTGTAAAAGTAGGTTCAAAATGTAGAGAAAAATAATTTTTCTCTCTTTCTCTTAAGTTTACCATAAGCAACCCTTGTCTTGGTGTTTTGGATGTACTTACACCATGTACTGGGAAGGACTGGATGTTTCCAGAGCTGCAAACAGTCCTACCACCACTCTGTGGCTTGGGCTCACCCTAGGACAGAAGTCCTGGGAAAACCTTGTTGAATCCGCCCTTTATCACCCAAGAAAGGTTTTGATTAAAGGTACCTACCCAAAGGGAACACTCCCTGTATGCCATCCAGCCTTTCCCTGGCAAGGCAGGTGATAAATTGGGAATGGGGATGGATGAGACATCCCCAGTCATGGGTGCTCAAACTAATCCAAGTGCAGTGCTCTCCTGTTCCTCAGAGCCTGGGAAAAGTTTAACAGGACCTCAGTTGAATCATTTATTTCATAGAAAGCTTCTCCCTCCCATCCACTGCCAATTTTCTGTCATACCTTTGGTTTCATCTTTATTCCCTTTGGCTTATTTCCAGCTTCCCTGTACTTAAATTTTGAAAGGGGAGGCCTCCTGCTTTTAAATACAAAAAGCTGTAGCTCAGTTTCCAAGACCTGCTCAGCTCTTTCAGTCAATTTAAATATTTAACTGAGCCTGGATGGACTATTTACTAATTAGAGTTTTCTGTGTTAGAGAAATGTTCCTGAATTTGCATCTCTCAATATAAATATCCCCTGGATACCAAAGCTTAAAGCTACAAACCCTTTCACAAGAAGAAGTTGTCAGGGACAGAACTTGGTGATGCAGAATAGGATTCCCCTGCTTGCCAATTCCCATGATCAATGGCCCTTTCCCTTAGCCTTGGCTCACAGGGCCCTGAAGCATCCAAAAAGGCAGTGTTTGGATGGAGCCATATCTCAGGTCTCCATCAGACAGAGCATCAGTAATCTCCTGAGCACTGTCATTGTATCAGGCCACAGTGGAGATGTGATCTGAGACATTCAGCTGCTTCTGTTTTCTCTTGCTGAGCTGTTGTATGAATATATTTAAGGCAAATACTCTTGCTCCACTCTGATGGCCTTTCCAGCTTTTTATGTGAGGAGAGTGGTAATTCCACAGTGATATTTCAAGAAATATCACTGGCTTTCTGTATTTAAGAGCTTTGAATTGTGAAGAGAAAGGGAAAGTATAATCTTCTTACATTATCATTAAAGGCATCAACTAATCCTGCTGCAAAAGGTGTGATTTGCTGATGGGAAGGAAAACATTTCTGCTGCCTGGGAATGCATCTGGGCAGTTAATGAACACTCCTCCCAGTTCCTCAAATGCTTATCTGGGTCTGATAATTCCACATCCCTGACTGGTTAATGCACAATCCCCACCTGGCAAATGCTCTGTCCCTTTCTACAAATATTTTTTTTTCACGGCTCTGTAAATTCAGGCTATTTAAAAACAACAAACTAATGGTGCTGGGATATAAACCCGCTGCAGATCAGGCGAGGGGTGGCACAGTGAGGTGGGGAATCATCAAACCATCAAGGGTCACACACAGGTTTTCATCCTGCTGCTGACTTGATCTGCTGCCTTAGGCAAATCACTTCACTGCTTTCTGCTCCATGTTACACCCACAGGGAAAACAAATATCAGTATATCCAGCTTTGTCCCACTCCTGTGAAAAAACAAAGAGATAATATCTGGGAAGAAGCATTTAGGTGTTTAGCTGGGTGGCAGTGATCTCTATCTCCATGTTTTCCATGGCAGGATGAGGGAAAGCCTGGCTGGTCCTTCCTGAGTTTGCAGAGAGACTCCCCAGCAGGTGAGATGGGACTGAGCTGTGCCAGCTCTCCAGAGGGGAAAAAAGAGGGATGTGAGCAAGGTCAGGGAGCTTCTGGGCACAGGGATTAGTGGTGCAAACAGCTGCCACTTTGCTGATTTTTCACCCTTGATAAGTCTGGCTACTATTAGAGGTGCAAATTGGTTAAATTTACTTGAATTTACTGTGTGTTCTCAATGTTCCATCTACTGACACAGGGAGTTGGTTCTGCTGACAAGATGTGCTGCTTCCCTTTCCTTGTGTCCCAGAGCTTCCTGCAGACTCCAACCATTCCCTGGGCCTCCAGCACTCAGTCCTGCAGTGCCTTCCAAAAAGTGCTTCGTGGTTTGGAGAGACTTTGCATAATGAAAAAACTGAGCCAAGAGGTTGTGGGGTGGCTAAAATGGTATTAATAGAGATGGAGTTTCAGGTTTGGTGCAGGTGGTGGGAGACAAACCTGGGGGTGCCTCTGGAGCTGAGTGGGGACAAGAACAGGATTTACTTCCAGGAAAAGGAGCTTTCACGGGTAGAACCCAAAGGGGTTATTTCTTAGAAGTCTGGAGGAGCTGAAGCATCCAATATGTGTATCAGAAATATTATATTAAGAAGCCTGAGGCTGAAATGGAGCAGCAGTTCTGGGACAACAGCAGGAATTGTCTTGGACACGTGGATGGACCATCACCAGGGGCAGAGATCTGACCAGGTTCTGACACTGCTGTCAGCAGATGTGAGTTCTGCAGCCAGCTGGCAGCACAGGGTAAGTCTCTTACTTTCACATTTATTTATTCAGTGTTTTGCAGTGCATCTGAGTGATTGCAGCACTATTGGAAAATGAACAAAATTATTTTGGATTTCCCATTTTTTAGCTCTTTTTGTTTTTTCCCCTTCCCCTTAATGACTTGCTTTTAGTTAATGAAACATCCTCCTTCTTAGGAAAGAAAAGAATAGACTGTGATTTCCAGCCAAGTGTGTGTGTGCCAGTGCCTGTCAGCATAATACCCTGCTAAAATTTGGGCAGGGTCTGGGTGCAGGAGGCTGATTGCAGGATCAGGACCTGAGATTTCACTTGTCTGGCTTTTTGTGTGTGATCTGAAATTCAAATTTAGGCCTTATTTGTTGATATAAGACACGTGAAAGTGTCAGTTGACATCAGTAAGGAGGGTGGATCTCCCAGTAACTGAACTACAGAGAGGAAATCCACCTTTCTGAGCTTGGACTCCACACCTCCATTTTCTGTTGGGTTGGACATAGATAATTTGTATAATCCTGGTTGAAAAGTGGGTTGTGCCTTAGGAATCCCCCTTTTAATGGGCTTCTTTAAAGCTTTTTTTATTCCCTACACAGGGAGAGAAAGGGAAAGGATGGCTTTGAATAGCAGCTGTGTCTTGGAAACATTTTTAATATCCCTTTAAATATAAGCTACAGCATATTTCTAGATGGTATGAACTGCTATTATATTAAAAATGTAGTGGTGGTGTTTTATGAAGGGGAAACATTTTTAATGCCAAAGTAGCGCTATTTTAAAATGAGTTGCTTTTATGGAATGGATGAGGTGGTTTTATTAAAAAAGACCATTTGGGAAGGAAAACTGTGGCTATATTTTTTGTCCTACAGTGTAGGCAAAGCTGCATTTTCTCCCCATACCCTTTTGTGAAGAGAAGGAGCAAGACTTTCATCTTTGGGGTTTTCTATAGGGACAGTTTAGGCTCTGTCTGCACACAAAAATGCTCTGCAGTTTTAACCCAAAGGGTTTGGTATTAGCAGTTTTTAAAGGTGTTCCTTGGCCCAAATACTGACTGACCTTGTGCAAAACTGCTCTCTGTTAGAGTTACTCTGAGGATAGACAGAAATTCTTCCCCTTCTGTTGCGTAGAAATTGCTGTGCTAACAAGTGCCCAGTTCTGGTCAGAGCCTCATCCTGCCTGCCAAGGGTGTGCCTGAGGAGAGGGCAGTGCCAGGCCCTGTGCCCACAGCAGGAGCCAGCCCAGAGCATCTCCAGAGAGGGCAAAAACACTGGGGAACTCATTTAATTGGGAAGAGAAGGCAAACTCATCACAGTAGCTCCAAATAAGGAACCCAAATCCAACAACCACCGCGGAAACAACAAATAACAGCTGCTTTTTGGCAACGGCCAATTCTCCTCCTCATCAGAGAGAGCAGTGATGGGTGTCTCCTGGTGTGCTGCAGCTGCAGCAGCTCCCCCAGCACAGCTCCCACTGAGTCTGCAGAACAAAGGGAGAGATTGTGTCTGCATCACCAAAGGGATGTGGGACCCCACAAAGCAGGGGCACCGACGCCTCATCCCATAACAGTCACCTTTACATTTCTGGGTGCGTTTGGGGGTGTTGTGTGGCATTTGTGCACTCTGAGAGACAAAAGTTCAGGGAATGCATTCTGCTTCCCTCCTGCTCCCTGGGGCATCAGCTTGGTGGACTGTGATTCACAATCCTGGCTTCTCATCTGTGTCACCTCTGCAGTTTGTTTCTCACTAAAAGCTCCTGTGGCTGGAATTACATTATTTTCCATTCTGTGAGTTGTTTCTCAGTGTGCTGCTTTCTCTCCCCCCAGCCCTTCTCTCCCAGAGGAAGCATCACTTCCTTGTGAGGAAAAACCTTGGGAATGCACCCTCCAAAGACCAAAAAAAGTTAAATGCCGGGAAAATACTTTTTTTTTTTTTTGAGTGCATTTTATTGCATGAAGTTGAGTGTAGGAATAGCTGAGTGGCTGTTGTACAAAAATTTGAGGCTGATCTGTGCTGACTTAGAATGATCTCGAAGACAGGCTGTGGGTGGCACAGGACCAAAGACAGACTTAAACTCGGGTTTCAGAGGTGAAAATCCTTTCCTAAATTACTGTCTTGGCTCATCTTAGGGTGTGAGTGACTTAGTGCATGTTCAAGAGAGATGTTGCCAGAGTGGTAATGCTTTGGCAGTCCTACCACTGACTTTAGGTGTTGATTCTGTGGTTCTGTCATTCATCCCTGGAAATTTGGGTTATTGAGTAGAGAAAGAAATCCTCAGTCCTGTCATCCAATGTAGGAACTGAGTCTCCACGATCATCTGGGTCTGAAATCAAGAACACACATTGTTCTGTAGATCAACTACTTGCAAGACAGGGTGTGCTTCAGGTTAAGTCTATAATTGCTGGAGCTGGAAGGCAAAGGGGAGAAAACTCAGTGGTGTTTGTTTTGTCTTTAATCATGCCTGTACAAAGGCAGCTCTCGGCCTCCCTGGGGTTTAGCTGGGTGTTTTTGCATATCTGAGAGATGCAGTGTTGGCTTCCCCCTTCCCTCTCCATTATTCATCTATTCCTTTGTGGCAAGTCCAGCTTAAGTTGTGAGCTGTTCCCTGGGCTGTGGTGATAATTATATTTATTCCTCTGAGATGGTTTTCCTTGGGTTTGCACACAAGACAGAGGCCCTGAGATCCCTCTGTCTCTGGCCCTCTGAGCTTTTGAACCTTTTTTGCAAATTGCCAACCAATTTCTCCAGCGTGTGTTGGTCTCAAGGAGAACCTGAGGGTGTTATTTTTACTACCCAAAAGGACTGGCAGAATCCTGTATTTCTATAGGTTGTATAAACTCAGGTGGGAGAGAAAAGAGTGTTAATCCCAGTACTGGGGTTGCAGTGTAAGGTCACCCTTATAAGAAACCAGGATCTGTGTGGTTGACATTGGAACTGTCCAAGGAAGAGGAAAAGCTGCTTTATGAGTTCACTGGACAACACTCCCCAGACTCCATCCATTCCATAGGAAATTCAGAGTTCTCTGGTTCCCCTGCTCACAGAGGGACCTGAGTGTTAAGCCTTATATATTTAGCTTATATTTTTCCCTGGTGTTCACTGTCCCAGCAATAGGACTGACATGCACCACAGTATTTGTTTTCCCCTTCCCTGAGAAAGGAGCATCTGAGGACTGGAAGCAGGAGGAGTTTTGCTGTGTTACAGACAGCAAAGGCAACATCCAAGAAACACACCTTGTGCCTGGCATTTTGGGAAGTGCAGAACACCCTGATCCCTTCCCTTCCTGGAGACAGAGATGCTTTTTGGGTGCATGATTCAAGTTAACTTAATGATTTAGTCTCTTACATCCAGATGAGCTGGTACATTTTACCCTCAGGGACTGGCACGGATGACCTCATGTCTGGAAGAGCACAGTGCACCCTGTCCTCTGCTTACAGCAGGAACAAATGCACTTTCTGGATGTTCTGAGATTTGATTTTCAGTGGTGCTCTGTACTGAGCATCTTCATTCAAGAAAAAGATGTGCAAAGCTTTCTATGTCCAGTTTTCAAGGGATCAGGAGAGCCCTGGTCTCCTGCATGGGAAAAGGTGGGCTCCAGGGAGAGAACAACTAAATTTAAATGCTTTGTTCCTTTTAAATGTGCATCTAAGCCAATGAAACCCCTTTTTGAAAAATGTTGGAAGCTCCTATAATCAGTTATTTCCTTCACCACACTTGAGAACGCTCTGAGGGGAGACAAAAGGGCTCTTTGGTGAGAACTGGGAAGGGACCTGCATCCTTCCCCCCACCAGCCTTGCAACACAAGGACAGTCATTGCTCTTCTCTGTCAAAAGCTCTAATTCCTAATTTAGGAGGTAATTCTGGTGCAAATTGGTGTGCCTTGCAGATAGAATTAGAGTCTGTGTGATGATTTGGAAAATACAATCAATTTACTCCAATTGTTTGTACATGTCAGATCTCTGCAATAATGAAGAATTTACTCCTTGTGCATGAATGCAAACAATGAGCTATTAGGCACAGAGTGGGAGACAGCCTGTCAGAAACTGCCATCCCAGATGCCATGTGGGCCATTGGCACCTTGGGGAGGATGTGCCCAGGTGTGTGAGGATGTGGCCAGGTCGAGGGTGTGCCCAGGTGTGTGAGGATGTGGCCAGGTGTGTGAGGCTGTGGCCAGGTGTGTGAGGCTGTGGCCAGGTGTGTGAGGATGTGGCCAGGTGTGTGAGGATTTGCCCAGGTCAAGGATGATTTGCCCAGGTCAAGGATGTGCCCAGGTGTGTGAGGATGTGCCCAGGCCAAGGATGTGCCCAGGTGTGTGCCATGGATTTCCTGCTCCAAACCCTGCAGTGTGCAAGGCTTCAGTAATGAAGTGCTGAGTGTGTGAGGAGGGTGACTTCTCCTGACTAGGGATGTAAACCCACTCCCTAACCCAAGATTATGTGGGAGAAGAGCTCTCAATCCTTCTGCTGCAGCAGGGGAAGGTGATCTGGTGCTGGGCTCTGGGTGGAACTGCCTCCACAAGGGGGATCATGTCCTACCCCTGCCCCTGAGCATGGCTGCAGTGCCCTTGTTGCCCAGCCATAGGCTTTGCCACAGTTCCTGGGCTCCCCAAAGTCTTGCTCTGCCTCTGGAGCCTGTAAAAATTGCCACTGTGCATCTTAATAGACATCCCATTTGGGACTTGGCTGATGCCACCAATATTAATTGTGTAGATGTGATTTCTCTGCTGCAGTAATACATTTTTTGAGGAAAACTGGATCTTCAGCTGATTCAGAGAACTTTGGACTATTTCCCACCATGGTGATTTACACCAGCAGAGCGTGTGTCCCGTGTTCCTGCCTCTTTCAGAGCTCCTCCAGACTATCCTTTAGTTCCACATCCACGCAGGGCTCATCAGAGGGTACTTGGAGAGTGATTGTTGATCTAATTCTCAATTTCTGGTCTTTTCATGGTCTGATCTAAACAGCTTTTTAGAAAGCAAACAATATGCATATTTCATGCAACTCAGTTCAATATCAGTTTAATTGTGAACGCCCTCCATGGGGCTGTGAGATGCTGCTTCAGTGAATCATTTCAGCTGACAAACAGGGAAACGGAGAATGAATGTCTGAGCCTCCTTCAGTCTCCTGCTCTTCTCCCTCTGCTCCTTTTCCCATGTCTGGGAGCAAAAGTTTGACAGCCAGATGATCTGATCTCTTCCCAGCAGAGTTTCAGGTCTGATTTTGGGCTTTGGGCAGTTTCAATGGGAAGGCCATTCCCAGGAAAAGGTTTCCTTTAGTCTCCATGATGCCTGATGGGAAAGGTGACTGCTTTATCAGGGGCTGGAAACCAGGATGCAGGGATGGGCGTTGTGCTGAATCCAGGTAGGAAATCCTTGTGGCTGTAAATTCCTTAGGCATGCAGATGTTTAAGCATATGTATCCTATCACTGGGGCCAGCCTTAATGCTGTGGGAAATGTATGAGATGGTAAAACCTACATTATCTGGGATTTAGGATGTTTGCTCTGCAGAACAAGGGATTAGAGAATAGAAAGCTGAAATGACCATCTGTCTGCAGAAAAAGGATCCCATGAATTCAAATTTCCACGCTCATTTCCCCTAATCTGCTTGACTCTATTTGATATCTTCTATCAGAGCTGATGTCCTTGTGCCCCAAACAGCAACAAAGTTCATTTCTCACAAGTGGAAGTTTTCTCCCACTTACGTGTTTCTTCAAGGAGTTATGGGGTGTCTGTAGAACCCATTTACTGATCTGTCACTCCTGAGTTTTGTTCCCCTCTGTAATTTCAGTGCTTCCAGCACCTTCTGTCTCCAAAGACGGAGAGCTGTGAGCATGATCCTGGGTTTGTATTGCAAATACATCTATTACTGAAATGCAGTTTTCTCTGGGGTGGAGTGACTCACACTGTTGAACCCTCTCACTGTACAACAGTTTAGTCAGCAATGCTGGGTGTTTTTATACCAGTGTTGTCAATTTTTGCCGTGTGATTGTGAATCTGATGGCTTTTGATGTTCCTCTGTTCCTGGAAATGTAGGAACCTTGAAGTCTTGTTTTAAAATAAGCTTCCAGGCCTTGTGGCTATAGAGAAGAAATCTGGAAGTAGGTTTAAAGTGTAGCCTGCAGATTCACAACTCAGAAAGCTTGAAGCCCCAAGCTTATTAATTTTAAATCTCATTATTTTTAAGAGCAAACTCTATTTCCCTTAAAATAGCAGACTCATAATACCTGCAGGGAGCCAGCAGATCTTTGGTTCTGTGTGGGGCTGTGCACTGGGAGGTGCAGAAGCCTCTCCTATCACAGCTCATAGAGAGGTGATAAGGGCTGGCTGAAATAAAGTTCTTTGTTTTTAAACCTTGCCTTGCTCGCTTTCTTGGTGGATTTAGTGCCCCTGCCTGGGGGAGCTTGATTCAGAGTATCTTCAGCAAGACAAAGTGGTTGCAGGGCATTAATCAGTCCTGGTGGAATGATTTGTAGCTATGTTGGTATTAGCATGTGCTCCCCAGGGGCTCACAGGTGTCTTCAGAGTGAACCACCAAATAGATTGGGGTTCTCACCCCTGTGCAAGGCTTCCTTGCAGCACAGAGGCTTGAGAATTTTTTTTTATTATTATTTATTGCTATGCTGTGTGCTCTCTCTTCCCTTCTTTTTTTAGCATTTCCTTGTTTACAGCAAGGTGAGCCGTATTTACAGTGCTGGGGAATCTGTCAGGAGCTGCATTCTGCTCCTCATCTGTTTCTTCCCCATTTCAGAAAGCAATTAGCAGGCAGAGCATGAGAATAACAAACTGTGCTGGAAGGGGCTGCTCACCCAACTGTGCCGAGCAGAACAGCTCTGCCTGTCAGCTCTGGGGGCACTGGCAGCTCTGACACTGGGCACAGCCTGCAGACAGAGTGCCCTGCACTGCCAGGGCAGCAGAGGAGGGAACAGATCTACTGCTGGGCTTTAGGGAGCTCGAGGAGGCTGTTTAGGGGCAAAACTTGGCAATTAGGGGCACACAGTGCAGAGCTTGGTCCTTCTTTTTTCAGTATAAGCTGCTGAGTTGCGCATGCAGACCTTCAGCCAGCTCTTTTCATCTTAGAATCAAGGCAGTAAACTTTTGTGCTGACTTGTGCTATTTCAGATGCAGCCTGGGCTGAGGTAACGTGTGTGACTGAGCTAGAAGATGTAGGACAATGGAGTAGTGTTTCAGAGACATTTTAAAAAAAGGAACTACAAATCTAAGTTAATATTTTACTTCATTTGCATGGGATGTTTCACTGCCCTTGGAGCACTGTGCCGAGTCTGGATGCTGGATTCAATCAGGGAAGGGTGAAGCAGAGGGATTTTAGTCTGCTTTAAGTGCAAATGTCTGTGCAAGCTTAAATGTGGAGCTGCTACAGACTTTTCCATTATTCATATATGAGGTGTCTTGCTCTAACAATGGACTTGGTATCTCCAAAACTCATCCTTTTCTTTATCCATGCTCTAAAAGAGAAGATGCTGTCTGACCCCCAGGATGAAGGACCATAAGGAAAGGAGAGGAGAGAAAGAGCATCCTCTATCCCAGACTTTTGGATACTTCCTTCCCTCGCAGGTTTATTCTGGTGCCCTTCCATTGAGCAGCTTGCCTGAAAAGCAGGCCCTCTTCATCAAGCTTTGCATCCAGCCAGCTCCCTATAAAATAATAATCACAGCATTTAGGATGTGAAACCCGTGAGTGTCGCCTGGGGGCAGACGGGCCCTGAAAGGGAGAGTTAAGAGTGTTTGTTCAGAGCAGGGAGGCAACAATGGATGGAGCTGAGCACAGGAGACAGCCCCTGAGCCTGATGCTTCGTGACGGGCTCTGGCTGCTCCCTCCATCAGCTGCTGCCTGTGGGAATCCATCAGGAATCCCACCACGGTGTGAGGGTTGGGCTGTGAACGTCCAGTGCATTGTGTATGTGCACCTTTGAGAGTGGATGCAGAGCTTGGTCTCAGATAGGGACTGAAGGGCAGCATTCTCTGGGCTGGTGTGGGCAGAAGCACCCTTTGGTTAATCCAAGGACATTTATGGAAGTGGTTTCCCTTGTGGGAATGGTGCTGTGCATCATAAGGATGAGAAACAATAGTCTTTTCCAGGCTGTTTCCCAGTGGAACGTGCACTTTGCTCCTTTCATGGCAAGGGAAAAATGTTCTTCCTGTCCTGTCTGTCTGTTTCTCAGCTGCTGGTGGGGGATGTTCTCATGTATCAGAAGTGATCAAGGCAATATTTCATTTACCTGCACAGACACGAGCTGCTGAGCTGTCACAAGCAGCAACACCACAGTGTGGTGTCTCACGCTGCAGCCTGACCTGGAGGGAAGTGTTGGGACCAACCAGCCCCCCAAGGCCTTCTGGTTCGATTGCCTGTCTGGAGCTGGCACTGAACAGCTGCATTTCCTGGAGCAGAGAGGGGAGGAGAAACTGGCTCAGCATCGGGCACAGCGTTAAACTGGGTGTTTGGAGGTTCTGGGCACACTTTGGGCCAGTGAGACATTGTTCTCTGCGCAGCCTGAGCAAGAGTTCAGAGCCCGGTCCTGCCTCTGCCTGTGTGAGAAGCACTGCAGCAGCTGTGCAAAAGGGCTTTGAGATTCAGCAACAAAGGGGTTATTTAGAAGTGACACGTTTGTTGGGTTTGTGGTGGTGTGTTCCTTTCTCTGGGAGAGCTGCTGCTGGCTGTGACTGCCCTGCACAGCCCTCACGTCCACGAGCACCATGGACAGAAACTCTCTACGTGCTGGAGCAGAGCGGCAGAAAAGCCAATCACAGCTTCGTATTTCTGCAGAAAGAGAGCACGTTGGTGTGTCTGTGCCTGGGTCCAAATGCTGAGCCTTTTCCTGCCTGTGTGTATGTCATCAGTGTGTGTGGGGAATAAGATTGCTCTGTGTGTTCCTGCAAGCACTGCAGTCCCCGGGGTTGCACTCAGGCTTTGGGATGTTTCTTTGCTGCAAGGACTTGGACAGTCCCTCAGAGGGACTGTGGTCTGTTCACGGATGGAGCAGGACATGAGCTCACTTTTGGCTGGTCTGAATTAGGAGATTTGTCTCTTTCTAGACAGGAGTGAGTAGCTGGGAGGCAGGGGAGGAAAGAGGAAAGGAGTGTTAATAATCAGAAAATGACAGAATGGCTTGGGTTGGAAGGCACCTGAAAAATCATCTTGTTCCAGCCCCAGGTGGGGGGCCCATCAGCCCGGGTCCAACCTGGCCTTGAACACTTCCAGGGATGGGACATCCACAACAATTTAACAAATGTTACATTTCTGTGTATGAAAAGGCTCTTGGGTAAGCTGCTAGCCATTTGAACAGCACTCTTAATATAGTGCAGTGTCTCAGAAAGGCCAGCCATGGATTTGCAGTGCCTGAGATGGATGAGATGGCTCTTCCACTTCCACCAGAAACAATTTATTTGCAGGGTGAGGCTGTCAGACCTGCACGGATGCTGCCAAAGCTGGCAGGTCTGTAGGATAAGCTTTTGTTTGGTTTGTATTTCCAGCTTCTTCAGCCAAAGCAGCCCTGCTTGAGCCACGGCTTTGTTCTGAGAAGAATGAGATGGTCAAAAGGCAGACCCTGTTCTCGCCTGCCAGCTCGTCCTGCCTGGTGCTGCATGTGTTTGGCAGTGTGGGATGGCTTGGAGCAGAAAGGAGAGCTGCAAATGTGTTGTTGCTCGTACCTCCATGGAGAATCAAAGCCTGATTTTTCTCTTTAGCTGGGAATTAGTTTGGGGAGTGACTCACTCTGCTGTCAAAGTAGCTAATGCTGCCTGCAGAATTATCCTGGCCACTGCAGCCTGGACTCCCCACTCACACTGTTCCAGTTATTCTTGGCCATATTTGTAATTTGTAATTGTAGTTGCTTTTGCTTTGCTGCTTGCTAAGCTAATGAGGTGATCAACAAGAGAGGTGGGAGACATTGGGAAAAGTCAGAAATCTTTCATGGCATGGCCAGAACGCCAGAACTCAACCTGGTCCAGCTTGTGGCATCCTTTTTTTTTTTTTGCCAGGAGAGATCAAACACCATTAGCTTTGTATGTGCTGTCTGTAGCAGATTAATGTTTCTGTTCCACTGGAGCCTATGGCTCAGAAATAATGACCTGGTGAGAGACACATCAAAATAGTGCATGGAAAGGTCATGATAACAATTACAGGAGAGCAATAAAAGCAATTAAGTATTCACAGCAGCTTATTCCTTTGTAAGGGTGGAGATATCCCATTTCAGAGAGGAGCAGAGGTCAGGTTGTAGAAAGGTGATGAGCATATTTGATGTGACAGGTGATGGATTCCTTGACTTGGGCAGGGTGAGTGTCCTTCTCATATATGTTCAGGGTGGTGCAGGAGCAGCACAGATTATGAAGAAGCCTTTCCTTACACCTGCTCTGGAGGCTGTGAGGCAAAAAGCTGCTGGAATTCCTTGTGCAACAAGGGAAATCCCAGTGGTGGTAATCCCAGCTCTCTTTTGGGGAGCAGGAGCAGCAGCAGAGTCCTGGAGCTTCCAGCATCCTTAGCCAGAAGATGCACATTCTCTGTGGCTTCACCATCTCATCGTGCCACTGTGATGCCCCTCCATTCCCGGGCTGAAGAGGATTCCTCCCACCAGAGGCTTTATCTGCCGTGCTGCAGGCTCGTTCCTTCGGCTCTGCCAAAGGGTTTGTAGTCTGCATCCTCTGCTATGCAAAGGCAACGGTTTGCTGCCAAGGTGATGGTGTAACTGAGATTGAAGGCCTGTGTGTGTGCAAAACCCTGCAGTGTTTGAAATGGGAGTAGAAACAATTGTCCTCAATCTGCTCCTTTGTATGATTCACAAGGGGACTTTGCGCCTTGAAAAGAAAATGCGAATCCTGTGCCAGAGGTAAATGTTGCAGCACTTCTGGGTGCAGTAAGAGTGTTTTCAGTGCAGGATTGATCCCTGAGCATTGGGTGAGTGTGTGTGCACAGCACATCACGTTCATCAATGCCAACAATGGGGCTGTTGAAATGGGTGAGGGAGCAGCTCAGATTTAAGTGCCTCGTGCATTTGGAGGCGGCGGCAGAGCTGGAAAGAGGACCCTGGTGCCTTGGCTCTCAATCCTCTGCTAATCACAGCTCTGGAGGTGAATGAAAGCTCTCTCCAATCTTCTGCTGCTGGTGCCCAAGGGCTGGGAGGCACACCTTGGAATGGAGATGGGGGAGGAGGGCTGGCTGGGGCTGGAGAAGCCCCTTGTGCTGCCCATCTGCGATGCTGGCAGGGTATGGGCTGCTCTCACTGAGCTGGAGGGACTGAGACACACTCCCTGCTATCAACCCCAGGCTGCTTTGTTTACTGCTCTGATTCCCTCAGAAAGCAGCGCTGCCTCCCTTTGTGTTGCCACTGGTGGTGGGTTTTTGTTCAGCAGCAATTTCGCCTTTGTTGCCAAAGCTGCGAGTGGGGCTGGGCGAGAGGAAGTGTAATTAAAGTTTGCTCCGACAAAGGCGTTTGGTGACGAGATGCAGTGTTGCTGAATCCACAAGGGGCACAATTAACTGATAAGAGTAAACTAATTGTTATTCATATTAAATTAGGGCACAAGTGATTTGGAAAATCTATAGACACTCCCATATGCTTTGCAACTTTGCATTGCAGATTATGGTTTTATAAGGCCCTTCTGGGATTCAGATTATAGAGGCAAAGTGTGGAGCTGTATCTAAACAGAACATACTCTTTCCTGATTAACTACATGATAAAAACATAAATGTGCACATCAGAGGATTTATCACTGTTTGCATACTAATTTTTTTTTCCAGGCATGAACACAACCATTTTTTATAGGTCCAAGTGGTTCTGTTTAGTGGCAGCTGAGTAAACCCAGACAAGGTGATGCAATTCCTGAGTTGTCACATAACAGTTTTGGGATGGATGTTAGTAGCGGGGAATGGGGATGTGGCAGAGGCACAACTTCCACAGGAGTGGCAGGAGCTGCTGAGGTATTTGCTGCTGGTTTTTTTGTCATTGTCTGTGGATATTTGTAGGCAAGAGGCAGCAGGGCCCTCGGCAGGGTGAGGTGAGGCTTCAAAGAGGTATCGTTTGCCTGCACACTGCATGGGAATGCCAGGCTGCTGGAGCTTTTGGAGCAAGTCTGCATCAGGCTCTGTTGGTTTAAAACATCTCTGAAATGAATATTTATAAACGGGACACGAAAAAAGAATCTAAATTGCTTGTGTGATCTTGGGACGTGAGATATTATGATTATTTATGCGCTTCTATGTCTCGCTTTATCAGTTCATTGTGTTGCAATCCCAGAGTGTCACAAGCTGCTCTTGAAGAAGGTTCTCTCTCAGAAAGAGCCAAAGCTGCCTGGAGAAGGAGTGGTAGCAAATGTGGGTTCAACAGGGCAGGAAATGGGGAGAGCATTTGCCAACAGCACAGCTAAAGTATTGAGGTAGAGAGAGGTGCAGCCTTGGACTGGCTGCTAAGTCTGACCCCCAAAACAAAGGGCCTGTGACTTTTTGTCATGTGGAAGTCCCCATTTTGGGATTGTCTCACCACACCCAGAGACCCAGTTTCAGCAGTGTGTTTGCTTCCTCTCCTCTCTTCTGGTCTCAAGCTGTGGCATCCAGAGCGGAGGCAAGAGTTCCTGACCTGTATGATGGGTGTGCAGAGGGTTTGGAAACAGAGCTTGATTACAAAGCCCTGTGGAGGGAGCTGGGTCGCTGGTTATGTTTATTTGCTAAGAGGGTGCTTCCCAATAAATTAAAACCCCTCGGAGAACCCTTTGGATGTCTGTGATTTAGCACCGTCTGGGCTGCGCTGGTCTCCGAACAATCTCTGCCTTGGATCCCGGCCAGGATAACGATCTGGGAACGGCTGGAGCTGGATGAGGAGTCGGGGGGTTATTGAATCACTCCTGCCAGCTCCCAGCAATGTGTTAAACCGTTTCCTTTTAGATATTCCCCTGAGCTTTGTTCACCTACGATGGGTCTTTAACCCATGAAGAGTTTCTTCCAAGACGTTAAGGAGCCCCACTGTCCATGGGGAGCTCCATGCAAAGTGTGGCTCTGAACTGATGCAGGCTCTGTCTCAGCAGTGCAGAGAAGAGAGGGTTTCCTGTTAGGCTGAGGTATCTTTAACTGGAGGAAATCCCAGTGGTGAAACACCAGGCTTGGGCTTAATTTGTCTGCCGATTTGAAGGAGAGAGCACCACCTGCTGATACAGCACCACAGCTCCTCTTCTGGTCTGCCCAACCCTTGCTCTGACACACTCTTAAGTCTGTGAAGCATCCTGAGGACATGCTGAATCCACATCAGGGTGTTCAAATGCCCTCCATGCACCTTGATGGGGTGAGCAGCTCCTGACAGGCTGACAGAGAAGAGAGTATCTCCCCACCTTGGCTTCAAGGTGAAAAGGAAAACCTGTTGACTTCTTTGGCCCTTGGCAAACAACAGACTAGCAGGTGCTAGTCCTGCTTGCTGGAGGAGCTTTTTGCCCAGTATTGCTCATGTCAACCAAAGCAGAAGCAAGGATCTGTTCCACAGAGTGGGATGGACTGTGGTGCTGAAAGGGAGCACCAGCAGTAGGATGAGGGTTTTGGTTGAATGGAGAGTTAACACAATTTGTTAGCTTGATTTCTGGCTATGAGCAGCTACTGTGGGAAGAAGGAAGAAGGTCTTAGTTTGGCAAAGTGACCAGTCTTTGACATTTTTTCTTCTCCACAGCCCCTCCCACAGCCTTCAGTACCTTTCACCTGCTTGAAAAGGTGAGTGGGACCATCAAATGAGGTTCTCCTTTCCCAGTGTCAGTGTTGCTGTGAAGAACTTAGGCCTGGCATTTCAATAACTGGCCCATCTCATCCCCATCCCATTTCTGCAGGGAGTCGTATCTCAGGTCTGGCATCACAAGATGATAATAATCTGGAGCCCAGCCTAGAGCTGAGGAAACTCTCAGAGAGCCTGAGGTGAGGCAATTCCCATGTTCAGGCTGCCTGAGGTGGCAAAACGAGGCGGCGCTGGAAGAGGTGGCAGAGCTGTGACTGGGGCAGCAGGAGAGGTGACAGCCAGGTTAGATGGGAACGTGGATCTCCCCAGCCCTGGGGCTGCTCCCAGCACCCCAGCACCGTGTTTGTGTGAAATGGATCCTGCTATTTGCTAAGTATTTGCCCTCGTGCTGCTCCCTTTGCCCTGTGCAGCCTCGGCTAATGAGGTGGTTGTTCATCTGGAGAGAGGCATCGGCTCATGTCTGTGCGTGGCTGCAGCACGGAGCTCCTGGCACTGCCAGATGGCAAGCACGGGGAAGAGGGGGAAAGGGAGCTGCAGCTCTGCCTCCTCCAGGGAAGAATGCCTGGTGGGAATGTGTCTGCCCCAGCCCTGCTGCTGTGGAGTCGGGGAGGAGCAGACTGAGCAGGGTCAGGCTGGGGCAGGCAGAGTGTGCCAGGCTGGGAGCATCTAGTTTAGGTTTTTCACGTGCCTCCAGCCCCGTGGTTACAACCCTTAAAATAAACCCAGCCTGGAGCACAGCGTTAATATTTTAAAAATGACATTTAAGGTATTGAATCTATGCTGTGTTCTCCGGGAGAGTATCTCTGTGTTTGTGTGTGCGTGCACACGCTCCGGGCTTTGTTTTCCTTTTCTAGTGGATTGTTGTGTGTATGTATTTTACTCGGGGTGTTTTGTGCTATAATAAGAAGGGGGAGGGAGCAGGGAAATGCTGCTCTGTTTATACACGCTGCTGTCAACAGCGATGCTGCTTGTTTCAGATTCCCATCCTCCGGGAAGCTCCGTGGATCCAGGCAAACACCACCCTTCCCCCTTTATCCCGAGATCCTTCGGGAGGATTGAGCCTCTCCTCCCATACCCCTCTTGCTGGCAGGCTTGCCCTCTCCTGGAATTTGGCTCTGGGGAATGTTTCACACTCCTATCCAGCGTTCAGGCATGTCGATATGTCAAGGTTCAAAGTGACAACCTTGGAAAATGTCAGAGCAGTGTCCCTGCATGGTTGTTCTGCTGCTCTGATCACAAAAAAACAGCTCTGAGTGCGTCAGACAGTAGTTCTGAGCCAGGGGGGCAGAGGAAGGATGCAGCAGTGCCTCTGTGTGTGTGTGTGTGTGTGTGTGTGTGTGTGTGTGTGTGTGTGTGTGTGTGTGTTTTCCTCCTGAGCTTCCCTGATACTTATCCCAATGCCTTCTACCTTTGTGAGTCTTTGGAGACACAGATGCAGGGCTTCAAATGTTACTGCTCACCCATAATTTTTATAAATCTCAGGTGCAGCACATCTTTCCCTCCTCCCTGAATATTTATGTGCTTAGGCTTTGTGGCAGGAGCATTTTTATGTCTTTCTCCCTTATTTTCCCCACACCCAACCCTGAAACAGTCAATGAATGTGCCCTTTTCTTATTCCTGATATAGGCCTCAAGGGACAGCTCCTTCCTATCCATCTCCTGCATGCCATAACAGCAGCTAGGCTGGGACACACTGGAAAAATGCTGGGTCTGAATCTACCCTTTTGATATAAGTGGACATTATGCATTTTTAATAGACAAAGAGCTCAGTGAAACCCTTAGTACTAGCTGAATTGGCACAAAATTCCCAGGCAAGTAGTCTTTGGAGCTGATCTCTCCCTAGGTACCTTGCAGAAAATGAGACCAAGGACAAAAAAAGGCCACGTTCCCTTTGATTGCAAGAACTGCTGTGTTTTGCAGAGGAGGTGGCTGAGCAGAAGCTCACCTGGCTGTGCATGAAGGGTTCTGGACTGGCAGTCCTTGTTCATCCACAAAGAAGTGCAGCTTTGTGGGAAGAGGCTGTTGTAAAGCTCCTTCCTTCAAGCATCACTGTGGACAGTCCTCCAGCACTGGCCTGGAGGCATCACCTCCCTGGTTCCAGGCTCAGCAAAGCTCATTTCCACCTGAGACAGTGGTGTGGAGACCTTCACCTTGCCCCACTTGGGAGGAAAGACTATGGGAACCCCTGTCCCCATTCCTGTGATGATGCAGTTGGGATCTGTCAGTGTGCCTCAATGGCTGCTAATTTGTGGGTAATATTTTGACTTCCAAACTACACAGCAGAAGTTTCTGCTTCCAGGTGCCACTTGAGATTCACAAGTTAAAACCAGGGTCTGAAAGCTGTAGAGTCAAAAGAAAAAGGTGGGTGAAGATCCCTGAGACTGCACCACACTGTGGCTCAGTCTCTGGGCACTGAGGCTTTCCACAGTAACTGGAATGCTGTGGGTTTTCCTTTATTCTTCCTCTTTTAGTAAAGCATAAGTAAATCTGTCTATACCTACAGGTTACCATGGCACTGTGACCTTACAGAAAGGCAGTACCAAGGGAGTAGCTGTGGATTTGTGCATGTCCAGTGTGGAACACGTAGCTGGGAAGAGATGGTGGTGCACAGGGGGTTGATGTGGTTGGAATCAGGTGAGCAGACAGCAGGTCAGGGCAGGTAAAAGTTGACTCGGCCCCGAGCTCAGGAGTGACTTTTGGCTCATGTTAAACTGTCCAGCTGTGACTGTGGCATTTGGAGCTGCAAGTACTGTGGTGTTCAGCCATCTCAGAGAAATCTGCTGCTGAGTATGAGTCAGCCCTGCCTGGGTTAGCTATTAAAGGGTAGGAGCAGGAGATAAAACCTTGACTCTGCCCCTTCAAGCCCTGCATTCTCCGACTGGTCCCTACAGATGAAGGGAGCATCCCTTGGGTGCTGCTCCATGGTTAGTGCATAACTTAAGTGTCCTGTGTGCCTGCTGGACTTTGTGCAGTTGCCCCCAGGTTAGGGGCAGTCCTGGTCACATCCAGCGCCTCCTTCCCACGGGAAATCATATTCCTGCTGCCCTTTGCCTGGTGCCAAGGACCTGGGTCAGCTGCCAGGGTGAATATGGGTGTACCCTGCTGTTTGGGTGGGGATGGCTGAGTGGGGCCATGGAAAGATGTGGTGCTCAATAAAAGGGCAGTTGGATGAGATGTAAAGAGTGTTACCCACTGTTTCCAAAGCCCAGGTGGGCTCAGCTGGGCACCACCAGTCTGAGCACGGCCGGAGAGGAGTGGAGGGTGCTCTGCTGAAGTGTGTGTGTGCTGAAAGTGGAGCAGAGCTCAGCCTGCCATCCTGGAGCTGGAGGGGGGAGCCTTGCAACCCCCCAGCAGATGGTCAGTGCTGAACCTCCTCGCCAGGCACCCCTTCCCTGGCACCCAGCCCTTCCCATGCTCCGCTTCCTGCTCTCCTGCCGGGCTGGGAGAGCAACTCCCCGAGCCTGTGGCTGCGAACCCGGCGGGTGATGCCGCGGAGCGACGAGAGCAGGAACCAATTCCTTAAGGGGCCATCTCGGAGCCTTCCCTGGCTTTTCCTCCTGTCGCAGGGAGAAGTGCCCCTGTCTAAGTGGAATAAATTGGTACAGACCATTAGCAGGTCCTCCTCTGGCAGGGGGAGGCTGTCGGCAGCGCTCTGGATACAAAGCAGCCAGCCACGCTCTGGCTCCTTCCTCCCGCATCCCGTTGGCCTCCTCCTCCTCCTCCTCCTCCCTGCTTGTCCGCTCCCTCCCTCTCTCCCTCTCTTTCTTTCCCTCCTCGCCACGCTGCAGAAGGCAGACCTGGGAACCAGAGGTCCACGGAGGCAAAAGGGGAGGAGGAAGGAGCTCTCCAAGGCTGTTTCTTTGCGAGTGACACAGACAGGCAGAGAGGCGATGAAGGAATGTCTTGGATGCTGCCTGGATTAAGAAAGAATACATTTTAAAAAACCTCCACAAAACCGGACCCAACAAACGACGAAAAAGGGAGGAGAGAAGGAGGAGGAGGTCGCTGGGGGAGCCCACTCCGGTGGGTGAGCAGCCGCTTTGAATCGTGCCTCTGTTCCCAGGGATTAAAGCATGAATGGGAGCAGCTTCCCAGCCACGATGGAGAGAGAAGGCGGTTCAGGCTGTGGGAACAAGGTAACTCTTGCCTCTTGCAGGCATTGCATGGCTGAGCCGAGCAGGACAGAGAGCCTTTATGCACAGGGCTGGGTGTGTGGCTGCGTGGATGCAGCGGGCAGGGAGTGGGAGGAAGCAGGAGAGACTCCAAGCGATTTTTCCAGCCTTGCCCGTGTTTTTAAAGAACGCAGAATGGGTCCCGGGGGCTGCAGTGCTGGGGATCACTCTGTCCCCCCTTTTTCGGGCTGTGTGCCTGAGGACACCAAGCTGCTTTCCCTGGGGAGGGCTGGCAGGGTTATGGGGGAACACGCCCGTGTCTCGCCTCCAGGAGCTCTGTGCTCCCAACCCTGCCCCGGGGCTCCCCTCGGGCTCTGGGAAGGTTTCCTGGGGACCACAATGGCCCCGCACCCTCCGAGCCCGACAGTGCATCCATGCAGAAGGAGGGGAGGGAGGTGAGAGGCGACCCAGAGTTGCGTTTCTCTTCCCTTGGTCATCCTCTGCCTTTTCTTCACAACAGAAAGGGATGGGATTCAGGAGGAGGGGGAACTGAAATCCTTTTCATTCGTGCCAGCAGCGGTGAGAGCCAACTTTGAGGCTGCTTAAAGGGAAAGGCTTTCCAAGTGCTACCTTTTGGAGGAATGGGAGATGGCTGAGCGATGCCAGAGTGATCTCTGTGTCGTGTTACGTTGTAGGAATGGGTGGGGATGAAAAATAGTGACTGTGGGGGAGAAAGTCCATGATAATCAATAAAGCTGTCCACAAATTATGCTTTTGGGCCTCTCTCTGACTCCGTTCCTGGGTCTTCAACCATGAAAGTCCAAATTTCTCAGTCAGACCAGAACGCACAACTTCAAATAGTGCTGGGAGGTGGCTTAGCCCAGATGTTTGGCAGAGCACTGAGGAGACCCTGATGTTTACAGCTGTGGAGCCCTTACCCCGTTATTCCCAGCAAGCCTGGTCATCCCTCACTATCTTTGGCAGGATCTTGCTGCTGCAATATCCATTTCTTCTGTGCTATCTGTCACATCTCCCCTCCTCTCCCTGCCTTCAGCAGCTTCTTGATGGGTCTTGGCATGGACTTAGGAAGCATTTGCTTTGGTTGCTTAAATAATGTGTCACAGGAGTCCCCACTTGTGTGCACACAGTGCAGAAAGCCACGAGCCCCAGTGTGCAGTCAATTGCTGTAAGAGCTTGTAGGAACATTTAAGGAGCTCGTGGTCCAATGTTATGGATTGGCAGACTCTGGAGTCTGTTCCATAGGACTGTACATCCTTGCCTGAAATGTTAGTGTCCCTGCACCTCTGTCTCAGTGAATGAATCAACCAGGACTTGCCTGGAAGGTTACAGAAGTTGGGATTTCTTGTCTTACCTGACAAAGATGGGATTAAAAAGGTGTGGGGAAAATGGAGGCACCCAGGAAAAGAGTGTAAAATATCTTTTTGAATGTAGCACCCACCCAACTCTGGGTTCTGTATCAGCCTCAAAGCATCGAGGAAAACAGAAGATGTTCTGGTAGGAACTGAATAATTGGTGAGAAAGAAGGCTATTTCTCCCAGGATGGTTAATTCTGTGAAAGGGACCAAGAGGTTTGGAAATGGCCAAAGCCAGCAGGACAGTGGGAAATACCAGAATGGGGAGGTAGCTGACCAGTATTTTATTTTCCTGGTGGAATATTTCTGGGTGTAGGAAAGACAGAAGAAAAAATGTGCTATCTGACATTGGCTCTGAGTACTTTCATAAAGCTGAGTTATAAATCCCTCCCTTCACCCTCCATAGCCATTCCTGAGGAAACGCTGTTGGACTCTCTGGTGGAGCACTGGGAACTTGGAGTCAGTAGCAACACAGTCACAGCTTCAGGGAGAGCTGAGTCCTCCCAAAACAGGCTGACCTGAGGAAGGTGCAGAAGAAGGGATCTAAGTCTTGTGGTGTTTTGATTTTTTAGGACAGCAAAGTGACAGGTCGTCCATAAAGGTCTCCCTCCACGTTCATTTGCCAGCAAGGAGGAGAAGGGGGTGAGCTTTCCCACTTGTGAGTTGGCTTCCCAAAGTTTCCTGACCCTTTGAGGTGGCTCATAGTGGAGAGTGGACACAAAGCAGGGCTGGTGCCCCAGCCCTGGAGGGGACTGTCGCCCTGTATGTGTCACAGGCTGGCACAGTGCCACTGGGATCAGGAGTCTGTTTGTCCTCATCAGGGCAGCGTCCACAGAGCTCCAGCCACCCTCAGTGATGCTGGATTTGCTCTTTCCTCCCTTGATCTGCCTTGTTGTTCTGCATCTTTCTGGTTTTGTTCTGCAATTATGCACCTTCGAAGGCAAGGAGAGCAGTGGGTGCCTCCAGGGTGCAGGGCTGGTTGCTTTTCAGCATACTGACCCTTGTTGCATCTTCCTGGGAAACCACTGCTGTGGCTGAGAGCGCTGGCCTAAGCCCACCTGGAGACCTCCCAGTACCAAAGTGTGAGCACAGGCTCTCCCCTTGTGCAAAGCTGGCTGCTGCATGTCAAAATAATGTTTTCAGAGTCCAAAACAGGGTGTCTGCCCTTTTCATCTGCTCCAGCACTCTGCTGTTGCCACAGCAGAAGCCTTGGGAGATGAAAAGAACTGTCTTTGAAGGGGCACCAGGGCAAAATTCATTTTTCACTGTTTTTTTGCAGACTTGCCTTTTGTGATGCTTTTGCTCTCTCCTGCCCTTGTTCTGTTTCCACTGGCTCAAAATACAAAAGTTGTGCAAAAGCAGTTTTTCCTCCTTCAAACAAAACCCAGTGGGCAGATTTGAATCCAGAGGAGGACAGGACATGGTCCTTTCTTGCATCGCTGTGCATTTTGTCTTGCAGGGACAGCAGTGCCAGAGGCTTCCAGGGCTGCTTCTCAGCAGGATCCCTGACTTGTGGGGACACAACAGGCCTTGCATCTGTCTCTGTGGGTCATGCCCTGTATGGCTTTCTCACCCTCCACTTTTTCTGTAGCCCCCCACTGCATGCAGTAGCCTTGCAACGTTAGGTGGGCTGCAGCTGTAAGTCTTGTTTGGTGGAGGTGCATTTGGTGTGGCTTCAACCCACCTGAAGGCAAAGCATCTTCTGGAAGCAATGTCAGTGCAAGGGCCTCTGCAGGGTCATTGTTCTCTGTAACATGTTGCTCTTTATGCTTTGCTTGTGGAGATCCTGAATCAGTTACCTACCATCTTCTGCTTCTGTGGTGGCAAGAGAAGTGAGCTCTGCCAACCACGAGGTCGGAAGAGGGAGGATGGATTCTCCCTTTTTCTCCTGCAATCCTCAGCTCTCTGTGTTTGGCAAGTTGATACCAGGGCTCGATTCACCTTCAGAAGCTAATGAGGGCTTTGCTGAGCAGAGATCACAGGGTGTGGCCCCTAATTAATGTTCATATTCTGATTTAGACACGTGGACCACCCCCAAGTGCTCCAAGTAATACAGCATATTAGTCACTGTGGAATAGATCCTCCTACAGTTTTAATGGGAACTCCACACCTCCAGGGAGCTGAGAGCTTGGGAAAAGAACTGAGAACAATCCACAGTGCTAGGGAGCAGATCCTGCTCTCTCACAGTGCTTTGTCCCACAAATTTAGCCCTCCCCCTGTTCTTGTCCCTCTCCCTCTGTGGGTATGTTGGTTTTACCAAATAGCACTTTCCAAAGGCAGGTCATTTACAAGCTCATAAAATGATTCCTGTGCAGGAGAACACCTTATGGGTACCTGTGCAGCTTTGCACAGCTGTGTTTTCCATGCTGGCCACAGAGGTGTGTGTTGCACACTTCCATGGAAGTGTGTGTTCTCCCTATGTGAAGTTCCATGCTCACTCTGTGTTTCTGTCCTGCTCGGGTACCACAGAGCCTTTCAGCAATTTCCCAGCTCCTGTGGTCCCTCAGAAATCCCTCCAGCTCTCCTATCCATGGGGAACACCATGTGATATGCCTGCCAGTGACAGCAGAATAAATAGGAAATGCTCAAGATCCCCCTCCTGCCTGGATGTGAGCTGTTTTCCTAAAGCTGGGACAAGAGCTAAGCTTCTCTCTAAGGCTTTTTGTGCTGTTCCTTAAGAGCAGTGGATAGGGAATTGAAAGCTGTAGCTCAGAGAGAGAAGTCTGCTTACCCCCAAAATATGGGAAACTCTTTGCTTAAGTGTTCTGTTACTGTATAGGAAAGGGAAATAGGCATTTCCAGGGTACGACTCATCTTATTCAAAGGCATTCCTCCAAAAAATGGCAAAATAAACTCTCCCTGTTGATTGCAAACAGAATGTAGGAAGCAAACCCTGCTGGGAGGATCTACCTACACCTATGGCCCTGCAGGAAGCAGTGTAGGTGGCCAGAGCTCATGGATAATGAGACACTTCACTCTCTGACGGGAAAAAGGAGCATGGGATTTATCTCAGATGCCTTGCTGGACATCATTCTGCAGGTTCCTCTGCAGATTTGGCACCTGAAAGGCAGAAAAAAGGCTAATCCAGAAGAAATGCCTTGAGTGTGCCTCACCTTCCATTCAGCTGGAAAGAGACCAGGAGCAAAAAGGATGGATGCAGAGGCTCTGCTCTGGATTTCATGAATGGATGGCTGTAGAGATGCAAGTGGGGATTTTGAGGGGATTTGGAAGCCTGCTCCAGGATTTGTCTGGCACACAGAGCATTTATAATGCTTCCAGCATTATCATAACATAATGCCAGCGTGATTTGGGGCCCACTCCAGCTTTCAGTGCTCCTGTCACCATCAGCAGGACAGGGATCCCACTTGGGATGAGTTGCAGTTTTACAGCCCAGACTCTTGTCCTGGTGGCACAAAGTGAGGGCTGAGATGCCCTGTTGTGCTGCTGAGTGGGTCTGGCTGTGTGTGGGTGGGTGCTGAGCAAGTGTGACAGTGGGGTGGGTGCCTGGGTCACCTCCCCCTTGACTTGGCTGTGAACTCCCCCTTGGTGCTGAAACATTCTGGTTGAACTCCTTAAATTTCATGCTTTGTGTTTTCCACCTGTTAAGCAGCCTCTATAGCTAAAGAAGAAATGTGTGACAATGGATTTATCTTACCAGATTCTCAGGGAATGAGAAAAAAACCAGAAAATGCTGGGGAGTGACATTGCTCTGGCCACATGGGACCAAACTAGATGGTCTTGTGTGATTATTCCATTTGAATGCCATAGACTGTGACACAGAGTAAACCTGGAGCTGTGCAGGGACACTGATCACCCTGCAGTGCTTATGCTGGTGCATCCAAGTGAGCTTTTTCCAACTTCAACTCATGTCACCCTCACCCAACCACAAAAACACGGTGCCACCCTGCAGTCCTGTGGTGGGAATCAGTACTGTGGGGCCACTGTCCTGAGGCCTTCAGCCCATCCCCGCACAGGAGAAGCAATCAGAGCACTGTACAAGTTTTAGGTGTTCCAGTGCAGGATTTTGGGCCTTTTTTGTGATCTTCTTTGATGTGCTTTGCTCATTTTTGGAAGGGCTGTGGGTGCTCTCAGTGGAACAAGAGATGCACTGAACTTGGAATGTTCCCTCCTGCCTCCTGCTCTCATGCCTGCACAGCCAGTCTTTGTCATCAGCACAGGAGTAGCACTTCTGGAAGGAATTTCTTTGTGGGCAATGCTCAGAGAAATCATTCATACTGTTTCACTGGGCACAGGAGCCACCATCCAACCCAGAGCAGAGATTACTGCCCTGCATAGTCCTCGCTGCCACATTGGGATTCACTTAATGGAAGAGAAGCAGAACTTTCCTGATTTGTGGGACTCTTGCAATCCTGCTGGGGCTGGATGTCTCCTTGGTGTGTGGATAACTCTGCTGGGGCCTCTGACAATGTGCTAAATGTCTCTGTCCTCCTGTGGGCACCATGGCAGTGCCCATGCCCTCCTTGCCCTGCCATCCCTCTGTCCTTGTGGGGAACTGTAACCACAAGCCCAAGGGAAAGGTTGGAATTTGTGGAGTGTGGAGGAGGTGAACGATCCTGTGCCGTGGCCATTAACGAGGTACATTAAGCAGATGATGAGGGAGTGGCTGGACAAGGTTGTTAACTCCTGTCCCTCACCAGAACAAAGCTGTAAATCCCTCTAGAGGGATCCAGGGCAGATCTGCACTCCTTTCTGCCAAGTCCACGCTGGGAGGAATCCTGTCAGAGCCTGGGTGTGGTACCTGGAGCCTATTTTGGCTCATGAATAACTTGATATTTCTCCTGAATAATAGATGCACATGATGGATGCTGAGAGGCAGATCTGCAAGTGGGCTGGGGCTCTGAGGGAGGGAGGGAGACAGATGGAGACATGCAGTCCTGGGCTGAACTGGGAGCTTGCTGGGTGCTGCAAAACTGGCAGGGCCATGCAGGGATGATGTTTGGGTGTAAATCTGTGTGACTGAGGCAGAGAGGGTGCCTGTTTGGTCTTGCCTGTCTCCTGTGGTCAGCACCAGTATATTAAGTGCATTACATATATAAGTGTAATATAGCAATGGGGCTGGGGAAGGTTAATATTTGTAATGATGCCATTTCTCTGCCTCCATGAGGTGCTTCCTGTGGCTGTGTCAGTGAGAGGGGAAAAATGCTTTGATCAAATCCCAGCACAGTTCATGGTGGGGGTCAGCAACCCATGCCCTGTGTCTGGCCTGGCAACCAGGCAGCTTTGGGACAGCACAGAGAGGCTGGCCCCTGAGAGCTGTGGCTTTTTTGGGAGGCACTGGCTGTGCTCAGATGAGCAGGATGCTCTCAGATGCTGCCTCACACAGTGGTACTGAGAGGCAGCCTCTTGCTTCCTTGAGAGACAGCTTTCACCTGACTTTCTACTGGCACGTTTTGCTTCTAATTTGGGAGACAGAAGTATAATCTGGCACAAGCCTGCCACCCTTGAAAGGCTGCCAGCCACTCTGTGGCACTCTCTGTCTGCCTGCTCCCTCCAGCCCTGGTGAGCTGCAGGAATATTCCCTCCTGCCATGCTCAGCTCCCGCAGAAGCTGCAGGGATGCAGCGCTCCAGGAGAGGCTGCTTTGGCCGTGTGATGTGGGCTTGTAGGGACATCCAAAGGTTTATTCAGGCAGGCTGTGATCCACTTGGATAAACGGCAGCTGGTTATGGAGATTAGAGCTACAGAAGTCACTGCTAATGAATAATTCCTCCACTGTCTTTCTTATAATAGTGGCACATTCAAGAGGCGTGACTCCAACATATTCATCTTCCCAGAGTGTTCAGCTCCTGGAATGACCTTCTGTGGGGCTTTGGAAGGCTCTGTTGCTGTTTGTCAGTTCGAGAAGCCATCATGGTTTTTACCAGGGGAAAAAATTGCAAGTGCTAAAATGGGGAGCATTGGAAAGATTGTGTAGATTCTGAATGGGTGTGGGGACCAGCACAACTCTACCTGAGACTGGGCAGCAACATGGTGAGAGTTCAGCTCGTTCTTGGGTGGCTCAGATTGAAGTCTCATCTACCTCAGAGTTAGTTACTCTAAGTTATTAGTTACTTTATTCTCCCTAGTGCAAACAGCCAGTGTTCAGAGAAGAGCACAGAGAAGGGGCCTGGCAGGCATAACTCTGAATAAAATTACTTTAAGCTGAATCCCTTGGCAGCAGGGTGGAGCTGGCTGAATCCCGGAGGTGGAGATACCATCTCTGCCTTGAGCCTGGCAGACCAGCCTCAGGGAGAAGGAAAAATGGCAATAAAAGGTGCCTCTATAAATAAAGCCCAAAGGATGGAAGGAGGGGGAGCTGCCTGTTTCTTCCCTTTGTGGAGGAGTAACTGTCCGTGGCATTGTGAGGATACTGGGATTATTGTTGGGTGCTGGGCTCAGAAAAACATGACACACCATAAACCTGTTGCTGCTGAACACTTTTGGGGATTTGCAGCAGCAGGACACGTGTGTGGAAGGGGAGCTTTGACCTGTGGAGCAGCAGGACCTGAGCTCTTTCCCTGCCACTGCCCTTTGGGAAATTTGACAGCTGTGAAGCCCCTGGTGGCAGGGGATTTGTGGCAATCCTCTGGAGCTGTCACCCCACACAAACACCTCCTTTCTTCCTCTAGTTTATCTTTTAATAATGCTGCCAACATTATGTCTTGTCGCTGCCTCGTGCGTGCTGTGCCCTTCCTGGCAAGCCCTTTTTGTCTCACCCAGCCAGCCCATTCCAGAACTCTCTAAAGGAAAGAAGCTGAGGCTGCTGAAGTCAATAACTTCCCTGACAGCCTGAGTCATTGTGTGAAATGTGCAGCAGTTTGGGGCTGCAAGCCCATGCTGGAGGGAAAGGGGTTGTGGAGTAGGTGAGCCCCAACATTCCAGTTGGGATCAGCACATGCCCCACTCTGCTGCTGGCTCCACAGTGAACTCTGGGCTTGTAAATCTTGGGATGTTTCCCAAAGCAGTGTTGCACTGGGTGGATGTGGGAAAATGAAGGGTATGGGGGTCCAGGAATATCTCTTCGAAATGGAACCTGTGGAGGAGGCAGAATGAAACGATGTCTTTGCTCTGTGCTGAGAAACCAGCACATTCAGAGAGGCTGAAGAGAGAATTCTCCTCTTTTCTTGGCAGTGTGACAGCGACTGGGAGGAGCAGGTGTGCTGAGGTGTCCCCACTGATGTGCCACAGCCCCCATTTTCATAGCCTGCATTCTGCATTCCTCATGGAGCCCCAGTCCCTCGAGCTGCAAAAGGGCTTTAGGGCCACATGCAGCTCTGAGCCCTTCACAGTCCAGGCACCACCCTCTCTGTCTCAACCATCATTTCTCTTCTGGCTCATTATCAACTGAGTCAATGACTTCAGTAACTCATGTTTTTAAAGATTAGTCATCTGTAGGAATGACATTTGAAAGACTGACAGCTCCAATCAAATCACGAGGGCTGCTCTTGTGCTTGAAGATATTTGTTTAATTAAAAAAAAAGGGTAAAATCAACCTGACTAATTAAGTGTTGTACCTTGAGATGCAGCCAAGGAAAGTACAGATGTGGTCCTAGTCACCTGAGGAAGCTGCCAGGCTGCCAGTGTGAGCTGGACAGGCCTGAAGGGAGTATGGTGGGGCTGTGCTGTAGCAATGATGCTCTCCTTGGGCAAGGCATGGGCTGATCTCCCTCTCTGCCATGCAAGGTTGGTGACAGTCATAATAATAACGATGTAATTTGCCTGGTTGATTTGAGATGCACCATAATTACCGCATGATTACAATATTCTTAGAGCAACCATTACAAAACCCTCCAGTTTCTCTGAGCTCCCCAAGGGCTTGTCTTGCACCTCACCTTGCAAGTAAAACCTTGCAAGGGAGTCTGTGTGTCCGTCAGTCACATCTGCAGCTCTGTCTGTGTCAGATGACATGTGTGTGCTCTCACTTGTAGATCAGAGCTCCTTGTTGCTGAGACACCCTGCAGATCCCAGGGAATACTTCCCTATGTCCCAGCTGGTTTGGTGGCAGGATGGTGCTTGGCCAAGCAGCTCAAGCTTTTTCAGGTGCTGAGGATGCTCTTGGGAAGGGCAGGAGCTGGGATGTGGTTCCTGCCTTCCTGTGAGACCTCGTGTTCACTGCTTTTTTGAGTTGGGCTTCATTCTGCCTCCAGCTTTTTTGGCTTCTCCATTTCTTATTCAGAAGATCTGGCAGGGGTTTGGCCCTTGGGTGATTCTAAAATTAGGAGAAATTACCTTCCCCAGGCACGCACATGGCCATAGGATGTGAGTTGTGCTTTGCCAGCACCTCAGGCACCAGTGTTTGTGCCATTGCTGTATTTAACCTGGGAGATACTTGAGCCTTGAGATTCCTGGCCAAAAGCAGGCAGCTATTTCCATCTCACCTCTAGAGCGAGCTGAGGTGCAGGTGAGCCAAAATAACTTAGCCCTGGGGAAGCCAGAGTCAGAACCAGGCTTGGATTGGAAGCTGGACAAACTGGAACATTTAGCCCGTGCCTTTCCCACTAAAAGCCAAGTCCCATTTCCTTGGGCAATGCTGGAATGGCTCTGGGTTTATTGGATTGGCATATGGGATTTTTAGGCTCATAAAAGAAAAGAAATGATCCCCTGCCAAATATCTCATGCCATATTATCCTGACATGTCAAAGGTTTCCAGGCAAGCCAAAGCCTATGTGTTCCCTGGGGAGACAGGAGGGGAGGGGAGAAGGATGAGAGCCCTGTGTGCATCCTTTGGGCAGGCACAGCAGGGTGAGGACACCCTGCCAGAATTTCAGAGTGACCAGAAATCAAAGGGAGACAATTTTAAAATGACCTTCCTGCTCCCAAGAAGGTTGTGTAAGTTTGTGGCTGCACTAATGGACTGCAGAACTGTGAGCATGGATTGATTGTGTTGCAACTGCTGAATTACAGTTGGGCATCTGCTTAATCATCCCAGATCCCCCCACTTCCCTTTCCACACTACAGCATCAAAGAATCAATGTTAATTCCTCAGTCCCATTAGTGACTTTTGCAGAGGTCACAGGCTCTCAGGCTTTCTATGCCCTGTTTGACCACCCAGCACTGAGCAGGGATCAGGATTTGAGGCTCATCCCTTTAAAAAAGCCATTTAATAGGGATGGGAGCTGGGAATTTTTTTTCTGTAGGTTGATGTAATGGTTGTGGCTGATTTCTGGACCAAGTGCTAACCAGGGAGCCGAGAGCTCTGAGTGCCATGTTGCAGCTTTGCTAGGTCTGTCCCATGAAGCCACAAAACCTGCAGGAAATACTCCTGTGGCTCTGTGCATGGCGCTGCTGCTGTGACATAAATCCTTTTCTGCAGCGCTGGGGAGTGCTGTGATGCTGGAGGGTCTGTTGCCTGGGCAGCAGCAAACGAGGGCTCTGGCTCAGGCTGCTCGAACAGGGTGCAGCAGTTAACCCACAGCCCTGGCCCTGGCTGGCTTGTGTGCAGTGCAAAGGTGCTTTGCAGTAAGGCAGGAATTTGTATGTGAATTTATAGCCCAGAAGCTCCTCAGTTGAAATTCCCTGTGTGGCTGCTCTGAGCGCCTCTGAAATACAAAGCAACTCTTTGCAGGTTCCTCAGCTGCCTCGTGAGCAGCACGTGTTGGAAGTGGCATTGGGAGGAGTGAGGAGGAGATGAGGGGTGTGAATTGAATTCCCTCTCAGCAGGATCTGCCTCAGTGTGCTCCCACAGCAAGGGATGCTCCTGGCTGCTTGTCCAGAGCACCTCACGCATGTACACACTGTCCAGCAGCTCTGACAGCAGCTCCTGCAAAGCAGTTTCCCCTTCAGCTCAGTCTTCAGGGGCTTGCGCCTACAGCAGCTGTTGTTTTCAGAAGTAATGGAGAATTTGGATGCCTGCATGTTTTTTTCCTCAGCCTTCAAAGAAAATACCTTAAGATACTTGATGTTTGCTATTGCAAAAAAGAAAAGTCATGCTTTTGAAAACTAAATCTCTATTTAAGGTGTTTGGAGAGCTTGCTGTGGTGGGAGAGGGCAAGCTTGCTCATAGCTCTGCAAGGCTTCTTTTTTCCCCTTTCTTTTATGTGTTAGAATCAGGTTATTAATAACTCTTTTTAAATAGAGCAGGATTTATTTTCTTCCAGGGGTAGGGAAGAACTCAGTAATCAAAAGCAAGTGCTGATGGCAGGTGTGGGGCTGGTGAGCTGCTCCCAGGTGATGCTGAAAGGTCTGTGCCCTGCCCTGCTGTGCTTCTCCAGCCTCTTGTCCCCAGTGAGTCAAGATAACTGTGTGGGAGGAGAGCAGCCTCATCTCGAGGTCTGGAATTTTTAACAGTGGGAACTGGGAGACAAAATCAGGGCTTTTGGCTTGCTGGGCACAGCTCTTCTTGTTTGATGGTTGTATTGGTGACCTTTCCCAGGTGCCAGTGGAAGGGAGGCAGCTCCCAGTGTATCCCACCAGCCCAGGGTTCCAGATGCACCCACAGAATTCTTCACCTGAATTCAGACAGTGTAAAAAAGCTTGGGTCTTCTCTCAACCACCACCAAAAGCTGTGAAGTGGTGGTGGTGTAAGACAGTGAGCATCACAGTCTGCCTTCTACAGCCATGTCCCTTCTTTCATCACCCTGCTCTGTTATACTTGTTTGGCTCGTTCCTTGAATCCAGGGAGAAAGAAAAGTCCACAGGGGACCTGGTGTTAGCTTGGCATGTCTGACTGAACAATTCAGCCTTGCAGATCCTGAAACTGCTGTTTGCTTGACCTGCTGGTTGGAAAGGTGAGGGTTGGTCCTTTGGAAAAGTGAGGCTTGGTCGTTGTGACCTCTTATATGAGGTATCACATGGCAGCACGTGTCTCCAAACCCTTTGGACAAAGCATATGCAAAGCCTATTATGGAGCTGTGGAATTCAGTCCAATCACGTTGAAATTCGGTCATCCTTTGTTAATGTCACTTTTTAAAATCTCTGGAAGCCAGCGGTGCACGAAACACTCAGTGCAGTGCAGACCACAGAGGTGGAAATGGAGAGTCTGGAAATGTGTCTGATGCTGACAGTGCTGATGTGATGTGAGCTGAGCAGAGGGGATAACTCAAGGTATCGCTGTGTCACCACTTAAGGAGACTTGATGGAGAAGCTCTTGGATGAGCTAATTGTTGCAGCACTCTTTTCCCAGCACTCATTCAGCATTCACCCACAAGCAACCTTAAAATCCACCAACTTTTCTCTAAGAAAAACAACTCCCAGTTGTCTTTCTATTTTGGAAGTGGGCTGTAAGTCAAACAGCTTTTCATCTTGATGGAGATTCTTTTTAAAAACCATGTGCGAAGTGCAGCCATTTATCAAGAAGGATTGGGTGCTGTAGATGCTTTCTCATCCAAGACCTGCATCAACCCCCAGCTTTCCTGGCTGGAGAAAGTCCTGCCAATCCTGACTGGCAGACCAGGGCATCCTCTGGAAGCAGAAAGGACAGAGTCCCTGTGACTGACAGCATTCCATGGTAGAGTCTCATGGACATCAAGGATCCACATCAGCCTCCATTGCCAAGTGCTTGATGCATTTTGTCCTTCTGCTTTGTTTAGCACAAAAAGATTGCAAAGCCCTTTCCAAAGTAACTTAATAAAAGGGTACCTGCCTTTTCCATCTTTGGAAAAGACCCCTGTGTGTCTTTGGAGCAACGAGGAAAGGAAGTGCAGTGCCTGTAGCTGAGGATCTTGGAGAAACCCTTGGCAGCACTTGGGCACTGTGGTGATGATTGCAGTGTAAGAGCCTGTACAGGAAAGCAAACACATTTAGGACAATGAATGAGACCTTTTAAGGCTTTAGCAGAAAATCTGCCTTGCCTTTGGAAACAGAGAGATCTTGGGACTAGGCAGTGTAGCAGCCTAAGAGCAGAGCCATCACATTTCCTGTCCTGTTGCTAGCATGGGGGCAAGATTAATCTGGAGAAGAGAAAGTTTCTGATGCTTATTAAAATTTGGCTGAAGCTCTGAAACTCAAGGGTTTATATGTTTTCCAAAGTGGTGGGTGGTTCATTCTAATTCTGGATATGCAGTTTATTCACATACACAACTAATCCTTTTTCGAATCCTGTTAAGTTCTTGTTCTTTTTAGTATCCTGTGGCAATAAGTTCCAGAAGCTAATTGTGCTTGTGTTGAGCTCCCTTGATCCACTTTACTCATGCTTGCTTTCAAATTTAAGTGTTGTTCTGAGAAGCTTGGTTAATATTATTTTTTTTCTGTGCAATAATCTGTGTTCTTGATCCCATTTGTTGCAATGGGGCTCAGGGGCTCAGACTGGAGTGGGGAAGCAGGGCAGGTTTTGCCTCAGCTGTTGCAAGGTTGGGGAAATTCTGTGCCTCAGTTTCTGTAACAGCTTGGAAAATACAAGGAGGGACCCTGTGTATGTAGCCAAGGCAGGTGCAGTGACAGAAATGTGGTTTGCAGGTGAAGCTGGACAGAAGTATGGAGTGAACAAACAGCCTCCTAAAACTCAGCTTCCCTACCAGGCTTTTCCAATATTTCTGAATTTCTGAAATTCTGGAGGAAAGAATAAAAAAAAAAAGAAGAAGGGATTATTTCTCTAATTCTCACTGCAGGAATTATTTTTTTTATTTAAAAGAAGGCAACAAACACTGAATGAAGAGAGGATGCAAACCCTCACCCTCTATCACAACCCTGGGCTGCACTGACTCCACAGTTTTGATTCCAGGGATGAATCCAGGTCCCCTCTAGCTGGAGGATTGCTGAGAATGGTCTGAAACATTTCTAGATCATTCTCCCTTCCTTTGTTGACTTGCAGTTCAGGCTTTGTGTTGCTCGAGCTCAAGGAGGATCCTTTGGCCTGGGCTGCAAAGCCTCTGTCCTTCTGTCCCCTCAGCTGGGAGAATTTGAGGTTGAAGGCACCACCTCTTACTAAATCCTCGAAGAAGCAGCAATTCTGTGCGCTCATTACTCAGTTCTGGCTATGTTCTGCTTAATAACTAAACAGTAATTAGCTCCACAGTTTTGCTACTATACTTATAATAGCCCCCATTAAAGTTATGGGGTTTTTAGGCAGTAATGGCTTACAGAGTAATTAACGAGCAAGAGGCTTTTATTACTACCTTTATTTTTAGCCTGTGCTTTACAAGTCTTTTCTGCCAAATACCAAAATCTTAGACAGAGGCTTGTTGTGCCCATCCCCTGGTGTGGAAAGGAGCAGGGATGTGTGTGGAGCCCTTGGAGCTGGCAGAGCCCTGGTTACAGAACCACAGAATCCCAGAGTGGGGTGGTGGGGAAGGACCTTAAATCTCATCCAGTCCCACCCCCTGCCGTGGGCAGGGCCACCTCCCACCAGCCCAGGTTGCTCCAAGCCCTGTCCAGCCTGTTCCCTTGTCCTAACCCAGCCCTGTCCCCAGTGCTGTGCTGGGAGGTTGCAGGGGAGAGCTGAGATCACTCCGTGTCCTCTGCTGAGCTCTGCCTGAGCCAGGATGTGAATTCAGAAGGGTTTTGGGTCGCAGGGGTTGTGCGCCAGCTGCTCAGTGGATTCAGCTGGGCAGAGCAAAGGAACCAGCTCTGGCTGATGCTGCTCCAGCATCCTTTTTTCAGCAGGGATCAGAACCACTTCCTTTTACAAAAGCGAAATGAACCCTGTGTTTAGACTTCTAGGCGGTACTTTGCCCGAGGGGAAAAGCTATTGGTGAGAATATACTATGTATCCTGAAACGTGAGTGTTTATTTTCTTTGTAAAGCTTTTGTTGCAGGTTTTGGCTGTGTTTGTTTGTTATTTCCTGGCTGGTTTGCTACACAACTGTTTGATATGTTTGTTTGGGTTTTTTCGAATGTGTTTTCCTTGTATCTAGACAATGTTTTTACTCCAGTGCCGTGTATATATATCCGAATTCAAGTCAAGCCGTTCTCCAGTTAAACATTTTTTAAATCACTTCTGTTCAATCTGGGCAAACCAAGGATTAATGACACCGGGGCTGAGCAGCCCCAAAGGAGGGAAGAAGGTAAAACTGACTATAAAGGTTGCAGATCAAATTAGTGCTTCCTATGGCAAGTGTCAGAGCTGATGCCAATTAAGTTGATTTAAAAAAAAGAAGGTTCAGATTTAATAATCCAGCATGTTGCTAGCACGTGGCTCCAGGATTTATTAGAGCTGTTTTATTAGATGAGTGCCCTTTCCATCCCGTCATGCCTCGACACCATTGCCCTCTGCCGGAGGATGGGGATCTCTTTCACCATGTGGTGGCTGGTTCTTTCCAAACCGCGCAAAACACCTTTGTTTTAGAAGTATTTTAACCCCCAAATCACTGACTTTTGTATCTTTACCCTGATTTTTCGAAAGTGGAAGAGGAAAAAAAAAAAGAAAACATATTTCTGTAGTGGGAAATAGAGTTTGATTTTTTAAATTGATGTTTAAATGTGTTCCTCATCCTTTTCCCTGTGGAGGAGGAGATAGCGGAAGCCTAAAATTGACAATCTGAACAAAGCAGGTTTTGTTTTGAAGTTTCCAATGGGAAATGAAGAGTGTTATTATCATGGGGAAGGGGTAGAGTGAATGCCTTGAAGAGGAGCATCATTTTTCCCAGCCCAATTTTTGGCTGGTGCCATAAACAACAACAAAAAGCATCGTTTGGCTTTAGCAACAAGGGATTTTTGGGATGCAGGGCAATCCCTCTGTCATGGGCTGTGAAGCTGCAACTTCTCTCAGCAGCAGTGAGAATTCACAGGCTACCATGTAATTCCTGGCTGGTGCTGTTCCCAGGAGAAAATGGATTTCACCTTTGGCAGCTTTAGCACATGGCAGTGAGGGGCGAGTGTGGCTTTGTGACACTGAGGGCTGGTGTCACCCTGCACCAAGGCCCTCAGTGTCAATGATGTGCTGAGAGGGAACACACTTGAAATACTTTGGATGGAGGTTCCACAGTGCTCCCAGCAGCCCCAGGGGAGTTCTTACCATGTCCTTCAGTCAGGATCCTCAGGGTCATCAATAAAACAAATCCCTTCAGGAATTAGCAGTGAGCAAATGCCTTTGCTGCAGGGAAGAGTCTGTGGTGCTCTGTGGATGCTCCGTGGATGCCAATGGGCAGCTTGGGGTGCAGAGCGTGGGTCAGACCTGGGGGTCAGGCTGGGAGCTGTGGCTCCACATTCCCCCCATCTCCATCTCTAACTGGGCTCCACGCTGGGATTGTGTCCCTTTGGGCACAGAGGACATTAATCACAGCCATGGGGCACAGGGGCTGTGACTCACATCTGCAGCACATGGTGCAAGCAGAGCTCAGGCAGCCCCAGTGGGACATGGAAGGGGCCCTCCTCTGTGCCCTGGAGCTCCCTGCTGCCAGCCTGAGCAGAGCTGCAGGGCAGAGCTGCCATCTCTCTCTTCTGGGGCACGAGTGGGCTGTGCTGGCCCTTGGCAGCTGGAGCTCCACAGTGACAGCTGATTGACCAGGGAGCTGTTAAATGCTTCGCAGCAAATTAAAAGGAATCGATGCTGGAGAGACCAGTGCATAAATCGTTGGAGCCTGCTCGTTTTCCCCTGCATTGAGGGGCTGGCAATCAGAGCAGCACCCCAGCCCTAAGGTGCCCATTCTCCATCATACCAAGCCCAGGGTCAGCCTGTCCCATGGGAGGAGGCTGAACTGGGTCTGGATTGGCAGGAGGCAGGCAAAAGGCCTCTTTAAGGTGGGAGTACTGTGTTTAGAGAAAGCTGCCCTTGACAAACAGGGCATTTGATGCATGCCAGCCCACTGGGGCAGCTTGCCAGATGCTGGGAATGGACTCTGAATGGCTCTTTTAGCCTCTCATTTCCTCCTGCCCCTCTTCCAGCAGCACAGTCCTTTCCTTGGGGCACTTGTAGGGAAGGCACTTTACCAGGCAAGGTGTTGAGGCTTTTCAGCTGCCCCTCGTGGCTCTGCCCTACAGGGATGCCCAAGGGACGTGTTCCAGCTTTATTAGAGGATGCAGAGGGTGCCAATGCTCTGTGTCCTCTGTTCAGGCGCCGACAGCAACTGCAGGAACAGCAGTGATGAGGCCAGATGCTCTTCCTGAGGGCACTGTGCTTTGGCAGAGCTAGGCCAGTGGGATTTCTCTGGCCCTGAGAGCTCTGAGAGCTGGACAGGGATGCAGCAGAAGGCTGTTTTTTGCTGGAATAATTCCTCCTCTTCCTCCCTGGTTTATTTTGTCTGCATGAGGCTGCTTTCACAAATTCTGAAAAGGAAAAAAAAGAGAAACCTCCGAGTGGGGAACTGGCTGTTTGCTGGAGTTGACTGGAAATATTTTGAGATCAGTTTTTGTATGTGTGGGAGAAAAATGGATTCATTGAAGCTTGACTTGAGGGACATTTTTTTTAAGGACAAAGCCCAACCTGTGTTCTCTTTACCCCTTGTTTTCCCTGGTAAATTAATACTTCTGTGATTGAAGAGCTAATTTGGAAGAACCAGGTTCTATCCAGCAACTTGAATATAAATATTCCTTTAGAAGGACAACCTGTCAGTTCTTGGAGCCATTTCACTACAAGTCTTCCAGTGGGCTCAGTGCCGGAGCCTAATTGTACAGCCCAGTGGCCAAGGCATGGCCAAGGGAAATTCAGATCCATCCAATTTGGGCTAATCAAGGATTTGAACCTGGATTTCTCCATGGCTGCCCCAAGCAACCCAGAAAAAGCAAGCTCAGGGAAAACATTTGCCAAGTAGCATCATATCTATAGCCCAAGCTCAGGAGTGCTCTGTGATTCAAGGAAAGGATCTGATAATTTCCAGGTCACTGGTGGTGACTGACCAGGCAGTGGCTGTGCAGTGGGAGATCACTGCTTTTCCCAGGGCATTCTGCTCCCTGCATCCCACAGCAGAATTTCTGGGCTCTCCCTTGCCTGCACTGCAGCCCTTTTAGCAGCTGACTAATGCGTTCCCCCACATGGGAACAGTGGCACTAAACTGCTACCCATGTTTGCAAACTGCCCACCCTGCGTGGCCCTGCTAAGTGCTGTGCTTTGCTTGCCAAGATACTCGGATAAAACACAGTCTGCTTAAATCTTGTATGTGCTCGGGTGGAATCAAACTAAGCCATTGTGGCACTTTAATATACTCCAGCTGCAGCACCTCTGAGATGGAAGGAATGAACCTGAACAGGCCCTTTGAAGCCTGAGCTAAAATGCCAGTGGGATGGGCAGAGCTGAGGGTTAGTGGTGGGCAAAATGTGGGATCACTGCGCTCCCAGGAGCAGAGGTGCAGTCACACAGAGTGCTCTGCCCTGCTGAGGGACAGGGTCTGGAGGGTCACAGCCCTTGCTGATGTGTCAACCAGTGATTTGGTTGTGATGTCTCTGCTCTTTACTTGGGCTTGGACCTGGCATGGGGCGTGTGAGGCTTGGCTGGCTGGTGGTGAGGGTCCTTTTCCCCTGGAAATGGTTCAGACACTGCGGCACTGAGCAGCTTTGGCTTGGCTGAAGAAAGGGCCTTGCTTGACAAGTGCATGCAAAGGAAAGCAAAGCTCAGGACACCCAGAAGGCATCTCCCTGGAGGGGTGGGACACATTGCTGCTGCTCACTGCCCCAGCTGGATTTGTTCTTCTTGAGGATCTTTGTGAACTCTGTGAAGCAGCTCCCCAGTGCTTTCCTCTGCCTTTGCTCTTTGTTGCAGGTTTCCTTCCAAATGAATCCCTGAGGTCCCTGCTGGCAGCTCCAGCAGTGCCCTGCAGAAGTGCCCTCCTGCTCCTGGTCTCAGCAGCCGAGGCCCCTCCAAACCTGCTTCTGCAATGGGTGGGTTGTAAGCACTGGTAAGACCCACGAGTCGTGTCACCTTCGCTGCTCTCTCCCTCTCTCGCGTTCTCTCTCTCTGTCCTTGTTCCTTCTTGCCCATTTATTTCTGTTCTCCATGTGCTCTGCTGTTCTGTCTCTGGGGTTTTCACTGTCAGGTAATGAGGAGCTGTGGGTCCAGTCAGTCTTGGAGATGCCGAAGAGACGAGACATCCTGGCTATCGTGCTGATAGTTCTGCCCTGGACACTACTAATCACCGTCTGGCACCAGAGCACCATTGCCCCACTGCTTGCAGTGCACAAGGGTGAGAGAACTCAAATCAGCCCATGCCAAGTCTGTGCATCCCTCCCTCGCCCTCATCTCCTCTCATTTCATTCCTTCATGACAGCCATGCTCATCTCAGCTCCCAGACCATGCTCATGCAGGAGCTTCCCCACTTCTGCTGTAGGGACAGCCCAGTGCTCATAGGGGTTCTTCAGAGACATCAAACTCCAAGTCATGGGATGTGCTTACTGCACTTGGAGAGCTCTTTGTGGCCTAAATCCAGAGTACTGCTTTTCTGTGTTCCCTGAAGATCCTTAAGAGAGGATTCCCTTCCTGCTGGCCTTTTCAGCGCTCTGCACACAAGTTGTTCCAGCAAGAAAGCTGCAAAAAAAAAGAGAGCAGAGGGAACAAAGTTGCTACTTGAGACATGAGGCAGAGAGCACTTTTTAAGGAAAGCAGCAAACTGGAGTCCTTGCACTTGGAGGAGAAGGCAAGAGCCAGATCTCACCTGCCTGGTGGAGTTGCAATGCTGTGAGAAGTTGGCTTCCACATTACATGTCCCACACCGCAGTAACTCGAGCCCTGGCCCATGTCAGGTGACTGAAGGAAGTTCTGAGGGAACATCAGAAGGGTCTTAGTTTTGATCCCATCTGCAGCATCAATATCTAAGGGCTGGGGAGCTTGTGGGGGCTGGAAGAAGCCACGTTGCTTTCTGCCATCTGCCCTCTTGGTTCTGCCCTTCTGCTGAGGGCAGGTGGGTCAGCTGGGGAAGGCTGCTCGGAGGGGAAGAAGGCTGGCTCATTGTCAGGTCCCTTTCATCCTCCCTGGTCCTTTTCTTTGGGGGATTCTCTTCCCTTTTCCTTTTAGTGTTTGTCCCCATCCTTGTTGCTTATCCCTTTGCTGAACAGTCTGATGCACAGCTTGAATTGTAGGAAGCTCAGGGTCTGTCCCAGGCAGCTTTACCTTTCCCCTGACAGTCACCCATGAGGCTTGGGTGGGGAAAAACAACTGTGATATCCCCTCTGGAAGGTGGACAGTGTTTCAGTGGGTAAGGGAGCTACTGGGCTGTAAAACAGGACTTTAGAGACTACTGAGAATATGCTGTCTGCCTGTATAGCATTTTGATTTACTGCCCTAAAAACTGGGAGCTGTTTTCTGTGAGTGACCACTGAAGTTACAGCAGAGACTGCTCTGTTCTGACTCAGTCAAGAACTTACTGATGACCTTGCTAAGACACTTCTCTGCTTCTCTGAGCCTCCAGTGGAAAGTGAGTGGTGATAGAGACAGACCTGAAAGCTCTTGAGAGAAATCATTTTATTCCTGAGAAGCATTTCTGAGATCCTTTGGTAACAAGTGCTGAAAGGGACGTACACCTGGAGATGCCCAGAACAGCAGTGCTGCCACGTGCCAGGGTTTGCAGCTGAGGGTTTGACCTGCAGGGGTTTGCAAACTGTCCCAGGGACCTTCCTGGCTAATTACATTGGTGTCCGTGTCCAATGCATTTTTCAGATTTATTTTTGATTTCATTCCAGTGTTCTCTGCTTTCAGAGAGCTCTGCTATGTGATGCTGATGTGCTTTAAGATAGGGACTGTGCAGGACACCTCATCCCTGTTCCCTCCCCCAAATATCCACCTCCCTCTGCCAATGTTATGGAGTGTGAGACCTTCATTTGGTTCAGGATCAAAGTCAGTGGAGGTGGAAGAATAACATGCTAGGAAAAAACCATAGGTAGTACCCTGCTGGGTCAGATCTAATGGCTGGCTGTTCCTGTTCTTTCCCATCTGAAGTTCCTGGTAGTAGCTGGTTTTGCAAAATCTATGGCTGAAAGTGTTTTGTGCCCACTGGAGAGGCAGGCTTACATCCTGAATGGAGGTCCCCCTTCATCTCTGTAGACTGTGGCATTCCTGCTGCTCCTCAGTGGAAACTGTGGAAGTCACACCCTGGAAAACCAAGGGGTGCAACAACATTACATTTTCCTTTGAGCTGATGGTGAACAAGTCTGTTTGCAAGGATTTTACATGTTTGGATCAGTGTATCTGATCTATGTGGTGTTCACTGTTCACATCCACACTGCTGAATGGGCTGTTCTGTTCAGAGGTTGGTGGGATCTTTTTGAGGAGAGCTTAGTCAGAGGAAAGGGAAAGTCTCCACAGGAAAAAGGCTACAATTACAGGCTTTAATTTCTCCTCTCCATTGCTGGATTTGAAGTGTGTCTTTCCCCACTTCTCTGTGCCACATCTGTGCCTATCTGAGAGCAGGGCGGCTCTGCAGTGTCCTGCCCAGATGCTGCTGCTGGGGATCTTCACTCACTCGGTGTTTTCCACCACTTAGGTCCCTGCCTCCCAGTCCAGGTGTTCCAGTGCCTGACTGCAAAGTCCTGTCTCACTGTCCATGGTGCCCCGAGCACTGGAGCTCATCAGGAGTGATGGACCATCAGTCCATGTGGCTGTTTTCTTTTCTAGATCTAACTTCTCTACAATCCTGTCTCTTGTGGGTGCTTTTTGAAGCTGTTTATTGTAAGCACTCAGCACTGTTGTCCTGGGCTCTCCGACCTTGTTCGGTTTTCTAACAGCAGAATCCTCTTCTCTCCTGTGTGTTTGTCCCTGATTCCTTTATTTATTTATGTACTTATTTATTAAAGCCTCCACCCGAGTTTGTTTCCTTTCCTCTGACCCCACGAGGGCGACCTGCTGGCTCAGCCGGGGGGTCTCACAGGCCTGAGTCCATGCAGCTTTTTCTTCTCTCCATGCCCTTGCCCAGATGATGGTGGTGACTCCCAGCGTGATCTCGCTGCAGGCTCGGACTCCAAGGAATATTGCCTGTCGGACCGGGACATTGTGGAGGTGGTGAGGACAGAGTACGTGTACACGCGCCCGCCGCCGTGGTCGGACACGCTGCCCACCATCCACGTCATCACGCCCACCTACAGCCGGCCCGTGCAGAAGGCAGAGCTGACCCGGCTGGCCAACACCCTCCTGCACGTGCCCAACCTGCACTGGATCCTGGTGGAGGACTCGCAGCGCCGCACGCCGCTCATCACGCGACTGCTGCGCGACACGGGGCTCAACTACACCCACCTCAACGTGGAGACCCCGCGCAACTACAAACTGCGGGGAGACATGAGGGACCCCCGCATCCCCCGCGGCACCATGCAGAGGAACCTCGCCCTGAGGTGGCTCAGAGAGACCTTCCACAGAAATAACAGCCAGCCTGGCATTGTTTACTTTGCTGATGATGATAACACCTACAGCCTGGAGCTCTTCGAGGAGGTAAGACCCTGCTGAGGGCAGGTGAGCACTTGGGGTGTGGAAGATGTTGTGCAGGTGAGTACTGGGAGGAGGTGGAAGATGCTGTGCAGGTGAGCACTGGGGTGTGGAAGATGCTGTGCAGGTGAGCACTGGGAGGAGGTGGAAGATGCTGTGTGGTGAGCTCAGGACATGCTGTGCACATCGTCTTCTGAGCTTAGGGTTGGTCTGGTGTGTGCAGTGGTCCCACTGCACCCATCCTCAGGTTTTTTCTGGGGCTCCTCTACTCTGTGTTTGTTTCCCAGAATCAGTGTGAAGTACCAGGACCCCAAGTTTACCTGTGGCAGCTCCCACTGTAAAGGAAGCTAATGGGGAGCTGCCTTCCCTGTGGGAAGCCTTGTTAGGGCTGGAACATCCCCTGCTGTCCAATATTCCTGTGCAGAAGAATGCAGAACATGTAAGTGCCTAGCGAAGAAACATCAGCCATCCTCCTTCCATGCTGCACCCTGGAGGAGATTTCCATCTGGTTCCTGATCTGACGTTATCGACGTTCCTTCTCCAGCACTTGGCTGTCTCTTCATTCCTGTCAGTTCTTGTCCTTGCATGGAACCAGTCCCAAGATTCACACCCTGTCCCTGAGAGTATCATCCAGATGCTCCTGGAGCTCTGGCAGCCTTGGTGCTGTGCCCACTGCCCTGGGAAGCCTGTTCAGTGCCCATCACCCTCTGGGAGAAGAATCTTTTCCTGAGATCCAACCTAAACCTGCCCTGACACAACTTTGGGCCATTCCCTCAGGTTCTGTTACTGGTCCCCACAAAGAAGAGAATTTCAGCGTGTCCTGACAATATTGTTGGGTTTCAGCAAGGGAAGATTTCCATGTGCTTTCTCACCGTTGCTGTTTGTTCTATTCCATCGGGGACTTTAAATGGAGCATTTCCCTGTCTGCAGGTTTGAATAGCCTTACAATGTCAGGTACACTGTTCCTCACCTGGCTTCCAGCTCAGAAATGGCTTGTTCCCTTGCTCTCCTAAGGCCACAGTCTTGCATCGAGGGGTAGGGAAGGGGCATTGCTCCCATCCCCATCAGTTGCCAGTTTTCACACTAGGGATCTCCCACCTCATACATGCCTCTTTCCCTTCCCTGATGGCTCTCACTTTAGCTTGGACAGCCACAGGAATACACACGCTTTTAAAGCTGAAAGTGAATTCAGACTGAATTTCTTTCTTCCCCAGTTGCCTTTGAGGTTGCTCTGGCAGCATCTTGAGGCAGACTCCACACATGAATAAAGCAGAAAGGGTTCCTTCATTCACTTGTGTGCTTTGCTCGTAGAGGCTTCTCCTCTCTGATATGTGTCTGCAGTTAAGGTCACAGAGAGCCAAGGAAATGTGCTGTGAAATTCAGGAGACACACATTATTGTTCCCTGTGGACAGGCACTGCCGTGAGCATCTGTATAATGCAGAAGGGCAAGTGCCAGAGCTCTTCTGCTCTCCTTTGCAGTAATTAGCAGTGATGAGATTAGCTCTGGGAGATCCCTGATCTAAGAGACTGAGCTGAGAGCAGAACAGGAGGCTGAGCCTGCCAGAGAGCAGGGCAGGGTGCTGGGGGTGAGCTGAGCGGGCAGATTGGCATTCAGAGCATCTGCCTTGGCAAGGGCAGGCATCTGAAATGGCCCCTGGGGGCTCTCCTCTATTCCTGGTGACTCCAGGGACAGCAGAGGCATCCAGTGTTGTTCTGGTGGGTAGAAAGCACCGTCCTGCATGCTGGGAATGTCTGGAGAGCTGTGCTTCCCAGCTGTCCCAGACTCACTCTAAGAATGCCTTTAGCCTTACTGTGGCCCATAGGCTGAGGCTGCAGCTTAAATAGCTTAGTAGAGACCACCTTTCTTCCTAGATATGCCACTCCTGCGTTCCCAAGGTGCTTCCCTCCTGTGTCTTGATTTCGCCAGCTGCTCCATGTGGAGCCCCGCAGCTCTAAAGACTTTTGCACACAAAAAAGAAACCCTCTCATAAATCTCCAAGATGTTTGTTATTGGCACCTTTGTCCTTAGTGCTGAGCTGGGTTCTGTGGCCACCCATTCCCAGTGCTGTTTTAGCTGCCACTTTGCACCTCCAGCTCAGGGATGTTGTTATGGTTTAGCTTGGCAAAATGCCGACTGCTCAGTAGAGTCAAAGGGTCTCCTCCCGGGGAAAGGGAGCCTTTTACAGGTGAGTGGTGATGTCCCAGCCCCAGGGGGTGTAACCCAAGCTCTTGGCTCCAGCTGTTCATTTCTAGATGTGGTAGAGGTGACACACAGCCCATCCTCTGTGCACCCACGTGCCCTTCTGTGCCCTTGCCCCCAGATGCGCAGCACCAGGAAGGTGTCGGTGTGGCCGGTGGCCTTTGTCGGGGGCCTCCGCTACGAGTCGCCCAAGGTGAACTCTGCAGGGAAGGTGTATGGCTGGAAAACGGTGTTCGACCCGCACCGGCCCTTCGCCATCGACATGGCAGGCTTTGCTGTGAACCTCAGGCTCATCCTGCAGCGATCTCAGGCTTACTTCAAGCTGCGAGGGGTCAAGGGGGGCTACCAGGAGAGCAGCCTGCTCCGGGAGCTGGTCACCCTCAACGACCTCGAGCCCAAGGCTGCCAATTGCACTAAGGTATGGCTTCTCCTCCATGTGTGGGTTGGGGGTTGCAGGGGTGAGGAAAAAGCATTCAGCCCCGTTATTCAGTCATTTCATAGAACTATAGAATTTCCTGAGTTGAAGGGGATTCACAAGGATCATTGATCCAACTGCTGGCCATGCACTGGGCACCCCAACAATCCCACCCTGCCTATGGTGTCCCATCACTCCTTGAACTCTGTCAGCATTGGTACTGTGACCACTGCCCTGGGGAGCCTGTTCCAGTGCTCAACCACCCTCTGGGGGAAGAACCTTTTCCTAACATCCAACCTAACCCTCCTGACACAGATCCAGACATTCCCTGGGTCCTGTCATTGGTCACAGAGAGCAGGGATCAGTGCCTGCCCCTCCTGATCTCTGCAATGTCTGTGCCGTGGTTTTCCACAACAGCCTGGATCTTTCTGTGTTGGAGATAGAAATGTTTTAATGACAGGATTTCACTGCTGTCAATTGACTGGTAATTATTTGACTGTACACAGTGCCTGGGAGCTACCAGGTCATGGAGCAGGACTCCTGTGTTAAAAAATATAAGAACTCAGATCACAAGGATGGCCCTTGCCCTAAAGACTTCCCAGTGTAAGATGAGAGACAACAGATCTGTCTGGGATAACAGGGAAAATTGTGAGGCACAATGAGACAATGCTGGTTTGTGTGACAGGCATCAATCACAGCCTGTCAACTCTGTAAAGGGCTTTTGAAGCTTTCTGAGTGGGTCCCCTGAGCACTCAGGTGTTCAGGGGCTCCCTCTGAGGTCACAGTCCTCCATGTAGCACCTTTGTCTGTAACAGGCACCAGCAAGGCTGATTTAGGGAATCCTTGTTGCTTAATTATCCTACCAGGATTATTCTTTTATTACAAATAAGTTGTTACTGCCAACAGTGCCACTGTTGTATCCTGGTCTTAATCCCTTTTTGGGATAGGAAAAAAATTGTGACTAATACTCTCTATCTCTGCTTTGTATGTGCACTGCTCCACAGCCAAGGGAAAAACAAGGATCTCAGGGTTCAAGCAAGGAATCCAGGATTAAGGGAGAGGAGCTGAGGGGAAGGAGCAAATTTGTTTATTATCTGATACCTGCTGTGCATCCTCTTTTAATCCACCTGTCTGTGGTTATGGCTATCTAATGCTGGGACAAATAACACAATCAGTCTCCCAGGGGTGGGAAAAGAGATTGGATTAGATCCCTGGTTTTGGGCACTGTGTGCCCTCCTAGCTAACAGGAAAGCACTGGCTGGAAATAAATGTGTTTCCAACAGGCCATGGCAGATGGACAGGTTGCTTTTAGTCTGGTGTACAGAAGATTAGGGGTGTTTACTCCGTGGTCAGTTGTGCAGTCCTTGGTGTACTGTCCCTGCTGTAAATAACTGTTGGAAAGAAGCTGTGTTAAAAGGCTGGGGAGAGGAAATGACGCTCCTGGAGGAACACAGGGAGGAAGGAGAGGAAGGAAAAGGTTGTTTCCAGGCAGGAGGAAACAAATGGTGCTGTCAGGCAGGCAGCCGTGGCCGAGCTGTGACACAGGAGCTGCAGGCCAGGGATGGGGAGGGAGCAGGGATTGCTGCCCAGTGTCTGAAGCAGACTGTGTTTCTTTTCTTGGCCGGGCTGAGGAGATCTTAGAAGGGTCCTTGTTATGAACTGAATGCTGTGTGCTCCTGGCAAGCTCTGAGTGCAGCTTTGCAGGTCGGGCTGTGCCTCTGCCTTAGCTGGTGCCAGCAGCTTCCATTTCCCAGTTGCTGCTTTGCTCACCCATTTCAGCAGGAGCAGAGTCCAGACAAGCAGCAGAGAAGGACAAAAGTCAGCTGTAGTCTGAGGTCCTCTGACCCTGGGTTAAAAGCACAGACTTCTCTCTCGCTGTGCTGTTGTGCTCCCATCAGTTGTCATGGTTTGCTCCTGTTAAACACCTCTTTGCAGTGAGGTTTACATTAAAAATTATGATATGCTTATATAGAGTCATTAAGGAGGGATCAGAGAAATATGGACGATAAGCACAGACATCTGTTCTCCAAAAATGCTGCCTTTCCCACTGTGCAGTGCTGCTACTTGTGATAGTTATCAGAATTCAGCCCACAAATGCACTCTTCTGCAAAAAGCTTAAGCTTAGACTAAAGGCCATATATCCTGCTTATTCACTTTGATTTGGGAACTGCCCAAAACGAAGGAGAGAGTAAAGGACATCAGTATTAGTTGATGAGGAGAATGTTATCGCTCCTTATCAGGAAGGAAGGGTTGTAATGAAACAAGGCTTTGTTTTTCAGTGTATTTTAGTGTTCTGCTGCTTCTGCATTTCCCCCCACACACCCCCAAAGCAAACCATCCTCTCTTCAATCCACTGACACGAAAGAGAGGTCTGAAATTCTGTGTTCCCACCAGGCTGGATGTAACTGGTGGACATTCTGCTCCCCATTTTCTATTAACACCTTGAGAAAACAATCTGCACTGTGCTCAGCCAGGATCAAAGGAGAGACACCAAGTGGCCCCAGCTATTGAAAAAGCCTCAGCTTGGGCTGGCACAGGAGGGCAGACCACAAAGTGCAAGGTCATTGGAAATGAGGCATCTCATTCCAGCTGCTCCTGGAGCCACCAGGGAGTCAGGCATAGGTGGGTTTCCTCGGGTGGGGCAGCCTTTGTGCACTCAGGTGGTCTGGGCAGCAATTCCCTGGGATTGACACGGTGGCTAAAAGGAGTTGTTCCTGTTCTCTCCTTGTCTCTTGGCTGAGTAAAATCTGAGATGAAATCTGTGGGTTGGCAGCTCGGTGTTTGGGTGGAGGTTGTGGAAGGGGTTTTCTGGCAGCTCTGCTCTGGCTGGGAATGGTGTCTGTGAGCTCAAGGCAGGTGTTCGTGGGCACTGTTAATGCCACAGGCAGGGGGACAGGTTGTTGTCAGGCACGGGCTGGAGAACAGGGAACAAAGCTGTCATTTCAGCTTGCTGTCTCTTTTTCTTCACATTTCATCCATTCTCCCTTTCAAATAACAATCACTGAAACTCTCAGTGCCTCAGAAACTCTGTGTGCCTGAAACTCTGTGACCCCTTCCCACTTCAACCCTACTCTTTGCTTTTTAATTTCCTGTTGGAAGACAATGAATTATTCTGTATGGAGATGACGCTTTGTAATCTCCAAGATCTGTTTTGAGTCCTGTGATTCTGAATGGCAGGGCTGTAAATAACTGGAAGAGTTTCTCAGAAGTAGAGTTCTTTTAAAGTGGAGTCCTTTAGGTGATCTGTATGAAACCACAGCTCAGGGGAGTCACATACTTGGTCCCCTCACTGTTTGCTCTCTTGGTGTACAAGCCAAAGCTTCCCTGAGGCATAAAATAGGCTGCCTGTGGAAAAACCAAGCACTGGCTGAGAGAAAAAGCAGGTGTTTCTGTGCTAAATGATGACCTCCCTCCCCCAGTAAAGTGCACAGCATGAAAAATGGCAAAAGCTGCTGTATCAAGCCTCAAACTCAAACAAATGGGCCCATTTTAGTTAACCTAATCTGTCTTTTCTGGCAGTTGGCTTCAGTGGTGCAAAAGTGGGATCCACTTTGAGGCAAAGCTGATAATGTGTCCTTGTGGTCTTGTTTATGGGGTGTGTGGTTGGAGTTGCTGAAGTGTGAGTCCCATCGCTGGGCCATGAGCATTTATGTGTCAGGAGGGGAAAGAGCTCTTCCCTGCTCCTGCTGGGAGGGAGAATTGGCTCCAGGAATTCTCTAGCACCTGGCCTGAGTCAGGATTTATATATTCTGTTGTTGCATGAGGACTGTAACTGATTCCTGCAGAGCCCTGAGAGCCACTTGTGAGACCTGTTTGGTTTTGCCTTTTCATGGGGAAGCAGCACAGTAATTGCAGCAGCGCTGCTGTGGTGGGTGAGCAGGGCTTGGAATAAAGGGAAACTTTGATGAGCAGGCTCAGAAGTGGTTGTGGGGGACGATGAAATGGTTTTTTGGACCCACTCCAGTCAGCAGTTGGTCTCTACTGCCTTAGTATTAGGCAAGATTTAAGCCCTGCACAGGAGGTGAGTGCTCACATCAGAGACAAATTTGGTCAAACAAGCTTCTTGGGAAGGTGGGGGGTGCTCCCCTTGAACCAGGAGGGTTTGAAAAGTGCTTTGTTCATCCTTTAGAAACAGAGCATGCCCTCGTTTTTCAGAAAAGCAGGGACTGGGTGGGAATGGTTTGCAGACACTTGGATTCGATGTGCAGAGCATTGTCATAGCAACCAGAGGGAAACCCCTGCAAGGCAGGAAATATCAAGGCACAGGTGAAGGGAAGCAGGAAACCTGCTCTGAGAGGATAAAGCTGCTCCCAGCAATCCAGGTTTTAGGAGCAAAGCAATAAGTATAATTGAGTCTAGTGAGGAGGAGAGTATTTTAAACAGCTTCCAGAACCATCTGAGCCAGCAGCATAGCACAGCAAGTAGAAACTATTTACCTGTAATAGCCCCCCTGAAATGTTCAAACACCTCATATTTTGCCAGTTCTCCTTCACAGATGTTGATCTTTATGAAATTTTGCTGCCAAGACTGAGGGAAGCTTTTAGGAGCAGCTTCAGTTCTGTTTTAAGCAAGTTGGAGAGGGGCTTTAACTTGACACCTGGTACAGAATAGGGGGTGGCAGTATTCCAGAGGAATTTGGAAGGGGAATTTAGGGGGGATTTCGTAGGGTAATGGGTTATGAAAGGGCTGTGTCAGCCCAGAGCTCATGGGAAGAAGGGATGATTCTGGAAGCAGCTCCTGCATGGTGCAGCTCTGAGGCAGCAGAGCTTGCAGCAGCACTGCAGCAGCAGTAAGTCCTCCTCAGCTCAGTGACACTCTCATAGCTTTTTAGGGTCTGGAAAGAACTGAAAAGTGAAACAGAAGTGACAGCAAGGTTAGGGAGCAGACTGATGTCTCCTCTCCAATAATGGACTTCCAGGGATGCAGTGAAAAATTCATTTTACATTTCCCACAGCCAAAGGCAGTGGTGGTGATGGGAACAGCTGGTGCTGCTCCTACAGCTGCCTCTTCCCTCCCATTCACCCCCTCAACCTGACCTGAAGTGTCAGGAATTTGCATTTCCCCTCTGAGCCAAGCAAGTGGCTCCACTGGCCAAGGATGCAGCAAAATCCTCTACGTGGGCCATTGACTTAAGAGTTGGACTTGATGATCCTTGTGGGTCCCTTCCAACTCAGAATAGTCTGTGATTCTGTGAACATGATAACCAAGAACCCAAGCAAGTCTCTGTGGGGAAACATGGAAGTGATTCCCTGGTTGTGAGGGAACAGCCTTACACCATTGGAAGGTTGATGAGCCTGTTGAGGAAGGTGGTTGGTAACTACATGGAAGGAGCAGGTTAATGTCCCACGACAGCACTCTGTAAAATGGGTAATTTCTGTGCACTGTGCATCTTGCAGAGCAGCAGCTCTGCCTAAATGAAGGTTTATGCAAAGCCCCTCTCAGCGCTGAATGCGCCATTAGGCTCCAGGGTGGCTGCTTAAATTGCACTATTGATTTAATGTGCAGGAATATTTGTTAGTGCAGTGCAGAGGTGCAGCTAATGACTTCTGCTGGCTTCTTCAGATTTTAGTCTGGCACACAAGGACAGAAAAGCCCGTGCTGGTGAACGAGGGGAAGAAAGGATTCACAGATCCCAATGTGGAAATCTGACTGTGCTTGGCTGAATGGAGACCAACACCAGGTAAGAGCACCTGTTTTTAACAGTAATGAGAGGGTGGACAATGGCAAGAAAAAGATAACAGCTCTTTTAAATGTGCTTTTTTGTTTCCTTTTTTCATATCTTTGACCTTCCCTTACTGCTAAACTTCTCAAGACCATTAGTTAACCATTCTTTATTTAAGTTATTCTATCTTTTAAGATAAGCTGCCAAAGGGGAAATACCTGGTGAGAGATTGAGAAAAAGAGGAATGCAGGAACTGGGAGTTTAGATAGAAGTTACACTGTTAAAAAAAAAGCCTTGTCTAAACAAAGAGGTTGCCTTATTAACTGTGCTAACACAGCTAAAGCACAGGGGTGAAGGGTGTGGATTCATCCACCTCCTAACACCTGAGGAAAGCTAAAGCAATATCAGAAAAGGATTTTAAAGTCAAACAGAAGCTTTCACTGAAGGAAGAGTCTAATCTTTATCCATATAAAAGCCACCTGGAGTCAGTGACAAGGTAGGGATGGTGTGGATTAAACCCCACCTGAGGTGTTTGTTTATCTAAGGTGGGCATGGAGTCCCTTCCTCGGTGGAAAGAACACACACACTTGACGGGTGACTTGCATTTGTTCCTGCCCTGGCTCCTCACCCTCATTACCTAAGCCCCTGGTGCATTTAGCCTTCTGTATTTCCCATGGGCACACTGCAAGTGGTTTGCAGGAGTGAAGGATGGGCTACTCACTTGTGTTTGCATCCAGGCTATGGTGCTGTGCTTCATTATCATGAGGAAAAAAATAAATGTACAACTCCCTTTAACTGGAGTGCAGAACCAGGCCTGGAGGGGAGAGGATGTTGCTGCTCTCGAGTATAGAGAAAAGCAGCAAAGGGAGGGGGTAGATTTGCTCAGCAGTGGTGTATTTTTAAGAGTAATGAGCTCTCTTCTGGCACATTCCCTGAGGGCAGCTGGATGGAGCCCTGGCCACTGCAGGGGCTGCTTTGTGGCCCTTGGCAGGGCAGCAGGAGAGCCTGCACCATGTTCTCTGAGCTATATATATACCAGCTTTGCAGAGAGGCCGTTGCTCTTCAGCGCTGTCACAACTGCTGCTCCCCAGCCCAGTTGCTTAGCAGCAGAACTCACAGATCTGCAGGCAGAGCTGGCTTTTGGGATGGTTCCAAGGGGTAGCAGCTAAATGCAGCGAGGCAGAAGGGCAATATTCATGCTGGTTGTGTCTCTGTTGCAGGAAATTTCTTCATGCACAGCCTGCAAGGTTCCTCTCCACAGCATCCCACCAGCCAGCCAGGCAGGAGCCAGGACCTCTGCTGACTTCCAAGAGTTTTAGTGTACTGAAACCAAGCAACACTGCATACATAGACCCCCTGGACCCCTCTGCCCTTCCTCCTGGACTTGGAGCAGATCCAGACGCTCCAGAGGTGGAGAAAAAGCACAGAAAAGCCAGGACTGACGTGAGCTCCAGGCCAGGAGCAGCTGCCTTGTGGGATGCTCGGTCTGGGACAAGTGCACCTGCACTGGAGCCTGGCCCAGCTGCAATGGGGGGCTGCACTCAGGGGCTGTCTGACAGGACCTGAAGGCCAGGGTGGGAATGTCCACAGGAGTGTGCTGGCCCCAGTGACTGGTTTTTCCTGAGACACACGTAGCTTGTGTGCGACAGCCTAAGCAGCTCTCTGTTTGTGGAGGGGACAGCTGCCTTCTGAGATGGCACCTTAGCCCTTAATTTTAAACCTACTTTAACCAGTGTTTATTACGCTGCACAAGACAGGGGGAGGGGGGAAGACAAGGCAGGTTAGAACAAACCCAGTTCGTATCTCTATTCTCTTTGTATTCCCTCTCCTTTTCCTTTATTAGTTCCATGGTTTGGAGGTCACTCTGACTTACCTTTGTGTTCATGGAATCACAGAAGTGTTTGAGTTGGAAGGGTCATCTGCTCAAACCCCCCTGCCATGGGCAGGGACACCTTCAACTAGACCAGGTTGCTCAGAGCCCTGTCCTACCTGGTCTTGAATATTCCCAGGCATGAGGCATCCCAGACCTCTCTGGACAACCTGTGCCAGTGCTGCATCACCCTCATGGTAAAAAATTTCTTCCTTATATCCAGCCTATCCTTTTTAATTTAAAACCATCACCTCTTGTCCTATCCCTGCTGAAAAGTTTGTCCCCATCTTTCTCACAAGAACTGAAGAGATGGGAGGGTCTCACCAGAGTGGGCAGAATCACTGAGCTGTTGATCATTACAATTCACCACCTTCCCTGGATGAAGTTGTGTTTACAGCACATGGTTCTTTATTCACCCATGCTAAAATAATTGGAAATGGGGTTTAATGAGATTGTTAGGGATGTACACCATAGTATTCACCCAGATCTTGGTTCTGTTCAGCCCTGATTTGGTTCATGTGAGCACTCTGAAGGGTGCTCCGACAAAAAGGCAAATTTCCACTCTTAAAAAATAAAGTTACCTGCTTAAAACTACAGGCTGAATGCTGAAAGGTGATGTTAGTGCATTTCCCATTCGACTGAAATGCATCCTTCAGCCCAAGCCATGCTCCTGCAGAGCTACTGGCATGAAAAGTTCCCAAGCCATCTTCTGATGGACAGAGCAGCACCCTTGGAGAGGGGATCCTGTGCTTAGTGCTCTGTTTCTCCAGCACTTGGCCTGAGGTGGGTTCAAGCAGAACATTAGTTGCTTCTTCCCTGTCGTGTAATATCAAAGGAGTCAAGACACAGTTGGTGAAAAAGGGTGTTCTCTGATGAAATTGTGTTTTGCTTCTCAGTGAGAGACACAGGACTGGGCAGTGCAGAAGAGGGACTTGGGTGCTACCACCTTGGGTGATTCTGTTTGAGACTGACAAACTTGCTGAGGAACAAATTGAGGTACAACACTGTCCCTTTACAAACCCCCCAAATTCCCTCCCCCTGCATAGCTGTTGTCAAACCTTTGATCATCCCCCTCCCTCCCCCCGCTATCCCAATTCTATCAAAAAGGTCTGAAGCACAATTTTACCTTTGAACTGAGGGAAAATGTAATCCTGGAAATAGACTTGGTTATTTTTAGCCCTAACAGGTAGAACTATTCAAACACTCTGGGTTTGATTGTTGGCTTCAGGGCGCAGAAGTCTCCCCTTGGACTAATGACATTGTGTATTTCCTGATATTTCAAAGGAAAATATTTTTTGTAAGTTATTTTCTCCCACTGTGTATCAGAACCATTGGGGAAAAGTTGCATTCTCTAGTTCCCAGCCACAGAAGCCTTTACAAAACTGTTCCTTTAGATGCAATGGCTGAAACATTACTTGGATAGAAAGTGTTGGATGCTGCTGGCTGCTCTTTGGGAACGGGTGTTGTTATCCTGGATTAAAATAACAGCTCTCTGCACTCAAGCAGATTTATCCTGTTGTTGTACTGGTTTTCCAAGCTCACTTCAGTCTGAAAACCCCACAGTGGAAAGAGACATTTTTCAAGGACTACCACATTTTCATACCATTTAAATAGTTTCCAACTGATGTCATCTCTGAGCTGCACGTTTTGGTTCACTAATCTTAATTCCAGTCTCTGCTGGGTTGCAACCTTCCCTCCTTGGAAGGAAATAACTTTCAGAAAAATGCAAAGGATGGAGTCCTGAGCACAGCCCTGCACATTTGCTCTGGTCACACGAGCCTGGGCCCTTCCAGCTTTCCCAGAGGCTGCTGTGGCCCCTGGAAGCAGGGATAGGTAAGTCCAGTAGGACCAGACCTGGCCAGGATGGGGTGTGGTACAGCTGCACTGTTCTCAGTTTTAAACAAACTGTATTTAAATTTGTTAAATAAAATGATGGTTTCTAAGAGCCAGGATACCCTGCAACTCCATTACAGAGCCAGTGCTGTTGGTGTTTCTCTCAGAGCCTGAATCCTGTTCCTGGCACAGAGAGCAGGGGCTGAGCAACTCCCTGGAGGTTCTGAACAGATTCACAGCTTCAGTCTGATCTCTTGCTCTCCCTACAGAGACTGCAGCTCCTCTGTGACCTGGAGCTGGTGAATTAAAAGAACTTGTCATGTTTACCTAAATCCTGAGTTTCTGTTTGGAGGGACAAAAAGAAAAAGAAACCAGGATCCAAGATCCCACAGCAGGTTTAAGTAGAAAGTATGGATGTGTTCCCATTTGTAACTGTGCACACAATCCCTTTGCTTCTATCCCAACCAAAATCTGATCCCTGCTTGTTTTACAAGGAGGAATTTCATTTTCAGTGCTTCTCAGTGTGAGCACGTGTGGAGAGAGGACTGGAAGACTCACTTATCCTTTTCTCCTCCTTGGAAACTCTCATTTCTGCCTGGCCTGAAACGTAAGGATTTGACAGAAGACAAAACACATTTCACTTTTTAAAACTTTCTTTTTCCCTTTTGAGAGAGAGACAACCTCCATAGTAAAACTTAGTGGAAAAAAGCTCAAATTAAAAGTCATTTGACAACCACCTTGGCTTCCAACAACTGAACAAATAATGGCCTCTTCACAGAGAGAGGTGCTAAAATCTGCCTGGAAGCACCACAAAATGGTTTTCCACACCTGATTCCCCACATGTCCACCAACTATCTTCTCCCTACCTAATTATAAAAACAAGGAGGCCAGTAATAAGACATCTTTAAAGTCACTGGAAAGCTGAGCTCAGCTTTCAGCTCAGATGGCTTCGGTTCTTTCTCTCCCTCCCACCTGCCTTCAGCACCTTTTAACTCCCCCACATTCACCAGATGGTCCAAAACATGCACAGCCATCCAGGCTGTGGGTCCTCAGCAGTCCAGGGAGATGAGCTGCTGCATCCATCCATCCATCCATTAAAAAATGGACCCTGCTTCCTTCAGGGCCCATTCCCTCCTCTGAACTTACTGCCAAAGAGCAAATCCTTTACCTGGGTCTAGTGGAGATTAGCATGCCCATCATGGCCCCAGACATGCAACCAGGAATGTTCAGGATGAACCAAACATGGGAAAGCAGCTCTCCTCAGTCCACGTACTGGGTCCTTCCTAAATAAGGGATGTCCACAGACTGGATTATCCGTCCCGCCGTGCGCTCTTCGAAGATGACAATCTGCATGAGACAGGGAGATGGAGATTCCTTCACACAAAGGCTGAGCTGCTCTGAGGATTGTTAGGAGGAAAAGGCACACCAGGGGAAGGAAGCATCATTTAAAGGGATCAATCAGTGTGAGTCTGAATGGTAACTGTGATTCTCCTTGGGCACCACGTGATGCAGAAAGGGACCAGCATCACATCAGGTTTGTGTTGGTTTTGAACTTGATGCAGCGTTTTGAAGCTTAGCTGCCAACATCTTAAGGGTTGTCAGAGCCAGAGTTGCCTCTAGAGCAACATCTTCCTGAATTTTTACAGATCTGAGGAGGTAACCTTCTCCCTTTATTGTGCTGACTTTCAGCTAGAGACAGATAATTAATACCCTGGACATGCCTCTTTGGGGCAGGATCTTTAGCAACACAACCCATTTCCTCTCACCTCGTTGCCTCCTCTCCGTAACCAGGGCCCAGGAAGGTACAGAGTTTCTTGAGGTCCAATTTTCCAGTAGCGGCCCAGGTTCTGCCCATTGACAAACACCACTCCTTTTTCCCAGCCCTGGAATCAAGGCAGAACATGGAATTACTGATGCAGCTCTACTGCCTCGTTAACATCCCCACAGGAAACTAAATCTGCTTTCACACTTGCATTCTTTCCAGCCACTTTCCACAGGTTTTCTGCTTGCTTTCCCTGCACAAATCCCTGAAGCCATGAACATTTGAGTAAGCCCTGTTGAACAGGAGTTATCCTTAATGTACTAATTAAAGGGATAAGGCTTTCAAAAATGTGCATTTCGTGATTTGTGCTTGTACAGGAAACTTCATCCTTCTGAACAGACAGGCCTTTATTCCTTCCCAAGCATGGAATATCTCCCCTCACCTTTCCCAGGTGACAGAAATACTTTATTGCTGCTGACATAATTTACAACAAAGCCTAAATGGGAAAGTGAGCAGTACACTGATGATTGATATAAACCTTGGCTCTAAAGGAGGGAAATCAGAGGAGAAAGTTTAATAATACTTAATATCTCATCTGAAGTTCTATGCAGGAGCAGCAATCTTCCACAGAAAAGGATGACAGGAATTCTAACTCCTGTGCCATGTCTCCAAAGTGACTCTTTCTACATCAAGGAGACAGGGATAAAACTTTAAAACTAGTCCCTCCTTTATTTTTTGTGCCCTTTACTCCTCTAGTAAATAGCAAATAGCATTTGTATGTCAATAAAAAAGACTAAGTAGTCTTTAGCAGCTCTGCAGGGTCAATCTTGCACAGACTGAACAGAATTACTTGCCAGCTGGAGAAGACTTCAACACCCCCAGAATAATTCTCCAAGATCAGAGGAAGACTAAAGAACTGGAGAACTACAAAGTTCAGTCACAGCTAGTGCACAAGTGTCTCTAACCAGCTTTTTTTAAATCTTGATCAAGAAAAACCAGGACTTGCCTGTAGCTTCAGGAAAGTGTCCTGTGGCTGTTGCTCTATCCACAGCCTTCCACGGAAAAAAGCTGGGCCAACAAAGTAATCTGGGACTGAGCTCCATCCAGCAACGTGCTGCAGGCTGAAAGAGAGGGACCCACTTCAGTTAGGGCTGTGCTGGTGCTGCCTGGCTGTGTCTCCATGATCCGCAGCACTGGGAGCCCAGCCTGGGGTACAAGGGAAGGGTATCTGGGGCTACCACCACCTTTGATACTTCCCAGCAACATAACATGCTTTTTCCAAGAGCAGGTAGTGACAGGATTCAAACCAGACATTGCTGCCCCTGCTCCTGTCCAGAACACATCCTTGCAAGTTTGCAGTAATTAGGGGGAATCTGACATTATTTCTTACCTGTGGAACCAATCTGGGAGGAGGGCACAAACAGAAGGGGAAATAAGGAGTGGAGAATCCCACAGAAGCCTTTGAGCTTCTGTCAGAATATGTTCCTGCCGACCCTTAGGAACTGCATCTCTCAGGCTCAGGGAAGTTATTGATCCAGTGCAGCCTGACTGCTACTGAATTATTCAACTAAAAGCCTGTGACAGGTTCCTTTCACAACACCCCACTCCCTCCTCCCCCTCAGGGACTGAAAGCTGATTGTGTTGCAGTGCTGCTGGTCAACAGCCAGGAACTGAGGGCAGTGGTGACTAATCTTGCTTTTATTTGGCCATGGCAGCTCACTTGCTTTAAATGTTCCTCACTGGAAATAGTCCTCTAACACCCTGCAGTCCAAAAGGTGGCGAGTTACCCCATCAATAAGAATCCTTCAGGAAGCCCACCAGCACCTGGTAAAACTGTCCTTGGAAATTTCAAAACATGGACTTTTTTAATTTTAAAAGCCATTGCAGTTTAATGTTTGCCTCTCTCCATCCTACACAAAATGGGGGAGCTGTGGAATCTTTGGGAGATGCACATAACTTGCTTTCTGGTATTAACAACATCACTGCAGAGTCTGTCTGGATTGTGGCCAGAGTCCACAGGGCTTAAATATGTGCTAAGATTATGTGTATCTGCTGTCAGAAACTCCTGGATGTCCCCCTGCTAAGATTTCCTTACTTGAATTAAAGCACAATAACATAAAAGAGAGGAAGCCATCTGGGTTGTTAATGTACTATTAGTAGTTTTCCAGAATTAATCCATCCCTTGCAGTCTGAATTACAAAATATATCAGCCATACTGGCAAATTTCCAGAAAGACCCAAACTTTTCCAACATGTGGGTGTGTGGGGACCCACTCCTGTGGGTAAGCCTTGCTTTTACCTCGCTGACCTAACCCTGTTGTACAAGCAAATCTCTAAATCCTGCACAGTATGAATACATTTCATTCCAAATAATGGTATGGATAAACTAGCACTATTTTCTGCAATATTTCAGGCAAATCTATCAGCAAAGAACTTCTCAGTGGAAAAATCCACCTCCCTGCTGTTACCTCGAGTTGCCTTTCTCAAACATTTAGCTGCTCCCTATTAGATTTTGCACTGCTGGTAAACAGGTGGTTTCAAAGGCGGAAGAAAAAAAACCATTAATGTTTAAATCCCACAAACCTTTTCATGAAGGCAGGTTTCATCTCCAAACTGTAAATCTTGAAGTTCCTCAAGGGGGTTTTATTCAAGAAGACATCCCCAATTAGTCCTGTGAGAGCAATGGGGGTAATGAAGAGTTGGAAAACAGCTAAAGCTGATGGATATTCCTATTTCAACGCAGGGAACAGCAGGGGATGGAAAGCAGCCACACTCTACAATGGAATTTGAGTCCATATGGTCCTATTGCTCATCCAGATTGAGTGGGGAACATTCCTATACTTTGGCCTCTCCATTCTCCCCTTGGCTTCAACTCAAAGAGTCATTCCACACCCTCCAGGCAGAAAACACTGTTGGCACGTGGGGGATGTTGATATTGTTGGGGTTTAGTTTATCTAGACTTTTTCAGAGCAGTGAATCAATTACTTCTCCAATAGGCACAGCAAAACATGACATGGGCAAACACTGATGCCCAGTGCTGATCCAGTGCTTCCCATTCAAGGATCTTAAAGCACCTTAATTAGTAATCTACCTTTAGCACTCTCCTGTTAAAATTATTTTTCCTGTAGCAGGCAAAACCTGGGTCCTGCACTTGAAGCTGCCTAAGCAGCACAGAGGCTTTATGTACCATTCCTGCATTAAATAAAATCAATGCAGTCATGTGCCTAGCTCCATTAATCTATTTTAGATAGCTTTTGCATTTAGCTTCCCACTAAAATAGAATCCTGGGGTTTCAGCTCCACAGTGACAGACTTGAGCATTTCAGTAAATTCTGCTCAACAGGATGCAGTTCACTCCTGATATTGTGCGAGTTTTTAAACAGTGTGATCCTCCAGTACCAACCCCCCAGGGGAAAAAACAGATTCAAAAAGGTATTTTCCATCTCTCCCTGTGAAGTAAAATGCTCACAGAACAAGAGAAAGGGAATCTGAACATCACCTAGGAAACCCAGAGCAGGGTAAGATTCATTGATGGCCCTGGGTTTAGCTGCACCCCTATAAAATAAGAAGCTTTAATGCAAGGCATTAAGCAGCCACTGCTTTTCATCTGTGATCCTCCAGACAGCAGGGGATGAGATTTTTAAGCACATTCCCTCCATCACACCATTCCCCAGCAACTCCCAGTCATGTCCAGCACCACAAGAGCTGTACTGGGCACTCAGCTTGTTCTGTGCAAAGCACACAGACAGTTCTGTAGTGTCTAAACTCAGGGAACTCTCCAGGACAGTTGAGAACACAGAACTTTACCCACCTTTCCTCTGTTCATTCAGGGCCAGGCCATAATTGACACGGCCACGGTTCTCCACCAGGAGCCTCAGCTGCCTGAATCCCTGTAAAAGCAAAAGGAAGAGCATCAGCTGCACCAGTGCTGCCTCAGCCTCAGTGCCTGCTTAGCAGAGGAGTTTCAGGGGGCAGGTGGCACCAGCACCTTTGGCAGCAGCCATTTCTCAGTTTATTAAAGTTCTGCTACTGCACTTACAGCACTGAGGAAGTCTCAGCCTTTGCACAGATGTTTTCTGGTTTTTTTTCTGTTGAATTTTGAAGTTCTATTTTGATATCACCCAGAGACAGAAATGGAGTCTGACACAGGACAGGTTCATGCCATAAACCCTCCCACAAGCCTTAAGAACAATTAGAACATCCACCCCTCACCTATTCCTAGAGCCACACACAGCTCTGTTGACATGTGGTCAGTCAATACATTGCCTTAGTGTCAGCTCCTGGTAAGAGTAGTCTTAGAGCTAAAGAGACATTCCTCTTAATTTAATTTGAGACCCAGAAAGTGCAAAAGCCTCTAAACCCTCCTTAAAACTTGCTTTGTGCCTACATGGACTTACTCTGCACAATGGCCAGGTACTCTACTGTCAACATTTGTGGCTGTGGCAGGAAGGATGGAAAATTTAGTGCAGCAGAGACTACAATAATTTGAATTTTCTCCATGGAAAAGTATTCAAGCCCCACTTTTCCTCACAAACAGTACCTTGGCAGTGAAATCACCTTGTATTTCACCAGTGAGATAGTGTCTAATTTGGGTATAAGAACCAATCCCTGCTGTATCAGTTTGTCTGGGTGAGGTGGGAGGTGCCTTCTTGAGAGAAATCCCTCCTTTGTCATCCTGGCTCTGTTATCCACACACTGGAGCTGTGAGGAACCCCAGTTAGTTACCTGTCCCTCAGGAATGGAGAGCTCCACTGTGTTGTAGTCCAGCTCACCCACATACATAGTGTTAACAAACACCTGCAGAACAGAGCACAGGACACAACAGCAACTGCTCATCAATTATATTATAACCACGTGTTGCACAGGTTACTGAAGTTGTACCTGGGGAGGAAATTGTCTCTGCTTGAAATCAGAACTCAGTGTCCACAAATGTGTCACTGACTTACTCCAGATGGGAAAAAAAATCTCAGTATTTCTAAGAATGTTCAACATTCTGATGTTTGAAGATATTAGTAAATTGTAAACTCAAATTTAATTACAAATGATAAGGGTTGGGGCTTAGGTGAGAACTGGAAAGAGAGAATCACACTCCTAATAATCCAGAAGTTCACATTTCCCCCCATTTCCTGCCTAGTTGTCCAGACCAAAGCCTTTGCACCCACCCCAGGTGAGTCCCAGCTGGCTCTGCCCCTCACCTGTGCTCGGTCACGGACGTGGTCCCTTGTGTGCAGTTGGCCACCACCAAAAATGACACTCTCATAGAGCACATACCCATAGGACTGCCCAGTGCTGTCGTTTAGATGCAGATTCTCCATATTAACAGGTAATTCTGACTTAATAGGCTGCAAAGGAGAAACAAATTTAACATCAGGAGTGGTTTCTCAGCACTGACAGGCCACGGAGAGGCAGCTCCTTTCAGACAGGTTTCCACTCTGCCAGAGGGAATATTTCCCTGGGAGCCTCCTGGGATCTGGTCCAACCCCAATTCCCCCATGGCTCTCTGAAAGCTCCAGCAAAGTATCAGAAAAGGGAGCTAAGGACTTGCAAAACTGGAATTCCAAGAGAACAGAAATAGCAGTAAAAAAATTGAGATAAAAGATTTGCTGCCTTTGCATATCCTTGACAAAACATTCCCCAACCTTCTCCTCAGGGGATAACAAACCAGTGCCCTAATTGCCTTTAGGACCTAAGAGGTGATGCCTTTTAGGTCTGAGATGCAGTAAAATGTGGGTTACTACCTGTAAAAGAGGTGGCAACACATCCCAGAGAGAGATGTACTGATGCAACAGGATGGCACCATAGGATGCCTTGCTCTCAATCATGGGAGGCAGAGGAAGAGGCTGGCCTGGGAGGCAAAAAGAGAGAGAAAGATGGAACAATGATTTCAGACAACACAGATTAAAGCCCTTCCAGACCTTTAGTCCTCCCTCCCATCTTCTGGAAATATCACCCAGTCACCAAACCAACTCCAGCAGAAGGGCCAGTTTAAACAATTCCCTCATTTAACAGTATTTTGGTTCCTGCATTTATAATTACCAATGATCATGCTGAAGAGTTGTCTGAGCTTGAAAAATTTGGACGTGTAGTCTCCAGCCTCTGTCAGCACAGCATCATAATCTGGAAAAGCAGCACATGTGATTTAAAAACAGACAGCAGCTCTGGGACAGCTTTGTGCAAGAAGTAAAAGCCCAAAACACAAGCAATGTCTCTATTATGGAAATCTGTGCACTTTAATCTGAGTTAATGTCACTAAACAACCACTAATTTGGAGAGGAGCCATTCATGAAGGAGCAACATACTTTTAGAGACTTAATTTGCACATAATCCAGAATTTCACACAGGATAAAGTCAACAATTAACCAGTTTTACAAAGGGCTGTTGGGATGAGGAGAGATTTATGGTACAATTTAACTGGGTAAAATCAAAACACACAATGGTATCTTGGATCACCATCTCTCCCTAGAAAGAAGAGAAGCAAAGTCATCACCTGTGATGCTTCTATTTACAACTGTGGGGATCCTCCACATCCTAGAATGAGTTTGGAAATAGGAAACACTAATGTAAACCCTCCTTTTAGTCAGGTATTTGCTTCTGAGCTCATCTCTTCATGACAAAGTGGTTCTAGTGACCATTTCCCAGGGTTTCTGTCTCCTGTCCCTACCCCAGGGGTAGTCAGAGCTGCACTGCCACCACAGGAGAACAGGAAAAGCAGTGACAAACTCACCATAACTGGTGACATCTGACTTGTACTCATCAGCTTCCAGAGCCCCGTTCATGAAGCCGAAGTTGGTGCCTCCGTGGAACATGTAGAGGTTGATGGATGCTCCTGTTTTGAGGATGCTGGCCACAGTGTTCACCATTTCTGCAAAGGAAGGGCAGTGCCAGGGGGGCACAGGCCACAAAGCTGGGCTGTGACACTGCCAGGAATTCAAGGCAGGCACAAACATTCTGGTCCCTGTCAGTCAGTCACGCCTGTGCAATTACAGTGATTTGTGTTGTGATTTCTATCTTGCCTTCAGTAAGGGCTGCACATCTACTAACACTTTGGGACACATTAATACATTCAAATAATCCTCCCCTCTGAGTGAAAAAGGGTAAAGTTCATGGACTCAAGCTGGAATTTTGCTTTTAAGCAGAGGAGTTGAAAGGACTACTCAGCCAGACTCCTAAACTGAACACACTAATGACCCAATTACAAAGACAATTGCAGGAGCATAAGAGAGTCATTAAAACAGACTTATAAAGCTCTGTTTTCACTGCACTTTAGATGCCCTGGAGGTTCTGGAGCTGTTGGTTTATTTTTTTTAGTACTAGTCTTCCTAATGAGCCCTTAAACCACCAAGAAGGTGCCACATTTGGAAGAGGCTTAAATTCACCATATTCCCACAAAAGGTAAAATATTCCCCTGTCTGCAAGAACGGAATTTGGAGCTCACCATCTGCATCAAAGACATAGTGAGGGCCTCCCCAGTTATCAAACCACCCAGTCCAGTACTCCATCACCATCTTTGGCTGATCTCTCTGTGTCAAAAGAAAAAGAGAGTTAAAATGGATTCAGAGAAGTCTTGCACTCAGCCCTGTTTTCTAGAGAAGCATTAGTGAAATGGTTTACAAGAGTGTTCTCAATTGGCACAGAAAAAAAAGGCAGCTAAGGAGCTCTGGACAGGTGAGGAACAAGATGCTGTGGGACACCAATGCCCAGAAAGGCAAACAAAGCTTTGTGCCTCTGCACAAAGTAAAAACCACAGCACACAATCAGGTGATACCAAACAATTCTGGATGCTGTTGTTTGGTAGAGCTGTAGCAAAAACACAAACCAACTGTCACTGTTTAGTTTCTGCTAGGAATACACATTTATTAACGTCTGCTTATCTGCCATGCCACTGCCAGCTGAGAGTTTGCAGGTGCAGGGCAGGCAGTGCCTGCCAAGGTAGAACAGCAGAACTTAGCTGTTAATGCCTTTTTAATGCTGCATATGGTGTTGGCAGGGAAGAATTAGCCTTTGCAGGAATTAGGTCTTCATTAAAGGCTCTGCACACAGAGCAATTGCTTCCCATTTGTCACCCCCTGCCAGCTCCCTTAGCTCCTGCAGCATTCCACCCAGACAGGACAACGTGTGCTGCCACTCCAGCCTCATGGTCTTCATTTCCTGGCAATTTTGCCTTTTATTTGATAGGAGCTTTATCTGATGCCACAGGATTTGGCCAAGGTAAGTGGCATTAAAGAAACGCGTGTTTCATTAGGAGAAAACAAGTGCCTGTAATCACCTAAATGTTCCAGGTACAGAGCAGCTCTTGAAAATACATTTAACCAATCTATCCCCAGTAAACCAGTCACAGAAGGAATTTTATCACCCTCTGGAACAAAAGCCCTTAATAAGGAAAATCTGGATGAACAAAGTGTTTCAGCATCTTACCTGTACTGTGTCCAGGTATTTCAGTAGCCCAGGTTCCAGTTTCTGAAAGTTAACAGTGGCCAGTGCTATTGGGAAAAGAAAAATGTATTAATTTAGACTCACACAAAGCATGTAGAGGACCCTCTCTTTAGGCATCAGCCCAGTACAAGCTCAGGGGGAATTGGAACATCTTCTGAATGACCAAAATAACCTCCTTAGAAATTCCCCATCAAAGCCTTTGCTTGGTGTGCAGAATCCAACTGGACCACAGCACACAGTGGAATCCTTGCAGGACATCATTTAGCTCTAATGTTCAGAGATACTATAAAGAGAGAGCATCAGAGCAGCTCATGGGGTGTCACCAGCTTTAATTAGAGCCTGTAAAGGACTTGGAGATCCTCAGATAAAAGGCACCACATAAAGGCAAACTTATCTGGATGCCCCACTGATCTCCCAGGCTTTAGCTGCAGGAATTGCTACCCAGGCAATATCCCACAGCTTGTCATGTCTGTGGGAGTGAGTGACAGAAACCACAGGATAAGTGAACCAGAGAGAATTGGAATTGGAAGAGTTTTCTGTGCTTCTGCATCGTGCAGAGCAGGGGAACCAACTGTGTGTGCTGCAGGATCTCCAGGCCCTGGGATGGGAATACTTGTCTGCAGGACAGAAGACACTAATCTGGGATCAGTGTCACAGCCCCTGGTACACACTTGAACGATTTTCCTGCTCTTCTAGCCTGTGGTCACATTGATATTTCTCCCAAAGAAACTTTGAAAATACAGAAGCAATGATATGATTCTGTATTAAAAATTGACTTCTTACCAGAGAGCTGGGATCAAATCCAGCCCCAGTTGTGTCAGACAGAGCACTTCAAACAGAATATTTACAGAAGAAAAAGCTCACTTCTCACTATTTATACCTTGATTTTAACAGGCTGACCTATGTACTGTGCTGAGCTAAAGCAACTGGCACAGAAAACATGAAGGCAGAACAAAATAAAACGTGGATTTAGCACTGATGCAATACATTAATTGGCAATCCTGAAGGAGAACAAGCCCAGCTCTGCTTTTCAAGCAGGTTAACAGCACAACATGAAAATGGAGAGCCAAAGAGTTATTCCTCCTTCTCACAGGATGAACTTCCCACATACACACAGCTCCCCACCGTGGTCCTGCAGGGACACCAGAGGCTGGATTTTGTCACCAATGAGCCCCAGAGGACCTGCCCCAGGTCAGATCAGAGCCACCCAGCTTGGAATCATAGAATGGGTCAGAAGGGACCTTAAAAATCACCTTGTCTCTGCGGCATGGGCAGGGATGCCTTCCACTAGACTAGGTTGCTCCAAGCCCTGTCCATCCTGGCCTTGGACACTTGCAGGGATGGGAATTGATTCTGATTCTCCTTTAGTCCCTTCCTAATCATCCACTTGGAGCCTGTTATTCCACATATCTCATCACTGATATGTTGACTCTGATGAGCAGATTGTTGTGACATCCAAGGGCCAAACTGGTATCAAAGACTCTCAGCACGAACATGCCAGAAAAGACAACTCCAAGCAAGCAGGTGCTCTGAGGCAGCAAACATTCCCTCAGGAGATGAGGGCTAGGCAGGAATTTCCACATCAGCCCTTCTCCTGCCAGCTCTCTGGCAGGGAGAGAGTGACTCTGTGTGGTCACAGCTGAAAACTGCTGCACACCCAAAAAAATCCAAATCAGAACATCACCCTCCTGGTGAATGGCCATGGACTTCACTTACTGAGTTTGTCCCTCTCATACTGCCATATAAATAAACAAGAGAAGGGAAAAAAAGGGGGGGAAAGTCTTTCCATTTAATCATCTCCATGTCTGAGACTAGAAAATTAACATTATTTACAACTGAGTGATGACAGGAGCACTCAAAATCTGCACCTTGCAAACACTTCATTTAGAGAAGAAATACTCCCCAGGCAGGCAACTGGAACACAGGGGAGATCAGAGGCCAAGGACAGAGAAAATCTCAGCTGAAATAACCAGGAAATCTGGGAATCAATGTTACACTGTGCCCCAAACAGCCAGATTTAGGGCTCACTGAAACTCAAACATCTGCACCCCTATTTCTTCACAGGGAAAAGGAGGAGAATGCTAAGCAGCATTTTTCAACTTTGTTAGAATTACATTTTTAAAGAGAAAGTGGACATCCTTTTGCATTTCAGAATCAAGGTTTTAATGGACTCTTTTCTTCTCTTTTTAATTGCAAAGCAGCTCTCTTAGGAATAAGTTATAACTGTTAGCAACTGCTGAAGTCCTTGTTTAATGTATATTGAAATGAAGCAATAAGTAGTATTTTCAGCCTTGTAACCTGGTGAAACAACAAGAAATGCTGGGTGCTGCCATCTCCTGAGTCACTGGGAAGTGCAGATGCCCAATCCTGTGTTATACTTTCCATGGAAAAACACCACCTGAGCCTTTCTGGGAAGGGACTGGGCTTGTTCTGGTGTGCACCACCCAGCCAAGGGGTCCCTCCTCTGGGGTGCAGCTCCTGCCACAGATAGAACACACTTGGTGGGTGCAGTTTAGGGGATGAATGTCCCATTGTCCTTCAAAAGCCACATTCCAAGCATCACAGCCTTACCTTGTCCTACAAGCACATACCTCCTTCCACCAAGCCAAAGGACAGCCCATTCTTGTTGTCTGAGGTCATCAACAGCTCCACAATCCCTCTCTTTAGCAGGGCCTAAGTTAAAAAGAGGAATAACGATTGTGTTAACAGCCTGAGGGATGTGTCAACACACCCTTTCATGGCACTATTACCTAAAAGAATGAGATAAGGACAGGGATTTGAGGTTTTGTGTGACTTGTGTGTGTTTTTTAATGAGTATATTAATTCAAGGAAGATTGCAACTTGGCCATATATGCTAAATGTGAATTAATCACCTTGCCACATTCAAAGCCTGAGGACCAAACCAGCAAAAAGAATAGGAGCCCCACCTCACCTCAGATCCCACTCCAACAAAAAAGCAATCCCTGCAAATCCTGCTTTCCCACATTTTCATCTCTAACCACTGCACTACACTTCTGAGATGCAAATTGCATACAATCCCAGAATATGATGAAACAGCACTGCAAAAATACACCCACAGGCCTGGCAAGGGACTGTGTCCTGACAAGTCTGTGAAACAGCACAAGCTCCTTCCTCCCTGAGCCATGGAAAAACAGGGATGAATTTGCACTGTTCAGATTCCCCCCAAGTCTCTGTAGCCCGTTCAGGGCTCTGCAAACCATTTTGGCATTATCTCTTTAACTTGTTTGTATACACACTTCATATTTAACCTTGTAAGCAAAGTTAAATTACTCCATGAGATGAAGTTAGTTCAGGAGCAGGCACAGCTCTAAGCAGATTAACACTCCTCCCACGGGATTTATTTGCTTGAAGAGCCTCTGTACACCTTGAGCAATAGCACAACCTGAGCCTCAAGGTGCTCAGGGTGAAGCTGGAGCATCCAAAAGGTTTCACAAGGATCTGATAATGCTGGAGCAGGGAACATACATTTTATAGCATGTACACACCAGATGGGTGACCTCCCTCACGTGCAGGAGCACGTTTAAGCATTCAAGAGAAGAAATGAAACAACAAACCCTGTAAGACACACTGCAGATCTTGTTATCTGCCTGCCTGCAGTTGGGGCAAATAACCAGGTCAGACTGCTGTGAGATCCATCAGGATAAGCTGCCCTCGTGGGCACAGGCCAACTCCTTATCTCCCACTCAGAGACAGGAGCCAGGGCACAAGCTAATCTCTTTTTGACAGGGGTAAAGGAGGCATTAGGCAAATTAACCTGCCTGATGCTGAGCTCCAGATTGCACGAGTTTAGGAGTGTGCTCATGGCTTGTTCACATCAACCTTTCTCCCAGAAAAGACAACAAAGAGAAACCTTTATCTATTGTCATGTAAGAGGAGCAAAGCAGGACTCCCAGGAGAAGCTTCTTCAAGACCAGCTGTGCACTACAAATACTCCCCATCTTCCTATCACCCTCCTCCCCAGAATACAGAAGAACACAGGCTTATCAGTACTGAGAGGGTCACGTGCCTTCTCTTCCACTCCAGGAAGAAACATCAAGGAAATGCATCTGGATTAGGCACTGAAGCTTTCAAGGGTCTCTGAAGTTATTCAGAAGAAAGAACACACTCTAAGGAAGGTGGTTTGTAGAAGAGGTTGAGCAAAGGGAGAAGTAAAAGTGCCACCATTACCATTTTGACATAGGTCATGTAGTTCGGGTCTTTGGCGTAGGAACCGTATTCATTCTCCACTTGCACTGCAATGATGGGACCTCCTCTCTTGTACTGTGGGCAACAAAAGGGACAAGTTGTTCACCATGGTTTCTAATTCCAGGGATGAAAATCACAGTGCCACTGGCTTGCAGGAAAGATGCACCAGTCCCATATGGACTCAGCTCCACTCTCTCATGCTCCCAAACCAACTCACACAACCACAGCCCTTGCTGGTTCCTACAGAGAAACTGGCATTTTTGTTACTGCTTCAACCTGCTGCTGTTACACACAGCTCACACCCACTCGTGCAGCCAGGCCATGCTTATGGGGAGGCTAAAGGGTTGTACTTGCCTGGAGAGGGACAACAACAGGCATTAGGTGATCAAAATAGGCATCCACAGCTTCTGTGAAGCCCTTGTACGTTGTCCTCAGCTGCATCTCTGGGTCCTGCAGCAGCCAGCTATGGAAAAGCAGCAAACAGAATGTGTTAGAGTGTCCTGTCCAGTCCCAGAGATAACACCACCAACATCAGCCACACATGGGCAGGATTCAGTGATGTTTCTGTGTCACTTGGCCACAAGGTGCAGGGTTGTGAATGGCACGAATTGAAGCTGAGGCTGCCCACCGCTTACTCACACCTTTAAAGAAGCCCAGGCTCCAGTGGCCAATCTCTTCCCCTCCTTTTTGTTCTGCATTTCAGGCCTAAACTATTTCATAAACTTACCCAAATATTTCAAGTGCTAACCGTATCTCTCTAAAGGTTACTTTGGAATTCCCTGCATTCCCAAGGGCACTCTACAACCAAGTGTTCCTTCATAAAGATCCCAAACATTGCTCAAAACAAAGCTTCCAGTCATTGTTCCCATTGTTTCCACTTACAAGACTTAGTTCTGTTTAAGTTTAACACAGAAAAGGGCAATTTGTGGAAGAGCACAATATAGTGCTGTAACCATTTAAGCAGAGTGAGCCTGTGCCTTCCTTGTCTCTGCAAAAGGAGGGATTAACTAATATCTGTCCAGAGGGATGAAAGACCCAACTCCTCTATGCTAAATGCAGCTCAGTGGGCTTACAAAATCATCAGCTCTTTATTTGCAAAATGGGAATAGTATTGTTGCCCCTTATCAGAATTTTTAATCTGCCTGCTAAAAAAACATATGGGTGATGTGACAACAGCTAACAAGAGAGGTACTTCTCATAATCTAACACTCAGGTGGCTACTGGCTCTGGTCACAAGTAGCCCTGCTCTCAAAAGTCCCTGGCACACCTTGGCAGTTCTGATGCCCCAAAGCAGGGCATTCTGAAAAGTGAAAAGATTAAGAGAAATAATTCCCACTGAGGTTTATGTTCTGTGCAGGTAAGGAAAACAAGTGGTACATAACCTGGCACTGGCTCCATTGGGATCCAGAAACCAGGCAAGTGCCAGTGCTGACGTGTTCACCTCATCTCTCAGAGCCTCCTACAGCAACCTCTATGCTTTAGGGGAACATACAGTGTGTGCTTTAGGATGAAATACAACAGGAGGGTGGAAAACTTGTGTGTCTTTATTACTCCACCCATATAATACAGATGTTTTAACAGGACTTTTTTAAAAGAGACCTGAGATGAAGCAAATTCTTGTATCAAGCTGCAAATACTGTTCATAATATAGTCAAGGTGAAACAGCAACAGAAGATGGGTTACCCCAATTCTGTTTTCTTGCTGTAAGCATTATGCCATAACAATTATTTTAAAGATAAACAAAAAAATTAGAGGAGCTCAATAAGATAATGAGTATTCCCCCACTTTAGGGACATAGAAAATAAATATCCCCATCCAGCAGCCAGCCATTCCAAAACAATTCCTTTGGAGGAGGCTCAACTGCATGAAAAGGGGGTTGGGTTTGTTTGTCCCAAATGCTTCCCTCAGCTGAATTCTTTCCACACTTACCTGGGCAGACCACCAAGGTCCCATTCTGAGCAGATGTAAGGTCCAGGACGCAGAATCACCCACAGCCCATTTTTGGCTGCCAGGGAAAGGAAGGCCCTAGAGATCCAGAGAGCAGCATTATTGTCTGCCTGCAGAATCCCTGCTCCACACACTCCTAATGCTCCAATCATCATGAAATTCAGGCACTAAAACCAGAAGGGAATTGCTTCATGAAGCATCTATGCTGGATTGGTGCTAAACCCATTAAATTCCCAGGACTCCAGAAAGCAGAGGGAGGAATTAAAGTCCCCATTGCCTGATGGAGGTACAGCTTTCCTTCAGAAGCTGGAAATGACATCTTCACCCAGACCCCATGGGCACAAACCCTCCCACAAAACAGGAGTATTTAATAACAGAGCTGTCTGTACCACATACTCTAGATCCAGGTTTTGAGTGAAGTCAAACTTCCCTCTTTCTTTCTCATGAAGGTTCCATGGCACATACCTGAAAGGCAGAGTTAGGGCAGTGCAGGTGAAGGACAATGCAGTCTGGGATGCTTACAAAGAAAACCTGAGACCCCACTAATCTTTTTTATGTTTTTTCTCCCAATAAGAAGTATGGAAATAGAGTGTTATGGCCCACTGGAATTAATGACAAAGTGTCACAGAGGAGGGGAGAGGCTGTGAGGGCTAGGGGACAGAGGTGGGGAGGGGGACACTCACGTGGTGAGGGTGTTTAAGCCACAGGCTTTCATTTTGAGCATCCGATCCTCCCAGTATTCCCTGGGCACTCGGAAATAGTGCATTGAACCCCCAAATATGCGGAAAGGCATTCCCTCCAGCAGGAACTGGGAGTTCTCTGTCTGCAAGCCAAGGGTCCTGCCCCATAATCCCAGAGGGGTCAGCTCACTCCAGTTAAACCTGGAAGAGAGAGAGACATGTGAGCACCTGGTGAAGAAATGTGTGCCCTAAGACGGGCTGCTCATTGCACCTCACCCAGCAGGATCAGCTCTGACCCTCCTGCTTCTTAAGTAAACCACTCTTTATCACACAAAGCACAGAGATTGTTCAGAGGACTATAAAACAGTTGGAAGATCTTCCCAGGATGTGGATTTAATACTCATTTCACTAGCAGCTTCCATCCTGAATGCCACCCTCTACAGCTGAAATGCAGCCCTGCTCAGGCACAGAGCATGGAACTCACTTGCTGAAAACAAAACACAGGATGAAAGAAATTTTCACTCACAATACTTGCAATCACTTCCAGAACTTATGCAATTTAAGATCTCCTTATTTTTCAGTGGATGGCACATGATGGCTGACTTCCAGATCCTTGTTCCAACAGCAACACTGCCATCCTGAATGTCTTGTGGACTCTGGTATCTTCCAAATCAGTGCATGGGAAAAATAAAAACCCCTCACCTGTCCCCTGTGAGAAGCTTTTCTTCAAGTTCAATGAACCATCCTGGATTATATTCATCACCAAGGAGAGACTAAATCAGCTGCCACCACAGACTTACCTCTGCCCACATCGCTGCTATTAACTCTTACATGTGTTTTTTGCCAAAAGAACTGGAGCAAAGGAGACACCAGTTCCTCAGCACTTACCAGGGTGAGCACTCAGTGCTGTCACAGCTCCACTCAGGTCAGTCCCTGCACCAAGAAACTCCTCCCTATTGCCTTACAGGCTCCCCAGCTCATTTTGGCTGAACCAAGAAAACATTTCATGCCCAAGCCCAGCTACAAGGCAGTTTCTCTGCCTCCCTCAGACCCCCCAGCTGAATACACAGAGTCAGACAATAGCAGCTTGTTTGTTATCAGAGCCAGATGTGAGGAATGAATTCCAAGCTCGAGAAAGCAAGAGTGACCCACACATTTGGGAGACACATGACACTGAGAGAAGAGAGGAGCACCTAAGCCTCCAGCTGTTGGCTACACTATGTGTAAAGCAGTTATTAGCAGAGGGTGAGGATGGCTCAGAGCTCATGGGATTGCAAACCAGCAGCCTGCAGGGACTACCTGTCCTCTGACAAGACAAGGAGACTACAAAGGAACTAACTCTAAGACTTCCAGGGTACTGCATGGGCTGGCTGACAAGCTCAGAGGGTACCTGTGTAGCACAGCATTCTCACAGGGCTCTGAAACAACCGGCAGCAGGCAGGGGTAGTACCTGGAAAAGGAAGTCAGATTAGATATTCACTGCCTTCAGTCCATGAGCACTCACATTTACTGCCAAACCAGGCACAGAAATAGTGCTGAGCAAGGAGACAGGGATGTATCCACTAACAAGGTGGTGTAATAATAACAGCTCGTGAAGATAGTGCAGCTCAAAGCAGGAGAAATCAGTACAATATACCAATCTGCCACATTTAAAGGGTGACTGCCTGAGTAGGGTCAGGATAGGAAATACTTATGTACACAAGAAACTGGGTACAGCCAGAAAATAATGATGTGAGGCTGGGAAATGGCAGCAGTGCTCCCAAGGAATTACTAGCAATTTCAGCAGGAGGGGAGAAGGTTCTCAATCCACACACAGGATATCCTATGGCCATCCTCTGTTCTGCTAGAACCATCTTGCACAGACTGTAACTTTTACACTTCAGATCCCAAAACAGGAGCTGTACCAATGTCTTTTTCTTGCTGACAAGTCTCAAGTGGAAAGCTCAAAGGGGTCTGGAGATGCAAAACTCCCATTTTTGAAGATTAGTCTGGAAAATACCTCAGTTTCCACGTTGTTTCTGAGCTGGGGGGAGCCCTAAATTACCCCTGCAGACAGAAGTACTGCAGATTGGTGCCAGAATGAAGGCTGTGCTCAGGAAGCACACACAGCCAGATTAAAATAAACTAATCACTTAAGCTCTTCTTAATCCTGGGCATAACTAACTTGGCACATTTCCATTAAGTTTCCTACCTTAAAACTCCCCAGCTCTGGTATTTTTTCTCACCTAGAAGGACTGGTGGGAAGTTCCCAGGCTCCCAATATTTTCAACATATTATCCTAGATATCTGAAGCCCACAGCTCTCATTAGGATCTGTTCAAGTAAACTCAGAAAAAACACTTCTGTGACTCAGCAGAGCTTCATCCTGTTACCCTGAGCTGGATTGCCACAGTTTAAAGTCTACCTGGGCTTTGTGCATCCTCCTGAGAGCAATTTATAGCTCCCAGTAGATGGGGTTTTTCTCACTTGTATAATGACAGCACAGGTTGCAAAGAATCGTTTTATGCTTTGCTAAAGGTTACTGGGCCTGTTTTGTCCCTCAGTAGCCATCCCTGGAAGTGTTCCAGGCTGGGCTGGACACGGCTTGGGGCAACCTGGGCTAGTGGAAGGTGTTCCTGCCCATGGCAGGGGGTGGAACAAGACGATCTCTAAGGTCTATCTCAACCCAAACCAGTCTGGGATTCTATGAGTCTATGATTCCATCTCTGCTTCAGGGAAGTCTCTTTTCTTTTTGCAAAAGAATTAGCACTCTATTCCCAAGTACCCCCAGAACAGACTCTGAAATTGGGAAGGGCAAGTTAGTCCTCAACAGAACAATCTGTTTATAAGATGGAATTTGAACACAAAATACAATGCATGGAACAGAAAACTCCCAGTTAACTTGTGAAGCAGAGCTAACACAAACCCAGCTGAACTCCTCTCTGCAAGAGAGATTTAGCTTTGATATCAAACCACCACAGACCCAGAGCAGCTGGGAGAAAAAGCTAATGCAAAAGAAAAACATCAAACCAGGGCAAAGAGCCTGGAGACCATTAACTCGCTTTGCTGATGCTACAGGATGTGCTTCAGAGGACAAGGGACTTTGCAGCTAATCCCTGAGCTCCACTGGGACCTGCCTCACAGGGCTCTGCTCTTTATCCTGGGCTTCCTGTGGCCACAGGAAAGTGAAAGCTCTGAGCTGCCCTCGCTCCCACCTCGCTGTCCTGCCCCGTGTGGGTCACACAAGCCCCACTGGTGCTGGTTCACCAAGGCTGGGATAATAATCACAACATTTTGTTTATTCCCAGATGATCTGGACAGTGGAGATAAACAGCATGTGCCAATGGATACAGTGTTTTATGGATACGCTCTTACAGGACTCCACTGCCTTTATCAGGTATTGGTTTGCAATAATCCTCTCTAAGAACAAACCACAAACCCACGGCCAGCTGTTAAAACAATTCTGCTTCTAATTATGCAAAGATTTATCAAGGCTTTTCTATAGGTCTGAGCAGCAGGCAACCTCTGACTGTGGATTTAAGAACCCATTATAAAATATCCAAGTGGCAATAAATAACTACACCCTCCCTTGCCTGCGTATTCCACCTCCATGTATTTCCACGGATATTTGCATGTCTGTCTCCAGCATTTCACTGTCAGGGACTGAAGAGCTCCTGTCCCTTGGAAGCCACTGTGCCCCTCTGGATGTAACACGGGACATGCTCATCTAGGACAGAGCATCACCCCCGGAATGAACATGATCTAAACCCCATGGGATCAAAGCTAGAATCCTAGAATGGATTGGGTTGGAAGAGACCTCCGAGATCATCAAGTCCAACCCTTGGGCCAACTCCAGTCCCGTCACCACATCATGGCACTCAGTGCCACGGCCAAGCTCAGCTGAAAAACCTCCAGGGATGGGGAATCCACCCCCTCTCTGGGCAGCCCATTCCAATCCCTGAGCACTCTCTCTGCAAAGAATTTTTTTCTGCTCTCCAACTTCAATTTCCCCTGGCAGAGCTTGAGCCCCCCGTGCCCCCTTGTCCTATTGCTGAGTGCCTGGGAGAAGAGACCAACCCCCACCTGGCCAGAACTTCCCTTCAGGTAGAACCTTGAACAACTTCTTTATATTACAGGTGGGCTACAGAGGAACAGCTGCTGGCCTGGAATGCACAGACAGGGCCAGGAGAAGGCAGAAAACAGAGTCAGACAGGAGAGGTGGGCACGGCCCCGGGTACCAGCTGCTCCATCCGTGTGGCCACCGGTGACGTGGGGACACAGAACGGGGACAAACGGACCCAGGAGGGACTGGAGAGAGGAGAGGGACACAACGCTGTGCCAGAGAGAGCTCCAGTCAGATCTGCCACGGGATTGATTTGCAAAGTGCATCATCCATCAGCGCTGCGATGATGTAAAGCCTCTCCGGAGCCAAGGTCGGCAGGAGAGCACTTGCCCAGCAGAGAACCTGATTTATGGCGCTGGCAGCGGGTCTCCCCCCAGCCATTCCTTCTGGTGACGGGCAGGAGCCGTGGCCATCAGGTGCAGCCTTTATTTAAAGCCTCGGGTAATTCCTGCGCGGCCGCAGGTCCTTCCCACGCTCCCGCTGGGCTACAGGAATGCTGATGGGGGCGGGGGGTCTCTAATCACACGGGACGCGATCCCATAGAGCTCGGTCCCCCGCACGCTGATCCCCCAGCAGGGCGCGCAAGCTTTAATTACGTTAATTGCGTTAATAACCGTCTCCCCCTCCGCCGATCCCATCCATCCGTCCATCCATCCATCCATGCGCAGTTCTCCCGCAGCCAACCCCATTCCCGGCGGGCAGGGCCTGCGTTGAGCAGGGCCCCGCAACCCGCCCGGCCCCGCTGCCCGCGGGGACCTCCCGCCCGCCGCACGGCCACATGGCCGGGGGGACACCCCGGGCACAACGACCCCCGGCCCGCAGCGACTCCGCGGGCTCCGAACCCGCGACCCGCCCGGACCCCCCGCGGGCCCCGAACCCGCGACCCGCCGGGCGCGCTCCCGCCGCGCCGGCTCCACCCACCGGATCCGCCTCTCGCACGCCATTGGTCGCCTTGCCCGCCTCGCCCCGCCCGCCATCTCCCGTTGGCTGCCGGCCCCGCGCGCGCGCGGGGAGGGGCGGGGCGTGCGGGGTAGGAGGGCAGGAGCGCGGGAACGGCAGGGGGGCGGTCTGGGGAGAGACCCCCAGTAGGGACCCCCAGTAGGGACCCCGGGGAGAGACCCACGACAGCGGCCTTACCTTGGAGAAATTTCCAATAACCCTCGATAGAGACCTTGGAGAGAGACCCTCGATAGGGACCCTGGAGAGAAACCCCCGGGAAACACCCCTGGTAGAGACTGGAGACAGACCCCAGGGAGAGGCACCCAGACAGGCATCCAGAGGAGAGAGACACTCGATAGAGACCCTGGAGTGAAACTCTGGGGAGAGACCCTTAATAGAGACTTTGAAGAGAGACCCCAAAGAGCGACCCCTGGATACAGACCCCCAGTAGACAAACTGGAGATAGAGCCTGGCTGGAGATCTGAGAGACCCCCAACAGAGACCCCAGAGAGAAACCCCTGGCAGAAACCCCCAACAGAGATCCCCAAAAAAGACTCCCCACAGAAACCCCAGCTGGAGACCCCCAAGAGAGACCTTGACCAGAGACCCCAGAGAGAGACCCTGGTCACACCCCCCTCTCATGCTCCAGGGCAGCTCTGCTGCCCAGGCAGGGGGTCTCCCCACTGGGCAGGGGGCAGTTCCTGTTTCAGGCCCAGGTGTTCACACCCTAAACTGCCTTCACTGCCCTGCAAGAGAAATTCCCTTTGCACAGTGTGGCATAAACCAAGAGAGGAGAGGAGGAGACTCCAGCGCCTGCCAGCAACAGCCTCCTGCTGTGTGGAAACTCTGAGACCAAAGAAGACCTTTGGCCAGACCTGGTCTAGTGGAAGGTGTCCCCAGACAGTCTTTAAGGTCTCTTCCAACCCAAACCATTTCATGATTCTGCTGCTAATGCTCAGTCATTTCCCTTCCGTGCCAGGTACTGCTGAGAGAAGAGAGGAGCTGGTTGATTTAAAGAGATTAATAAAGATATTAACTAAAAAACCCTCAAGCAGAACTATTTTGCAACCCCTGCATTGAAAATTCCCTGTTGGTTCTGTTTGATCACCTGAAATACCACAAAAGAAAATTATCACAACTGACACTCCAATAACATTTCCATCATTGCTTTATTGATTCCAAACCCGAGGGGAAAAAATAGTTTAATTTACATATACTTGTAGTATCCTTACATGATTGACAGCACTGAGGCAACAGAGTTCAATATTTCTGTGTAGAACTTTAGTTTTTCAATTGCACTTTTGTGCTGCAAAGGCTTCTTTGAGATCAAGCACCGAGATGTGGTGGGAATATAGAGAAGAAGCAGTGGTGGGGACATGAGGAAAGGTGTGCTGGGAAAAGAGGGAGAGGAGTGCTTCTACCTAAGCAAGAGCCATCCCACTCCTGGGTTAAAAAGCCACTGCACTCTGCAGGTGGCTGGAGCTGCAGCACCTCTGGATCCCGTGTTCCCAGGGCTGCTCTCAGCACCCAGGCTTTTAAGCAGAGCAATTAATTCCCTCAAACTAAGGATTTCACTCATCCCATGGGATCAGGCTGCACCTCTGCCGGAGTTCCCATTCCAGTCCTGGCTCAGCAGAGGTGAGCAGCAGGTCTAGTGTTTCTGTTCCAAGGAGAATGGGTGGCAAGCAGGCCAGGAGCAAGGTTTGGAGGCAGAGACTTGTATTCACAGCTGTGATTTATGTCTCCAGGCTGGTGACAGCAGCTCTGCCAGGCACAGAGTGCAGCTGTGCCATCCAGCTGTGCTCCCGTCGGGATAAGTCAGGAAGACTGTTTCCACTGGGGGATCCCCCTCTCCACTCCTGGGGAGAGAGCTGGTGAGCAGGGGAGGGAAACAGGCTGAGCTGTAACAGGCAAAAGAATTTTAAGGCTGGAGATTGGATCCTGGCATCATCCCTGCAGCAGATTCCTGGCCACAATCATCCTCATGACCTCGTTGGTACCTGCAGCAGGACAGGGGTGCAAAGGACAGTCAGTTATGAGGTGGTCCAATATTTCCCCTCCAAAAAAAGGCCAAGAGCATTCTTCCCTGATCCAGCTTAATCCAGCTTGATCTGCAGTTTACAGCACAGAAAAGCTCTTCCCACCAGCTGAGGTGGCATTTAGGAGGTGCTGGGCCAAAACAGAGCTGCCAAGTGCCAGCACATTGCTTGGGAAAGGCTTCAGATGCTGGTGCTGCTTTTTTTTTGGGCACTGGGAGGGTGCAAGCACCAGGCATTGAGCAGAACTGGATTTATACCAACATCTGAGTTCTCTGCTTCACCATTTAAACATACAACAGACACAAAGGCTGCAAACCCACTCAGTATTGAAAAAATGTCCCTTATCAGACACCCTGGCTGTAGGTGAAGGAGGGGAAACAAAATGTTTGAGACCAAACTGAGATTAAAGAAGGCCAGACACTGTTAGGGACATGATGTCAAAGAGTGCAGACAAACCACAATCACAGGAAAGGAATTGTTAGGAAGAATCATCACGTGACAAGGAGTAATGGGATGACACTGGACAGAGGCACTGCTAACAAGACAACTAAATATCTTCCTCTGCTGTAAAGCTCTTAAAATAGACAGCAACTGCTCCAACACACCCAGAGCTCCCAGCCAGGGCACTCACACACAGGACACCCAGGGGCACCTCATGCTCAGAGCAAAACAGGACTCTGAAACCCAAGAATCAGAGTCATGTGGCAAGGAGGGGGCCTCAAGAGGGGATTTGCTCTCCTGACTCCCCTGCCAAGTCACTGGTAGTGTTTCTCACCTTCCAGGATCTGGTGGACTCTGATGTCTCGCACAAACTGCTGCACTGCATAGTCCTTCAAGTAGCCGTAGCCCCCGTGCATCTGTAGAGCCTGGTTACAGATCTGAGAGGAGAATAACGCTGCTGAGGGGACTTCTGGAGGACACAGCAGTGACAGAAGCCCGGTAAGACCCCAGGAACCTGGGCTCATTGCTTTTTTTCCCCCATCTCATCTCTTAAAAGCGTGATGTGACACCAAGGCTCTGCTCTCAGTCCCCACCTGCTCTCGCTGCTATCACGATACCCAAGTGCTGTCTCACATTAAGGGTGCGTTTGTGCGAAAAGAATTGCACGGGAACACCCAGGAACGGGTATAGAAATACCCAGGAATGGGTGTTTTTAGGGAATAAGGCGGGTTTTGCTGCATTTCTGTGGTTTGAGAATGCAAACCCGAACCACCCGATCGCCACCTGGTGCCCAGCCAGGGGAAGAGCCTGAAGGACGCTGGTTTCCATGGAAACACGACTCCTATCTGTCAATTTGGGATATAAGGCATAATAATAGCAAAAATACAGAGTGCTGAGAAAATACAGTAGCTTCGAAATGACTCTGATCTAGGAAGTGTCAAGGGGCAGGTTTCCTTTTCCTTTTTCTTTCTTCCAGCTTTCTCTTTTAAGGAACCTTTTCAAAGTGATCAGATATCTTTCAGTGGTCTAGGAAAGACCACATGCCACCTAGGAACAATCACTATATGCAACATGAACATTATCCTGAAACAGAAATGCTCTGCCCCCTGTCCTGTCTCCCTTCTTGGTCCCCTAGGAAGTAGTGCAGAAACCACTGTGGAGAGACTGATCCTGCAGCATCCACAGGTGCAGAACTCTGTCTTGTAAAACACCCTGGTACTAAAATCATAGAATGGCTTGGGTTGGAAGGGACATTAAAGCTCTTTTCATTCCAACACCCTGCCATGGGCAGGGACATCTTCCACTAGACCAGGATGCTCCAAGCCCCATCCAATCAACACTCCAGGGATGGGGCAGCCACAGCTTCTCTGGGCAACCTATGCCAGGGCATCATCACCCTCACAGTAAGGAACTTCCTCCTAATATCTAATCTAAACCTACTCTTTCAGTGTGAAGCCATTCCCCTTTATCCTGTCACTACCTGCTCTTGTACATACTCTTTCCAGTTTTCTTGTAGGCTTGCTCAGGTCCTGGAGGACTGCAATTAGGTCACCAAAAAGCCTTCTTTTTTCCAGGCTGAACAAACCCAATTCTTTCAGCCTTTACTTATATGAGAGGGACTCCTCCCTTTGATGACCAGGGTGGTCATCGCTCCAACGGGTCCATGTCTTTCTCTCTGGATGAGACTCTGGCTTGATGAATGCACTTGGGTCTGGGTTGCTAGAGCATCAAACTTCTTCCTGCCACCCTGGGCACCCAGGAGGGGTCTCAGAGGTTATGATACCACATGCTGTTGGAGTGACCTACCAGGAAGCACTCGTCAGTGGCGAAGAGCTTGGCCATGGAGCAGAGCACGGCCGCGTCCTCCCGTCCCTCCTGCAGCGCCCGCGCCGCGTTGCGCACCATCAGCCGCGCTGCCACCAGCCTCGTGGCCATCTCTGCCAGCCTGAACTGCAGGTACTGCCAGCACCACAGGGAGCATGGTCAGCACCCTCAGAGGGGCCTGAACCGCAGCCCCACCGCCTTCAGGCAGCGCTCAGCCCTGAGGCGCTTCCTTGTGCAGGAAAAGTGTGTTCCTGACATCTCCAGGGAAGACCCTGAGAAGGGAGTGATGGCACCTCTGGCTGTTTGCTCATCAGGATCAGGCAGAGCACAGCTCTGGGGTGCAGAGCAGATGGAAGGTTACCTGGTTGTTTGCTAGGGGTTCCCCGAACTGTTTGCGGACAGTGAGGTGTTCCCGAGCCAGGAGGACAGAGGCATGGGCAGCTCCTAACGAACAAGAAGCTGGTGGGAGAAGCCAAGGACACAGAGTGAATATGAATCTAACTCAGATGAGCAGCAAGATGATCCTGCCCTCCTCCCCTGCCCCTCTCACCAATGTTTATCCGGCCTCCATTGAGCCCCTGCATGGCGATGCTGAAGCCCTGCCCTTCAGCTCCCAGCCGGTTGGCAACAGGAACAACACAGTCCTCGAAGATCACAGCCCGAGTTGGCTGGGAATTCCAGCCTACCTGGGAAAAACAGAGCACCTTCCACACTGCCTGAGGAGCAGTACACCTCCAGCTCCTGCACTCAACCCCTCGCTCTCAATGCCAAGCTGCCTCTGTATGGTTTGTCCTTAGTGTGCAAACTGGAATGTATTTGAGAAGAGGCACAGATCTAATGAACCTTGGTGTTCATGAGACTAAAATCCTTCACTTAACAAAGGGATGGGTATTTGGCAAACTTCATCGAAGCTGGACTTGGTTTGGTAAAGCCATGCCAGGCTTGGACTCCAGTCCCATCCAAGAAGAGATCCGAAATGCTCATCAGGACAAGAGGACATGGCCTCAAGCTGTGTCAGGGGAGGTTCAGGTTGGACAGCAAGAAGGGTTTCTTCAATGAAAGGGTTGTCAAGCATTGGAAGGGGTTGCCCAGTGAGGTAGTGGAGTCTCCATCCCTTGAGATGTTCAAGACACAACTGCACATGGCACTCAGTGCTCTGGTCTGGTTGACAAAGTGATGATCAGTCCAAGGTGGGACTTGATGATCTTGGAGGTATTTTCTAATCTAAATGCAACCTAAAACCTAAATGACTTTTGATTGTGTGATCTCTGTCCTGAACTTCCCTCAAGAAGCCTCTTACCTTCCTCTCTTTCTTGCCAAAGCTGAGCCCTGGTGTCCCCTTCTCCAGCACCAGGCAGGAGATGCCCTTGGGGCCTGGCCCTCCTGTGCGACACATCACCACATACACATCAGTGTCACCTCCCCCGCTGATGAAGGCCTGCAGAAGAGCACAAAAAGAAAATTTGTGTGGCTGTGGGGTGGTTTCATAAGCTAACCCTGCCCCTGCAGCTGGGATACGGAGATGGAGGGGCAAAGACCCCACAGCCAGGACGAGTTTAGGGACACAGCTGTACTAAGCTCTGTGAAAGCTCTGCAGAGCACATCCTGCCTTGGGAGAATGTACAGAGAGAGGGAGAAAACAGGGGATGGGCAGGACAGTGAGAGTCAGGCCCCAGCATGCAGGCAGCTTTAGGAGGAGCAAAGAGGTACCTTGGAGCCATTCAGGACATAGGTGTCCCCTTTCCTCTGAGCTGAGGTCAGCAGGGAAGCTGCATCACTTCCACTCCCTGTTGGAGAGGTAGGGAAGCAGACACTGAAGCAGAGAGTCCAGAGCCTATAAATTCTCCTCAGGATCATACCCACTGACAGCTGGGTTTGTACCATGAGCATCTCAGCAATCATCATCTGCCTCTCCCCAGCTTCCCAAATGAACAGAAAAAGGAACTGTTCACCTCCAGCTCCAAGCAATGTTCATGTCCAGTTAAACTACAGGAAGTTTCCCACCTTAAAGTATGGGAAGGGAGAATGTTTCCTGTTTGAGGATGCTCACCTGGCTCAGTCAGGCAGTAAGAGGCAAATTTTTCCATGCTACAGAGCGATGGGCAGAACCTGCGCCGCTGCTCCTCATTGCCAAAGGTGTCGATCATCCAAACACACATGCTGGAGTGGAGGGAAGGGGCAGCTTTACAGGGTGTGAACACAGCCCTGGGAGGAAGGCAGGTCACACAAGAACACCCCTGGCTGAACAGAGCAAAGCTCCACGGGGTGCAGCCACAAGCCCTGAGGCCTGAAAGTGTACTGTTCCACCTCAACACAGGACAAAATGAAGTGTCATGGAAGCCAGAAGGAAAAAGATCATCACCTGCCATTCAGCACAGAACTGCATTAATGGCCTCAGGCTGTGCCTACTCTGTCCTAGGAAACTGCACCTGGAAGGAGGAGGCATCATCATTCCACCTTCCTGTGCCAAGTGAGCCTGTCCCTGGACATGTCTGTACAAGCAGAACAGGGCCCTGGTATCAGCTGGTGCCTCTGGGCTCTGTCACAGTATGGCCAATGCACAAAGGCTTTTTCCAACCAGGTTACTATCTATAGACAGCTTAAGTGGAAGGGCAGGGAACAAAATCCAGAACTTAATCCCAACTTGCATGCCACAAAGCTAAAATTACTTCTTGGTGGCATCCCAGTTCTTGTAGCCTATTTGTTTACTGCTATCCAGGGATCCTCACAGGGGTGTGTCTACTTGAGGTCACAATTTAAATATTTAAATAATAAGCAGCACCGAGGGAACTGTCTCCAGCTGGATTTAGAGCCCACAGAACAGCTGTGTTTTCCATCCACCCCTCTGCAGACACACTCACTTGTGGATGCTCATGTAAGCAGTGGTGCTGGTACATCCTGTTGATAAAGCTTCAAAGATTATGGAGGTGTCAAGTCGTGACAATCCGGAGCCACCGACATCTGGTTTCACATAAACCCCACCAAATCCCAGCTGGGCTGCCTTCCTCATGGTTTCCACAGGGAATATTTCCTGTTGGGGAAGGCAGAGATATCCCAAGTGAATATCCATCATCAGTTCAATCTTTTGGTACACCTGGGCTACCAAGTCCAGTCCCACATTCCTGCAGAGTTTAAGTTAGCTGAGTGGGTTAAAGAAGAGGTGGCTCCCTACACAGATATATTGCATCTTCCGGAGTAATCCAGATTTCAGGTGACTGAAGAGCCTGGCTAGGAAAGCTTCAAGGTATTTCTGATGACTTCCCACTCCAGCTACAGCAACAGCTTCAATAAAAATCTCCACAGAGGGCATGACAGCCCCAAGGAGCTATCACAGGAACCCCTTGGTGAGACCCAAGGAACACAACATGCTAAGAGAGGAAAAAGTGAGCAGTACAACCTGTCATACCTTTTCATCCCACTCAGCCATGTAAGGAGCCATCTCCTTGGCAGCAAAATCCAGGGCAACTTTTTGGAATTCCTTCTGATCCTCAGTCAGTCCAACAGATGCTGGAAAAGCAGGTAAAGATCAGAACACATGTCAGTTATGGGAAAGCAGCACAACCACCTCTTCCACACCTCAAAGTGCCCCTTAACTCATACAAACAGCTCAGGGTCTCTGCTGCAGAGATCACTTCTGTCTTTCTTAGGAACATCATGAACTGTGCAGAGAGCAGGGGGCTTTGGGAGGGGCTTTCTTATAATCCTCCTTTCCCTGACATATTCTTGGATTCACTGACAAGCCTGGAAAAATCATGAAGGTCTAACAAAGGTAAGGGAGGTATAAGGAGGGGGAAAGACCTTTATTTGTGGGTTCTGTCCCACTGCTGGACAGGGTCTAACAAAGGTAAGAGGGGTACAGGGAGGGGGAAATACCTTTATTTGTGGATTCTGTCCCACTGCTGAGCATGGTCTAAAAAAGTTAAGAGAGATACAAAGAGGGGGAAAGTCCTTTCCTTGCAGGCATGGTCTAACAAAGGTAAGAGGGATACAGGGATGGGGAAAGACCTTCACCTGTGGGTTCTGTCCCACTGCTGGACACTGCCCCATTGCCAGGCAGGGTCTAAAAAAGATAAGGGAGGTACAGGGAGTGCGAAGGACCTTTCCCTGCGAGCACAGCCCCATTGCCAGGCACCGCGTCCCAGCCCGCATTCCTCTGAGCGGGAGCGGGGACACAGGGAGCGGGGACAGGAGGTCTTGGACCACCGGGCCGCTCTCCATCTCCCCCGACACCGCCTCCCCCGGCGGCGCCGAGGCCGGGCTCGGGGCATCCCCGGATCCTTACGGTCGATGCAGGATGCGATCCCGCGCCGCCCCAGCGCCAGCCGCGCCGCCAGCCGCGGGGCCGCTCGCCACGCCATGGCCATGGCCGGGGCCGCTCCCGGTTCCCGGTTCCCGGCTCCCCGTTCCCGGCGGGGCAGGCTGGGAGCTGTAGTCCTGCCCCCGGCACCGCCCGCCCGAGCGGGGAGGGAGCGAGGGGAGCCGGCCCTGCCCCGGCGTTTGCATAGCGGGCACCGCTTCCGACATCGCTTCCTCCGCCACCCCGAGCATCCTCATCCCGAACCTGCGGCGGCGCGGCCGGTGAGCCGGGGCTTGGGGGGCGGCAGGCAGGCACGGAGAGAGGGAGGGAGCGGGAAAGCCTGGCATGGAAGGTGGAAAAGTTGATGCCAGCCGGCCTGGCAGGAGCAGGCCAGCTCAGAGCAGAGCAGAGATGGGATGGGCCGCCCAGCTCGGCCCTTTGCACAGGGTTGTCCGGGTGGGGAGGGACCCCTGGGGACCACCCGCTCCAACCCCCCTGCCACGGCAGGGTCACCTGGAGCAGGTGACACAGGAAGGCGTCCCGGCGGGTTTAATGCCTCCAGAGGGAGACATTCCCGAAGGGACTGTAGCGAGCAATGCGCGGCGAGCAACAGGCTGAGCCCGACCCTCGGGGTCGGGGCTGGGCTGGGAGGGGAGCGCTGCTCCCTCTGCCGAAGGCACAGCCCCTCTGGCTGCTGCCCAGGGCTCTGAAGCAGCAGGAATCCAGCCCTGCTGCTCGTGTCCATCAGCGCCCCAGGGTGCGGTCCCAGCCCCTGCCAGCGCTCACACCGAGAGAGGAAGTGGCAGCTCAAGGAAAGATTGATTCGCTCTCCACTCGCCCTCCAGCGCCTACACCTCTCTGTCCCAGCCAGCTGTACTTTTCTCAGCTTGCCTGGATAAGCAGTAATTCCTCCTCTCGTTCCTCAGGTGAAGATAATCCAAAGAGACCAGAGATGCCTTGGCCGAGCAGAAAGAGAGACAAAGGAGCAGTAGCAGGTCTGTGTTGCCATCCTTACTGATTTAGCATCTCTCATTTGAGGTTCCAGCTGCAGTGAAACTACAGCCCAGCCGTGTTAACCGTCTGCCTTTCAGAGCCACATGGTTTACAGAGAGCATTTCCTGTGCAGAAGGGACTGAGCACCCATGCGAGGCCAACATGAGGTGTATGATAAGCACAGTGATGTGTTCTGGTTGGGAATATTCATGCCCATTTATGAGGAGCATATCCAATACAGTTTCAGGAAGCTGATTTGGTACTATCTGAAAAAAAAAAAGAAAAAAAAGAAAAAAAGAGGCAAAACCCTTGCACTTGGTGTTTAAAATATAAAATGAAAAAGTTGCCCAGTTGCCTCATCCATGCCAGTCATCTGCTTGATCCACTGTAACATAAATAACCACCTTCATACCCTTTAATCATTTCTTAATAATTTTTTTTTCTTTTTTGTCTGGATCCTGAAGAAACAAGGGATATGAATCCCCTTCTGAACAGGTAGCTCAGTGGAGGCTTAAGATAAGGTTTCCAGCCACTGCAGTAATGGAAATAGCTTTCTTTGCTGCTGAATGCTCCTGCTACTCACCAGATCCACCTAAATCAACTTTGTAGCCTGCAGCTTTATCAGCAATTAATTAAAAAAAATCAACTACACTTCATGTGGGCAACATGGTCTATTCTGGTTTTGTTTTTTTCCCCAACGACTAACTGTGACTATTAAATTCCATTTGTGCATATTGCACACACACAAAAAATATATGTACTTCAGATGCAAATTAGAAATACTCAGAATCATTGGTGCATAATGCTGCTACCTTACCCTTAACACCTGGGATGCACCAAACATCTGCTGCAGTCAGGTGAAACCAGCTTAAACAACTAAAAATATTTCAGCACCAGTCATTTTTCAGAAAAAAAATGTGTTTTATCTGAGTGGGTTTTTTTCTTTTAAGATAAAAAAGAGCCTGATGCTAAAATTGCCAAAACCGAGGAGGAGACTTCAGATAACGAGGAAGAAGAGAAGTCTGCAAAACCTCCAGCTGGGAGTTCCAAGTCAGGATGGAAGAACTGGAAGAAGGCAAAGGAATCTGAGTCTGGTGGGGAGGAAAGCAAGATCACATATTGTCACTGGCTGCTGAAATCAGAACCAGAGAGCAGGCTGGAGAAGGGGGTGGATGTGAAAGTAAGCACTGACACCCCTCCCTGCTCAGCAAGGGACAGCAGCAGTGTCCCTCATGCCCAGATGCTGAGTGACAGGATGAGACAACTCAGATTGTTTTTTCATCTCAAAACCCATTTGTCTTCCTGGAAATAGAAAGACATAATGTTGTGTTTTTCCAGGATGACAACCTTGGGGTTTCATATGTGTGATAAAAGAGGAAATCAGGTCCTCAGGATGCTTGGCTATGGATCACAGGGGCAGCATCTATTTCAGGCTCTGCCTTTACACCACTGCAGTGTTCCTCCTTTGTAAAGGCTTCTCTTTAGCCCCTGTGGGAAGAAAAATTGTGTCAAGTTCATATTATAATAGAAGGAGCTACTAGCAACATTCAGGCTCAGTGTAGGCAATGACACTCTGAAGACCAGATACTTCCTGAATTAACCTGTATTTTCATTCCATTTGGCAGTTCAGTGTTGATGACTTGAAAGCTCAGCCCAATCAGACAACCTGTTGGGATGGAGTGAGAAACTACCAGGTAAGAAGCACATGGAGAGTTACTGAAATAGCACTAGGAAAAGGGTGGCTGTCCCCACAGATAACTGGTTCCCTTTGCCTGAAGCATTTCCTTTTGAGGCACTCTGCCTGTTTGTACAGGTGCATTTTGGCAGGAGTCTAAAGTTTAAACTCCTGCCTAGTTGCCTCTTGGTCAGGGGTATATTCAGGCTAGGGAATATTCTGTCAAATCACCCAGTTTTTCTTTAGCTTAGACCAACCTTTGACACCTTTTAGCAAGTCTGTACTTACCCAAATACGCCCTGTCAGTGTAGGGCTTTCTCTTCCAAAGGAATTCCATGTGCTTCCCCTACTAAATATGATCTCTGTACTATATATGCTTTCGTCTACACAGGATCTGCTCTGCTGCCTGTTTGCTTACAGGAAATTAAGTCACTGGGAAAAAAGGTGGCTGAGCTGTTGAATTCCCAACACACTTTGTAACCAACAGGATCTTGCTTTTCAGCTTTGTTTTTACTTAATTTCATTCCAACACAAAAACATCTCTATGACAACTGTAGGAAATCTGAGTAGCTCTGAAGCACATCTACCTCTCTTGCTGTTAGTTCTTTTCCTGGCTGCTTTTAATAAAGCCCTGAGAGCTTGATAGAAAGAGCTGCAAGTCTCTTGTTTACTCCTGACAGGCAAGGAATTTCCTGAGAGCCATGAAACTTGGGCAGCAGGCTTTCTTCTACCACAGTAACTGCAAAGAGCCTGGCATTGTGGCCATTGTCAAGGTGAGTGTGTCTGTATTCTGTTTTGGTGGAGTAATAATGGATGGGCTATCAAACAGCTCATTACTTGTGTCTCAGCACCAAAGGGGTGCAGGAGTTGTCCAGTCTGAGCAGGGAATGAGCCCAGGGCACCTCAGCTCAACAGTACAGGGCTGACTCAAGCATCTGTCCCCAGAGAGATAGAACCACAGTGCTGTTTTCCTGCTGACATTTCAGGGCACTCCCAGCCAAGTCAAGTGTTGCTCCACACTCTGATTCAAATCTGACTCACTAAATTCTAGTCAGCTGAGCCCACAAGGCAGGAGTATAAAACCCTGGCACAGAAAAGCTCTAAGAGGAGAACTCTTTACAAGGACTGTCATCATCTACCCAGTTTTCCTCTGTTGCACATTTTTCTTCCACACTGATTTCCAAAAGCTGTACTGTCCTGCAGTGCTTCCACCCAAGAAATGTAAAGGAAACACATCTTACTATTAGAATGGAGTTCAGAGAAACCAAGGCTGATTTTTGCACCAAGATTATTCCTTGTGTCTAGGCACAGCTTTTTCAAAGGGCATTTCATACCCTTTGCTGACAGTTGTTTTTAACTGATGGGACTTGTCTCACATTCTTCTTCTCTTCTGCTTCAGATTGTAAAGGAGGCCTACCCTGATCACACACAGTTTGATCAGAAGGATCCCCACTATGATTCCACCAGCAGAAAGGAGAACCCCAAATGGTCCATGGTAATGTACTGCACTAAATACAGCTGTTCCAAGCCCTGTGTGCAAGCTGAGTCAAGGGAGAAGCCTCTTTGCATCATATTGCAAATCTTCTTAAGCTTCTGGCCTGGCCTGGCTGCCTTTTTCTCTCCCAAGAGAAAATCAATCCTGTTTTCTCTGCCTTTACCCCTGTCCCTTCCAGGAGGCTGCCAAAATATATCCCCCTGAATTTCCAAATCTTGTTTGGATGCAGAGCTGGCCTTCATGCATGGCAGAGCTCTGAGTTAGGAAAATGAACATTTTTAAGCACCACTCTCAGTCCACAACAAACAAAGCTGTACTTTCAAGGCATGTTAAATTATTGGGAAGGGACTGATCACAGGCTGGCTACATCCCACACCTTGTCTTGTCTGAGACAACATGAATGCATGCTGCTATTGCACAGTGCTGATTCATGGGACAAATCACCTGCCAGAGGTGCCTGGAAGTTCTTTTAGCCTTGAGCAAGGAGAAGCTTCCAGGCTGCTATAAGGTGGTGCACATCAGTCATTTGCTTCAGTTTAAAATCTTTATCCCCTCCAAAGCTGTTATGTGCCATCTGGAGGCTATATCCCTCTCCAACCCTGCCCCTTTGCTGCCCATCCCTGCCCAGGTGGATGTGCAGTTTGTGCGGATGACGAAGCGTTTCATCCCCCTCTCTGAGATCAAGGCTCACCACCTGGCACATAAAGCAGATGGGGGGCCCCTGAAGGACATGATGCTCTTCACCAGACAACGTCTTTCCATCCAACCATTGACACAAGGTAAGAACCCCCTTGGACTCCTGGTGCCATTCCCTCTGTGAGAGACAATTCTCACTCGGGGATCCTGGAAGTTCTACTTAGAGCTTTTTCTATCTTTTCAACGCAGAGGAATTTGATTTTGTCTTGAGCCTGGAAGAGGAAAAGCCACATTAAGGACCTGAGAGCAGCACAGCTTCCTCCCAGCCCGCTGATGCCTCCTCCTCACCAGCACAGTTCTCAAGTTCACCTGCTCAGTTGCAGCACCACGAATGCACCTGCACGTGGTTCTCAGCCACATGTCCCTTCCTCTGACACACTGTTATTTTTGCTTATTTTTAAATAAATAAAGCCTTTTGGAATCAACTGCAGCAACTTGGTTTTTAATAGTGGAAAAATCTGCTATTATCTCTTGAAGGAAGAAATAGGTATATCCTCTTTGAGATGTTTGGTCCTGGATCTCATGCAGTTCCATGTACTGCAGAGGGACATTTTTATGCAGAAAAGTATCACTAAGTTCTGTCTAGAACAAGAACATTTAGAATAATAGAATCATGGAGTGGGCTGGGTTGGAAGGGACATTAAAGCTCATCCCATCCCACCCCCTGTGCCATGAACAGGGACACCTTCTACTATCTCAGGTTGCTCCAAGCCCTGTCCAACCTGGCCTTGAACTCTTCCAGGGATGGGGCAGCCACAGCTTCTCTGGGCAACCTGGGCCAGGGCCTGCCCACCTTCACAGGCAAGAATTTCTTCCATGTATCTATAAACCTACTCTTTCTCAGTTTGAAGCCATTCCCCCTTGTTCTGTCACCATAGGCTCTTGTAAATATTCTCTCTAGAGAGGTATATACAAAGCAGATCACAGTTAACTTCCTGCAGGTACAAATCTTCCCATGTTCTTTTAGTTCTGACATCAGGGAAATAGAGGAAAATAAAGTCAACTTGCTAATTTTTAAGCATGGGTTATCCACCAGCACAGCTGCTAAGAAATGACTCAAGAAAGACCAAGGATTTATAAAGATAACAAAGGACCAGCTCCTTGAGCATATCTGGAGAGCTGCACACTCTGGCTCTACAGGAAAATCTCTTAATACCCCAGAAAAAAAACCCCAACCCAACCCAGCCGCAATATAAAGCATATCAGACAAACTCATGCACAGCATTTGACAGCCAGGGCTGGCTCTTTTTAATTGGAGAGACAAAAAACCCAAGTTTTAAAATACAGCCATTGAAAAGACAACGAATTAAGAAACATGTAAACACAGCAGAGGCTTAATTACAGGTTGCACTGCTTGGTTTAGTACTTGCCCACTCCCCTCTGCCTGGGAGAGAGGGAATGACCCAAGTACAGCACAGAACCACCAGCTCAGGGGGTGCTCGAGCAGCACCTGCCCCTTAACATGCTAATGAAACACTCCTCTATAGTACCTTGTCCTGGAGTGACCTTATGCTCCAACTTCTCTCTAAGCATGCTCAGAACATCTGCTCCACCCCAGACAAACAGAGGGCCTAGTGGGTAACAGGTTGAATGGTCCATTAGATTCAGTAAAAATGGGGATCATTTCTAAATTCTGGTTCCACAAGTAGGGACAGGGGAAAGAGGGGCACAAAGTAGGAAAAAAAACCCAACCCAAACCAACATCTAGGCTCATGCACCTTTTCCAAGAGAACCCTCCAGAAGTGATGAGCAGATGCTTAACAGCAAACTCCTTACAGTACATTGTCTTGTCAATGATCTCATACCCAGCACTGATGCTGTTCAGCCAGGAAACACAACACTCCTGGAATGTGGAGATACCCTCCTCCACAGGGTTTCTGTAACACCACATGGCCTGCAATCCAGGGGAATAAGCAGGGTGGGAGTTGAGGGAAGGCCAGGGGGGGAAGTTAGGGTGCTGCTGTGCTCAGCTCAGCCATGGAAAGATAGTCTGCTATCCCCAAAGGCTCCCAGTGGAGCTTCACTTGTCCCTAAAGGATTGTGTATTGCTGCAGCACAGGTGGTTCCCCCCAGGGAGGGAGAGAGGGAGGAGTGTCCAAAGTGACATCCAGGTTCCTCTGCCATGGCACACCTGCAGCAGGTGGCCACCCCTTGCCCTGGCATAACAAGGTAGTTGTCTAGAGTGAGCTTTTGCTCCAGTCTTAGGAAGACAGGGCCCCAGCCCATGGCACAGACTCCTCGTGTAAAGAAAAGCAAGCCACAGCCTTCACTGGTACAGAGCAGAAACATGGTGTGACACAAGCATTCAGCAGAGATGAGATCATTAGTGTCCTCTACAACAGAGCAAGACTGGCCAGCTCTACTAAAAACCACAACCTTACACATGGTGAGTAAAAGATAACTTACTTTGGCAAGCAGAAACACACATTTATCACTGAAATACAGTAGCTGTCATCACATAAAGAGCTCCCCTTCCCACCCTGGCCCCACTGTCTCCACCAACACCATTCCTCTAAACAAAGCAGAAACTTCCATTTCCCAGCTGCAAGACAACTGTTCTACATTCAGCCGTAGGACTGAGGCAGAGGAACCTGATTCCAGAGTCAAAAGGAAGCTAGACAAACCCCTGGCCAGTCACAAACTGGGGAAACCCAAGCAAATGCCACTTGATGGAGCTCATATCCCAGCACTTAGTGCAGACTTGTCTCTCCCTCTGGTAGGAGGTCAAACCACCTGCTTGCTTAAGGGCAGCTAAGCAAGATGGATGTTCTCCAGATTTGGTCAATCAAGCCTACAAAGCCACCTCTGATTTTTAATGGAGGAGCCACTTCCTTCTGGGAATGTTCTCATGAGTCTACTTAGCTGAAGACTAAAAGCAGCTTATTTTAGAAAAGAAAAACCCACATTCAGGTTCTCAGTTCACAACATGCTCTCAGACCTCGCTGGTGACTACAGGAATGTGCCTCTGGAATCAGACAGCTCTGCCATCCTTCCAGTTGCTGCTTGGCTTCAACCAGCAGCACACACAGGCCATGAGCTTCTCCAAACAATTGCATCCACCTTCTGTCCTCACGAATCCTTGTCCCAGAGACAACACACACGTGTTCTGTACGGCTGTCTGTCCACACACAAAGCCTCCTCTGTCACAAGGACAGCGTAAGCCCACACTTAAGACAGCTCCAATTTCTGTCTCACATTCCAAAAGTATTCTCTAGACTTCTCCAGGCTGGTCTGCCCCTGCTCTACAGCAGCAACTGGGACCTGTATGAGTGCAGCAACTAGAGACTGGATCTTGGGGGCACTCAGGCAGCTGCCAGGACAAGACTAGGAAGGCACTGCTCTTGGCCAGGAGCCCTTTGCCCCCACTTCTTGCCCACCCAGCAGCATTGGGACCTTCACCGCTCTGCCCACCCTGTGCCATCTCCTCCTGCATCCACACACCTCACTCCCTCCTAACCAGCCACAGCTCCTGATGTGACATGGAGCAGGGACACAGCACAGCTGCTGCCCATGGAAGTCCCAGGGCTGAGTCACCTACAGCATCCAACTGTTTGTAGTGAAGAATCCAACACCAGCATGAAGAGAAAGAAGGGGAGGCAGCGAGGGGATAACACTACACAATTCCAAGCAGGCCACACCACAGTCTCCGAGTCCCTCCTCTCCCATCCAGCTAATCACCATGTCATTCTCCCCTCGTGAAGATTTCAGAAAGGCAAGAAAAATATCCATCCTACACAACCCCAAAGCAACCTCCACACCACTGGGAAGAAGCAGCAGATCTGGCCTTCACTTGCTCACTCCTTCCCCACTGCCACAATGACAGAGGAGATCAGGCAATCAGGGCAAAGAGGAGATCAGGCAGCTCCGCAGCCTCTGGACACTCCACGCAGCCGATCCCAGAGGAATGTAGTTGATTGGGAAGCACTGAGGCACCTCCAGTGCTCCAGCTTGCCTTGCCCTCCCGTCCCCTTCCCACCCTGCGAGTCCTTTGAAGAAAGGAATTAAGTCAAAAACGGGTATTTATTGTCATGAAGTCTCTGAAGTGTTGTCCTGCTCGGTGCTGCCGTGCCCAGGGGCTGCCCAGCACCTCCGTGTGCCTCACTGCCGCCCGTTGTTCTCGGTGGGCTGGCTGGGGGTCTTGGCCTCGCCGTGCGAGGACGTGCCCTCGAACCGCTGCGACGCGATGGCTGCCTGGTGGGACATGCTCTTCCGCACGATGTCTCCTTTCCTCCACAGCACCACCTCCTGCAGGGACACAGCCAAGGCTTGTCAGGGCTCGTGGGACCTTCCCCCAGCCCCACCTAGCCTCGGAGGCTGAATTGAGCTGAACTCAGCCCGTGCTGGCATGTTCCACCCACAGCCATGGCCATGAGGCCGCTTGCAGAGCCCTCACTGCAACCTGCCCAAAAATTTGGGCAGAACACACCTCCCTGGGGTCTGAGCACACAGAGGACATCCAGGGCAGCTCTGTCCTAGTGTCACTGAATTGGTAAGGTGAAGCCCAGAAGCTCCACCACAGGGCAACAGAGCAGACAAGAAGGCCCAGGCAGGCACCTTGCACACATCTCCTCACCACTGCACACATCTGATCTGTGTGGACATCCCTTGTAGACCATCTCGGCACACTCATCTCACCTGCATGGACATCCCTCCTAAACCACCTTTTCACACTCATCTCACCTGCATGGACATCCCTTCTAGACCACCTTTTCACATTCATCTGACCTGCATGGACAGCCCTTCCAGACCATCCTTGCACACTCTACTTTGTTCCACATGCCTCCTCATCACCATGCACATCTGACCTGCATGGATATCTCTTCCAGACCCTCTTTGCACACTCTAATTTGTCTAGTTCTTACAGATACTCAGTCAAGAACATGATTCTCCCACCATGGGAATCCCAAATTCCCAACAGGTCCTTGTAACAGTATCTCAATCAACAGTCTACAGGTTCAAGGAGAACAACAGCTCTGCTTCTCACCTGCTGTTTGAAGTAGCGTCTCTCTTCCTCATCAATCAGCACCAGATTGAGATAATAACGCACAGAGAACTTCTTATTGATGTCCCTCATCGTTGGAGTCAGCTCATAGCCCGCCAGGAAGAGTCTGATGGGGATGGACTCCCCTGCAAAGTGCACAGAGCCATCAGCACAGACAGGATGTGGATACAAACCTGGAGAGCACCAGCAAAACAGAAACTCACGAGGCCACAAACTTTGTCACCGTTTCCACAAGTGGACTAACATGAGCTAGAAGACCTCAACTCCCTTCAAAACTCAGCATGCATGGTCCACAGCCAGATCCTGCCCTTGCTGACAGCTACTCCATCTCCACTTTAACAGCACAGGAACCTGCATTGAGACAGCACTGCAGGAAAAAATGAGTAAGGTGACATTTCTCTAGCAGGTGACTCTGCTGGGCAATAGAACTGGAAAACAGGTGGCACAGGAGATTGGCACAGAGCAAGAACATCACCTTTCTGCTCTGAGTTGCAGCAATGCCAGCTGGTGGCCCATGCCAAGAGTGAATTTATAGCTGGTTGTGCCACTGCTTCATCAAAAGAACTGCAGCTCATTGTGCCTCAGTTCCTCCTCATCACACCAGGGAAGGAAGGGGATCTTATCAATGATGTGTGAACTGCCCTGAGCCCACCAGCACAACAAGACGCTACAACTGAGCAAACAGAAGATACTGCAAGATATGCCCAGGCCAATAGCCTTCAGAAGAGGAGTTCTGAGGGGCTCCTGTGCCTTCTCACCTCTCACAGGTGCCCCATCCATGATCTCATACTTCGCTATTGTGTCATTCTCATGGTACACGTTGGGCCCAGTGCCCGTCGTTTCCCTCTTGATGATATCAATCTCCATGTGCTTGATCTTGATTCGCACCAGCAGGAAGTAGATCTTCCCCACAATCACATCTTTTAAGTGATACCTGCCATGGAAGGGAAGAAAGCACCAGGATCAAACCCTGTGCAGGGGTCCAGGGCTGAAGAGCCCCAGCTGTACATTGGAGATGGTACATCAATCACTTCCACCAGCAAACAGCCCCTCATTTTTCATCCTCTGTTCCTCCAGCAATCCGTAAGAACATTTAGCATCATCAGATAAATGAAAAACAGAATTTCAGACTGAGTATCTGCAAGAAACCCCTGTGACAGCAAAGGCTCTGAAGTGAATTTTTAGGTCAATTAAAACTAACCCAAACTGCAGAATAATTTAGGTTGGAAAAGACCTCTGAGATCATCGAGTCCACATTTTGACCAATCACCACTTTGTGATACACTGCAGGGAGATTTGCCAGCATCAGCTGGGGCAGATGCATCAAGAGCAGCTGAAAAGTGCTGTTTCCAAATTTTGGACCTGAGTTCAGTTTCCACTTCAGCTGTATTGCCTGGTAAGGAGCAAACACACTTTGGATACACCTGGAAGTACTGATCTGGCCAAGGATATAGGGAGTGGGAAGTTACTGCAAGAACTTCAAGCTGTGCTCTAAGCTCAGTAAGGCAAAGCCACTGCTGCCTATTCCTTGGTGCAGAGGACACAGCTGTGGGGCAAGGAGGAGGAGCCCATGGATCTGAGCTGTCTCCCAGCCTCACTGAAGCACATGGACACAGAATTCCTTTGAGAATCACAGGCACACACATGCCCTGGGCTTCCAAACCTGTAGCAGATGTGTCCCCACACCCACCAGCTGCTCTTGAGACACTTACTTGGACTTGTTGTACTCAAACTCGATGTGCAGGCAATCCTCAATGCCCACCTCCATCTTGATGGAGGAGTTGAGCTCTGGGTAGGTGCTCAGGGTGTGCACCACAATGTCCATTTCCTTCACCACATCGTTCAGCCTGCGGCTCACAGTGGCACGGAGGAAATACCTGTGAGGAGAAATCCCTCAGATTAGGGATGAGCAGGGAAGGACAAGGGGCTGAATGAGTTGTACTGGACTATCCAAGCAGTCTTACTGGTACCCTGGCTTCTGGAGCAGCCAACAACCCACAATGGGAAAGACAGAAGGGAACTTTCAAAGAGAAAAGCAGACTATTCTAAGACTCCTCTCAGCTTCCATGCACTTGTGAGCCTCAGTTACCTAAGCCCCGTTTTGGGCATCTGAGTAACAGCCTGCACATGTTAAAAGTGCTGTCCTTTTGCAAGAGATTAGATCACTCCAGTCTCCACAGAAACACCTCTCTGTGCAGATCTCAGAATTTTCCAAGCCCCACTTTGAAGCCAGTGACTGGATTTTAAGTCAATTGAGTGCCTTGATGTGACACACAGTTTGCCACACAAACAAGTTACAAGCTCAGCATCTGTTTGCATACAGAGCACAATTAAAGTTGACAAGGCTGATTGCAGCAAAAATGTCCTTATTGGAGCCTAAACCAAACAATTTATTTTGATTTTTTGAATTATCAAATAAATTAGTGAGTATTTGATTGATTCAGAAGGGGCTGATTTCTCTTGTCACTCAAATGAGGCAAAACAAGTTCCATAAAGCCTGATTCATGCTTATAAAATAAAGTCCTCAAAGGCAGCATTTTACAACTCAGCCACTCCAAATTCATTTGGAGTTCCATTGCAAGGATGTCTGGGAAGGGATGCTGCACTCCTGTACCATCCCAGTGAATACCAGCCCCTGCACACTGCACAGACCCAGCCAGGCGAGCAGACTCACCGGAGCTTCACGTTCTGCCCAGTGTAGGACTCGTAAGGTTTTTCCACGTGTGTGAACTCGAAGTCAAACGTCTGTGATTGGGTAAATTCACCAGGGCGAGCCAGGTCCTTCACCAGAGACACAAACTCATGGTGGTTTCCTCGGTCATAGTAGAGTTCTAGGAATACAGAAGTCCAGGTTAAGCAGTGATGCTTAATCCCATGTGGCACAGGTGGTTCCACAGCTACGAGCAACTCTCTTGTTCAGATCCCTACTCCTCCATCACCATTCACAGAACCTACCAAGGTTGTGGGTGCAGGGTACTGCACTTGTTCCCTGCTCTCCATCAGAGCCAAGTACAGGCCAAAACTTTCCTTGCTGAAACAGGAAGGAAAAGGTCCACACAGCCTCACTTACTACCATGAATCAGGAACTTGCCTTATGGTGACACAAGGCACTAGTTATCAGTATTAAATATGGCCAGACTGACTGAGAAGAGGACCTGAAGCTCACACAAACCCTTCCAAGAATTTTCCACGTTGTATTCCAGTCCAAAGACATTGCTACTGTGAGGAAAAACCACCACTGCACCGCTGGAACAGCAGACAGTGACAGAGCAAAACAGAAGGACTAGGAGGCTTCCAGCTGTTCCTGCTTATCCTTTTTCAACAAAGAGTTTGAGTGGTCTTGATTCACATCAGGGAATAAACAGCGACTGCTGCTGCACGACTACCAAGTGTGTGGGGAGGCAGCTGAGTCAACTGCTCCACCAGCCCCTGGATAACACATTAATGGCCCTGGGAGCACAGTGAGGGAAGAGCATTCACCTTTGGAAGCACTGCTCAGATCAGCTCAAGTAACCAGCATGGTCACATTGCCTCAGCTTTTCCCACAACCTTCTTACGTCACCAGGAAACTGCAGGTTTCCTCATTTAATGAAAGCAATCCTCCACACTTCCACCAAGTCTTCTCCCTGAAGTCAAAGCACCAAAACCTTAAAACTCTGCAATTTGCATTAACACAGCTTGGTATTACACATCACCATCAACGAAACTTGCCCTTCCCAGCCCTGCGTGTGAGCTGGTGCCTGCAGGACACCCACACAGTCCTTCTGCAAGGTGAAGCCTTTCTGGTTAGATGAGGAAACAAAAACCTCAGTCATCAGACAATCATATACACACAAGTTCAGTGTCAGCACTAAACTGTGCAGAGGAGGCTGCTGAGGGGTATTAGTGGTGTTCAGGAACGGCAGCTCTTCCCTCCTTGAGATTCACGATGAGATTTCAGCTTTTAAGTGATGTCTGTTTCTTACAGCCCTTTGCTCACCTTATCTCTCTAATGGACATATTGGCACTGGAAGTTCCCTCACTTACGCACAACAGCAAATGTCATCAAGCCCTTTAGGCTGGGCAGGCAGGTGACATAAATAACCAGCCCTTTCTGCACTGAATACGTGTGTCCACTGAGAGGAAAGTGCTCGCTGATGTGACAGGGAGAAGCCACGTGCCACAGAAAAAGAGGAATCAGCCTCTATCATCTTGCCACATGACGCAGAAAGCAAAAATCAAACTTGGAGCAAGGGGAAGCAAAGTCAGTGTACTGAGCTCTCTGCCACCTCAGAAGGTCACAGTTTGGCATTTTGCAGCCTTAAGTAGAGACAGGATTGATGTGTCCCACACTCAGCAGACATTAGCCTGTCAAACAGGCATAAGCTATAATTTCAGTTTTTCAGAGCTATAATGTTTCCAGATTGAGAAAATAACCTGACAACATTTCAGTGTCATGGTCAGGCCACAGCAACCACAGGTGAAACGAGATCTTAAACAGGTTCTGTGCTCACCAGTGTGCAGGACCCAGTGCTCATTCTGGCCTCTGGTACCTGCTTTGGAACAGCATCTTCCCTGTGACACATCCCTTTTTCAAATCCCGGTCTCCCTACCTGTTAAATTGTCTCACCTAGACACTGAGCTCATGGCAGGGAGAAGTCAGAACACAAGGCAAGAGATGGAGGTGAAGATGGAAAGCACTAAGTGCCATCAGTGGCACAAAAATCAGTGATTTATTAAAGTGGGCTGATGAGCAACAAGAAAGGACTAATGTGTGGCCACAGCATAGGTATGGCTCAAAAGTTTTCCAAAACAGGGAATGAGGAGCAGGTGAGGCAGCAGAGAGGAGACAGTAGAGCAGGAACAAAGTTTGTGCTTAATTTCCACTGGCAATCATATCAATTAGGAAACCATAACCTGGGTTCTCATGAACAGCCTCACCTAGACTCCATCACTTACAGGACCCCTTTCTTTCCAAAAAGCAGAGCCAGGCACAAGCAAAGCCAGCAAAACTCTCAAACAGCACTGTTGGGGTTGAGTGGGAAACCTCCAGCTCATGCTCTTTCACCACCCAATTTGCAATGCAAAGGCTGCAGGCCCATGGCTCTCATGCAGTGATTTTGGGGGTTAAAGCCAAGCACAGAGAGCCACGGACGTGAGGCCTCACAAGCAATCCCACCACCAGGAACATCCTGAACTTATTCTGGCTTGTGGGACTCAGGCATGTCCACGAAGCACGGACAGCTCCGCTCCCATCGAGGGTGGGTGTAGCAGCTGCCTTTCCTCCACGAAAGCAGGAACTATTTAATCTAAATTGGTTACACGCACAGATAACCACAAGTTCTGAGCAACTTGAAGTCACCCAACTAACCGTGCAGAGGTGCTTGGGCACCCACTGAGAGTAAAGATGGAATCAGCCAAGCTGAGCCCATAGCCCTTGGGAGAGGTGTGCCTCCAGGGAAAAGGTGGTGTGGGGTCAGGGCTGGGAAGGTGATTTGGGACATATGGACAAAACCCACCCACCACTGCCCTTGGCAGAGCCACTGCATCCCTATCAGAGCCAGCAGGCACAGAAGAGATGCAGACAGACAGCTCATGGAGCAGAGGGCACAGCCAGGCTGGGGAACACGGCCTGGCAGCTGGAACTGGGAGCACGTCCAGGCTCATCCCTGCAGCTGCAAGACAGAACCGAGTTTCACCCATTCCAGAGCTGAAATGGGTGACCGAGCAGAACCGAGAAATTAGGACAGGAGAACAATGATCTGGAAAAGGACTGGAATGCCCTTCCTTCTGCCAGGGCTCCAGCCTGGAGAACAGGCCAGGCTGCCCAGCACGGAGGGTGGAATAATGTCAGGCAGCCGTGGGAATGCAGCAGAGCATCCCCTGGGAATGAGAGTAACCTACTTGGCACCAGCAAGGATCCTGGTACCACAGGGTAGAGCGATGCTCCCCAGACCCCTGGCACCAGCAAGGACGCCTCAACCCCTGGCACCAGCAACTATAGTGGTACTGTGGGGTGCAGCAATGCTCCCTGGACCCTTGGTACCAGGGAGATCCCAGAGCAGTGATGCTCCCTGGATTCCTGGCACCAGTGATGCTCCCTGGACCCTTGGAACCAGTGGATCCCAGTGTTATCGGGTGCAGTGATGTTCCCTGGACCCTTGGCACCAGCAAATACTGGGGGACTGAGGGATGCAGAGATGCTCCCCAGACTCCTGGCACCAGTGATGCTCCCCACACCCTTGGCACCAGTGGGATCCCAGTACCGTGGGGTGCAATGATGCTCCTCGGACCTTTGGCACCAGCAAGTATTGTGGTACTGTGGGATGTAGTGATGCTCCCCAAAGCCTTGGCAACAGCAAGGATCCCTGGACCCTTTGCACTAGGGGGACGGAACCCTGTACCATGGGGTGCAGCGATGCTCCCCAGACCCTTGGCACCAGGGGGATGGATCCCAGTACCGAGGGGTGCAGCAATGCTCCCCGAGCCCCTGCCACTGGCAAAGATCCCGGTTCCATGGGACACAGCAATGCTCCCCAGACCCAGGAGAGGCACCGTGACGGGCCAACCGGGCCCGCAGGCCTCCCCACTCACCGATCTGCCCGATGAACTCCACCTTGATGCCCTGATGCTCCAGCCGCTTGTTGGGGTTCTTGAGGGTGAGCACCACCCGCCCGGACACGGTCTCCCCGTCGTAGAAGAGGAAGTATTTCTCCTTCTTGCCTTCCTCCGTCTTGTGCTCCACCCGCCGCCGGCTCTCGGCGTCGCTCAGCACCAGCTCCAGCTCCGCGCTCTGCCCGAACCCGAAGAAGCTCATGGCCCCTGGATGCTGCGCCGGGGCCGGGCGCGGCCGGACCGCGCGGCCCCGCTGTTGGATCGCGGCCGGCGCGGGGCTCGGCGGGGGATGACACCGGGGCGAGACGGGGCGGAGGGAGGCGCGGGGGGCCGCAATGCGGCAGCGATGCCGGGGCAGCGGGAGGGACCACTGGGGCTGCGGGAGTGACCACTGGGGCTGCGGGAGTGACCACTGCGGCACCGCCGCCCCAAGCCCCGCGCTCCGACACGCCCGGCCCGGCCCGGCTCGGCGCGGCCCCGCAGCGCCCGGTCCCGCCCTGGTCCCGCCCCGGTCCCGCCCCGCTCCTTCCGGGGCAGCTCCGCCCGCCACCATTGGCTGGGCCCGCCATTGGCGCGTTCGTAAAGCCCGGCGGGATGGCGGCGGAGCGGCTGCGGGACGCGCTGGGGGCCTGGCGGCTGCGGGACCTGGGCACGGGTGCGGCGCTTTGTCAGTGTGTCTGTCTGGCTCTCTGACTCCCAATTCCGGTCTCAGTCTGGGTCTAACAGGGTCTGTCAGTTTCCCGACTTTGTGCTCTGTTCCTGTCTCTCTGTCCCTGTCCTGGCCTCGGTCTCTGTCCCGGTCCCAGTGTTGGTGTCTGTCCCCATCTCTCTCCTGGTCCCTGTTCTGCGGTCTCTCCCGGGCTCGGTCTCCCTCCCTCCCTCTCTCTCCCGGTCCCGGTCTAGGTTTCTGTCTCAGTCCAGGTCTCGCTGTCTCTGTCCTGGTCTCTCTGTTTCCATCCCTGACTCCCGGTTTTGGTCCCGGTCTGGGTCTGACAGGATCTCTCAGTTTCCTGGCCCTGGACTCTGTTCCTGGCTCCCCTTCCCAGTGTCGCTCCCTGTCCCCATCTCTCTCTCTCTTTCTCTCTCTCTCTCTCTGTCCCTGTCCTGGACTCTCTCCTGGTCTCAGTCTCCCTGTGTCGGTCTTGGTCTCTCTGTCCTGGCTCTGGTCTAGGTCTCTGTCCAGTCCTAGTTTCTGTTCCCAGTCTCTCTGACTCCCGGTCTGTATTTTCGTCTCTTGGTCCCGATCTCTCTCTTAGTCCCGATTCCCATCGCTGTCCCGTCTCTCAGTGTCGGTCCCGGTTCTGGGCTGGGGGTCTCCCCCTGGGCACAGGATGTGCTCCCATCCCAAACTGCCCGCTGGAGTCAGAGCATTCCCCGTTTATTTCAGAGCCTTGTTTTGGCTGAAACATTCTGGAGAAACGCCACACTTAGTGCTTATTAACTCTTTTTTTTTTCCTTTCTCTCTCAGTGTGGGTGTCCACGGTATGGGATCTGGATTTCACGGACACAGAGCCTCTGGATTCCTGGATAGTAGAGGAGATCACAGCTGAGGGGCTGGACACCTTTACCAGCCTGTACTGTGCTCTGTCACCGTTTGCTGCTGGGGACCCTGAGAACAGAGAGGTGAGGCCACCCAATGTCCCCGCTTATTTTCTATTTGTCACTTGCATCCTGCCTCGAAATTCACAAAATATTCAAAGACTGCCCCAAATAATTCTTGTCATACTTGCTGGAGGGCTTCAGAAGGAAGCTACTCTTGAGTTTTAATAATATATGGATAATTTAACATATTATTAAATATATATGGTGTTAGATATTATAGTTATTAAATATAAAATCACAGAATCAGTTGGGTTGGAAGAGACCTCTGAGATCATCAAGTCCAACCCTTGATCCAACACCACTGTGATCACCAGATCATGGCACTCAGTGCCACATTCAGTCTCACCTAAAAACCTCCAGGGATGAAGAATCCACCACCTCCCTGGGCAGGCCATTCCAATGCCTGACCACTCTCTCTGTAAAGAACTTCTTCCTGATATCCAACCTAAACCTCCCCTGGCAGAGCTTAAGCCTGTGCCCTCTTGTCCTACTGTTGGTTGCCTGAGAGAAGAGACCAATCACCCCCTGGCTACAACATCCTTTCAGGGAGTTGTAGAGATATTTTAAAATATATAATTTATAAGGGGCTGGTTGCAGTGGTAGCTGTTAAAATCTGAATAATGGCTAATTTTGGACAGCTGTGTTGTTAGGGGGTTTCTCACTACTCCTTGCCTGTTTTGACTCAGAATATCTGGACCGTGTTTGCCGAGAACAGCCTGTCCCCCCAGGCTCTCGTGGCTGTGCTGCATCACTTCGTGCACACTGGGCAGCACAAGAAAGCAGGTGCACAGCAGAGGGTGTATGGTCTGCACGCAGCTGGGCTGTACTTCCTGCTCCTGGAGATCCCAGGTGAGCCACAGGGTGTGCCTTTTTGCTGCTGGATAAAGCATCCCTCGGGCAAGATCAGGGTTCTCTCAATTATAACAATTCCAGGTGGAGCTGGTGGTGGTGTTTGTGCTGTTTGCTTGATGTCCCTGAAATCCTTGGGGGCCCAGCTGAGCTGTGGTGTGAGTGTTGAGTGTTACAGTCTGATGGCAGCTTGGCCTCCTGTCACAAAGGGGTTTGGTGGCCTCAGTCCAGGTCTGTATCCTGTGACAAGGTCAACAGAGGAGCCTGCACAGTGCTCAGAGCTGGGACCACACAGATCCCTCTGGCTGGGCAGTAATACACAGTGAAGGCAGGAGCCTATTCCTGTTCCTGCTCTGTAACTAGAGAGGATTTCACTGTGCAGCACGTTTGGATGGGTTTGTTTGTGAAAACAAAAATATTAGTTTAAAATTACCAGCAGGTGGGGTTTTGCAGCAGGTTAGTTCACAGCAGGATCCTTTTGTATTCAAGGCTGAGACATGCTGTGAAGTTTTGCTGATCTTCATTGTGCAGCTAGAAGGGGTCAGTCAGCTGGTGATCCTACTGGAGAATGTCATCACTGATGATATGTCATCCTGGTGCAGTTGAGCTTTGTTCAAGCAATGCTTTATTCTTCTCTTGAACTTTGTTAGGCTCTGGGACAATACCTATGGAGGGATCATAGAGTCACAGACTGCTTTGGGTTGGAAGGGACCTTAAAGCTTATCCAGTCCCACCCTGCTGCCATGGGCAGGGACACCTTCCACTAGCCCAGGTTGTTCCATGTCCTGTTTAGCCTGGCCTGGGACACCTCCAGCGATGGGCCATGATGCCCAAATGATTTGGTTCTCTCTGTGTTTTGTCTGGAAGAGGACTGATGTTGTCTTTTCTGGGCAGGCAGCATCGCTAACTGGATGTTCCATCAAGTGATGTTTGATAAGTGTCTTTACACCCTGACAAAATGTTGGCCTCAAGAACTGAAGAAAAGAAAGAAGATGCATGCACAAAGCTCTCAGACCAAGGCAAAAAGAAATACAAAGAAGGAAAAACGACCCAGGAATGACAACTCCAGTGTAAGATGTTTGTGTGATCTCTTCAGATATAAATCGCTATTAATAAGGAAATAGTTGACCAGATGTTTCTCTTTTCTACTTATATAGATGGAAGAAATATTGGAAGAGGAGGAGGAAGAGGATGATGAAAATGTTTACTTATCAACAGAAGATCTTCTTCAAGTTCGCAATGCAATCTTTCTTCTTTTGAAAAACTTCTTACGGCTTCTACCCAAGTTCTCCCTAAAAGAAAAGCCTCAGTGTGTGCAGAACTGCCTGCAGGTAATAAAGATTCAACTCAAGGAACCTTATGCCCCCCCTAACACAAACTTTGGGGGTTGCAAAGCATTCCACATGGAGGGCTGGCAGCCCTGCCTTTCTCTGACTGGTTCCTGATGAGAGTGTCAGTGGAAGTCTGGCATGGGATGTGTGCTCAGTGTCTGTCTCATTTTCTGGCTGGTGCCAGGTGTTTTGTCCATAGAATCGTGTGGGTTGAGAGGGACCTTAAAGCTTATCCAGGTCTACCACCCTGCCATGGGCAGGAACACCTTCCACTGGACCAGATTGCTCCAAGCCCTGGCCAGCTTGGCCTTGAACAGCTCCAGGGATGAATGAGCTCAGCTTGGCTTTGTTCCTTTGCAGGTCCTTGTTGAAATGACAAGCTTTGAGCCAGTGGTGCACGAGTTCCAGTTTTCATCAGCAATGTGAGCAAATAACCCTTAATGTTTATATGATGCTCTGAACAAGTAAAGCCTTCAGTGCTTGTGTTATTGTTCTATTTTTATGGAAATGAAAGCAATGAATTCTTTTTCTGAAGATAATTATAACATGTTCCACCTACTAAGAGCAAACAGCATCTTGTGAATATTGAATGTTTTCGAGTCAATGAGCTATTTTAATTGTAATAGTTGTAGTAACTGTTTCTCTGATGAGAGGGGAAGACATTTATTTGCCTTTTTTCTTAGGGATGTTAATAAAGCCAAGTACGTTCCTGAGCTGGCCTACCATGGACTGCACTCACTTTGTTCCCCTTTCCATGGTGCAGAAGATAAGGTAAAAGTTAACAACATCTTTAACATCCTTACAGCAGTATTGAGAAGGAGTAGTTGTTTCTTTCCTTCTCTGCATGTTATTTTTGCTTGCATGGTTTCTTTACTTTTCACATCAGTTTTCCTTTTTGTGCATGTGCAGGTCTTTGCTGGGTCAGAGGAAAGTTGGGTTTTTTCCACCCCAGTCCTTATTCCCTTTGGTTTGTTTGCTGATCCATTTGTGTGCAGTGAATTCTGTGCTCTAGTGACTCCTGTGGCAAATGAATCGAAAACAGAGGATAGCTGCAATGACATTAGCTCTCTGTGTCTTAAAAAAAGAGAATTCCAGGTTCCTGCATTTGCCTGGAATGTTGACATTCCCTGCTAGATGGAGCTCCAGCACCGCCTGGCAGCCTGTGTGGAGTTGGGCTGTGCAGCACTGGAGCATGATGGGCTGTATTATGTGCAGGGGATGGTGAGCAGGGTTGATTCTTGTTCAGGGCATAGTCCGTGCTCGTGGAACGGCCAGTTCTACCAGAAATGTGTTTGCAGCTTTACATTTTTATTTGGTTAAATTCCAAGCAGTCTGGGTCATGTCGCACTTCTCTCAGTGCTGCTCCTGTGGATGAGGCTTTGGAAAAAGAGTAGGTGTGACCCTGCAGTGTCTGTGAACCCACCTGGGCCAGTTCTGAGCCAGCAAGACTGGGTATTAGCAGCTGTCTGGTCAGGAAAGCCTGGAGCTTTGTCCACACTAACCCGCTGTATTGCTGAGTGCCTGCCCAGCTTTAACATCCTTAGGCCTCTGTCCCTCCTTGGTTTCTCAGTGTAGTGGGAGCTTTTCAGAACTGTTGGCATTTGTGGAACAGGAAAATGTAGTTCTTCCCCTTCCCAGACCTGCCTCCCCTTCCCTACCTCTCCTGTTTGCTCAGAGTGTCAGGATGATGAGGCAAGCTGTGTTCCCAAAAGTGTGGCAAGGGGGAGCTCCAAAAGTTCAAGTGCATATGGTGGTAAAAACATGCTCTTCATTTAAGATTCTTCTGTGCAAAACCCAGTGAATTTCATCAAATTCCACATGATTCTGGGGAATTAAGTCCACAGCTTTGGTGGGGATCTGTTGATGCTTTCAAGAAGCTCTTCTTAGATTTTACTGAACTTACATGAGAACTTAACAGCCAGGAAAGATGTTGTGTGTATTAATGAACAGATTCTCTTGGAATTACACTGGTAGAAATCATACTTTAACATGTGCTAGTGTTTTGATCTAAGTTTGTTTGGTTCAGAAGTATTTCATTAATTTTTCCAGAAGGCTTATCCATGGAAACAAACCTCAAAATAACCTTTTCTTCCCAGACCCTTCGGTGTGTCTTCCAGCGACTCCTCAATGTCATTGTGATGGTGGAGAGTAGAGGGGGGTCCAGACGTGAAGTCCTTCCCATCACCTCAGCTGTGACCAGTGCCAGAAATCAGGCTATAAAATTCATCAGGTGATGTACAGAGCTCTGGCACTGCCCTCCCTGGCTATGGCTGCTCTTTTCTTCTCTTGCCTCTGCTTTGCTGTGGAGTTGATAAAGGGATGAGACAAACTGGCACCAGCTTTGAAGTTGTTTGTGCAAATGAGGTTTAATTAACATGTCTGTAATGGGAATTTACTGAACTTGTTGGCAGAGGGGGAAGAAGATGCTGTTTGACAGGAAAGTGGCAGTGAGTAGGGAGACCCATCTTCTGTGTTTTCCTTTGTGTCAATTTTTCAGGCCTTGTGTTTTATTACAGAGCACTGTAAAGGAAATGAAAGTTTAACATGGAGTTCATTTCTCTTTAGTTCTTTGCTTTCTCCTGCTAATGATATGTTTTGCCTAAGATTATCATCCCCCCTGTTGGAGATCTATGTGGTTGTAAAGTGTAGTTTGTGCAGAGATCCCCAGATAACATATAAAAGTAGACGGAGAACAAAGTAGCTTTTTTCTGTTGTTCTACTTATAGAAAGGTATTGGAAGAAATGTTTTCTGCCTGCAAGGCCAGGGTAATGTGGAAAGTAAGTAGATCTGTAAATAATGGATCTCTGATCCTATTCTGCTGCACTAGCACCTGTGATTCCAGAATTCCCACTTTCCTGACTTTACAAATGTATTCCAAATGGAATGTCCTTGTCTTGATTTTTTTTTCTCCTTTGTTGTAAACCAACCTTATTAAAATCTGCCTTTTTTTCTCCTGTGCAGTTCTCTAGTAGATGAACTGAAAGAAGCTGTATTTCCTGTTCTTCGGATATTACTGCAACATATCTGTATCAAGGTATGCCAAGCTTTACTGCTTCTGGAGCTCAAGAACTGGTGTGGATGCATTGGAATATCTGCAATAGTCAGGAAATCTGTTTCCACAGTGTTTTGTAAGGAATGAAAAGATGTGATAGTGAAGTAGTGGCCAAGGGAGCTGTGATTGTTCTCCCAGCCAGTGCTGAATGTGACCATATCACCTCATTAAATAAAAAAATACTTACCTTAGGTTCTGAAATGCCTTTCTGTCTTCCAGAGCAGAGCATTGAAATGTCACACCATGCACCTGCCCTTGTCTTTCAGGTCCCAGATAAGGCTGATTATCGCACCTACGCTGCCCAGGCCCTGGTGACTCTGCTGAATAAACTGCCTTGTGTGGAGTTCGCTGAATTCATCTCTTGGCTTTATAAATACTCACTTAACAAAGTAAGTGCATCTCCTTGATGCTTTGAAGATTAAGGGCTCCACATCAGCACTGAATAGCAGTGTTAACTGCTGGCACCCAAAGGCAGGTGAGCTGAGTAGGCAGTGCCTGTGCCTTTGCTTACATTAACAGAGCACTCCTGTCCCTTTTTTCCAACAGATTTCCTCCTACAGAATGTTTGCTCTTGATGTAGCCTTAGCTTTGCTGGATGTGCCAGAGAGGAACCCAGACAGCTCCTTGTCCCTGGATCAGCAGAAGTTCCTAAAGCACAAGTTTTTAGTGCAGGTCATGGTGTTTGGCCGGTGCTCGGACAAAGCCCCCGCGGTCCGGAGCAAAGCTCTGAGCAGCTTTGCCCACTGCCTGGAAAAAAAGGCTGCTGCTACCTTGGACAGCATACAGGACTTATTGCAGAGCTGTAAGTACTGGGAATGCATCACAAAGTGACAGAATCACAGAACATGCAGATTGGAACAGACCCACAAGGATCAGCGAGTCCAACTGCTGACCCTGCAAAGGACCATCCCCAAGAGTCACATCAGATAGTGAAAATAATTCTTGAACTTTCTAGGGAATAATTGCTGTGAGGTAGTTGTCAGGCACTTAAAAACTGGCACATAGTATCCTTATGTACTGTGCCATAAGGAGAAGCAACAGATGAGTCTTTTGACTTGCAAAGCCTTATATGTGAAAGGGATTTATTCTTGTGTATCACTTCTAAGGAGATTCCTTCGTGAGATCTCTTTGAAGGATGTTTACAGACAACTGAAATTGCTCATTGGGAGAAAAAAAAAGGCAGTTCATTCTTGCCTGACAGCTGATTAAATCTTGAGTTGCCTTTTGCTTCTGCTAAGTTGTTCTGTTCGTGACTGGCATTCCCAGCTCCCTCAGGTGTGCTAAAGGCCAGATGGCACAGCTCAGAAGTATGCGCAGAGCATCCTACGGTTAGATTACTTGCCTGAAAAAAATTTGGAATGACAGAATACCCAGAATTAAAACACTTGGTTTGATTTCTTTTTTTTCTCCTGTTTCTTTTTTTGGCAGCCTCTGTCCATACAGTGTTGGAAGCAAACACAAACACTGCGAGTGTGACAGTCAGTGCTGAAGGTATAGAGTCATTCTTTTCCAGTAAGTCTCAGGGGTTTTTTTGGCATGCCATTTCCTAAAAATACACCTATATGTTAAACCTAGGGCATGCTTGAGGCTCTCAGTTTAACACTGAACCATCTTGCTGCATCAACATATGCCTTTATTAGTCTTAAACTTTTATCTTTCCTTTCAGCTGTATCCAACCATCCACTGAAGACCTTACCTACCTTCAGAACTATTGAGCTGACAGACAGCAGCAATACTGCTGTGCTTGATGGTATGTCAAAATTAAACCAGTCTCTTCAGATAACTGTCCAAAGCCTTAATTGAAATTAGGCTCTCTGAAATGTATGCCTTGTCCATTTCTCAAAGGAAGTGGAGAGAGCTTTCTGTAGAGCTGTTAAAAACCACTTATGGGTGATGAAGGGGGTAGAAGTGCCAGCCATAAAGAAATACTATTCCCACTGAAGTCTGAAAAATACATTTTGATCTTGCAATACTGATGTTCGTTTGCACTAATGTGGTGGCAACACTTGTTGAAAAGCAGGTAATTTATTCTTTCCAAAAGGATGGTAATTGATGTGGGATATAATACTTGGAGCTCCATAAATTTCAGGGTAATTAAATCTCTTGCTCCAGTGCACAAAGAACTAATATATTTTGCTACATAAAGCACAGCACCTTTGAGTAGCAACGTTCTGTAGGGAAGGATTCATTTCTCTGCAGCATCAGGTATTGGCTGGAGTTGAAAGCAAAGTGTCACATTAAATGTCCTGATGCAGCATGGCAAGCTGGTTCTAATTTGTTGATAGCATGAAATCAGCATGTAAGTTGGCTTTTGTGGCCACAATGTTCCTTCTTTAAATCTCTTCCTTTCTTTTCCTCTTGTGTGTAAAAGCTTTTCTTCCTAACCTTTAGGCCTCTGCCAGTATCTCTGCTCTCAGTTCTTGCTGTTCACCTCCCTTGAACTGCTGACAATTCAATTCTCTGCTTGGTTCACATCCTGCAGTTGTGTCTTTGTTCCACGTCTCTCGCTGCTCTTCACATGGGATCTCCCTCCCTATCTCCAGGAGCCAGGCTCCAATCTTCTCCATTGAAAGCCTCCTTTTGAAAACATTCCACTGATAAATTTCCTTAATCTGCTCTCTCAGATAGAAAAGTCCTCCAGGCCACTCAAGGTATTGTGTATTCCCTGTTTAGTTGCAGACTCCTCGTGCCAGAGGATGCCTGGTTTTGTATCCGATACCCAGCTGAGCATACACTTGGCACTTGGCAAAACAAATTAAGAAAAGGCTTGAATGAAAAAAGCCTGTCTGGAGCTCAAGAGGATTCTGGAATTCAGGGCTCTCCGAGTCAGTCAAGGTGCATTAGCAAAGCTGTCTGGCACACGCTTGTGCTTGGCTTATGCCTCTGCTAATTTTGCACTTCTCTGAAGACCAAACAGCTCATATTTTAAAAGAGAAATAAATCTTGGCTGAGGAGAGGCAGAACGTGCTAAATGCTCAAGGGCAAAGATAAGAAGGGTGGGGATAAACTGCAAGGTGAGGTGTGCACTGCAGAATTCCCTTTTCCCTTGAGAGTTCTCAGCCCTTTAGAACTTGGGTTTTTTTTGTTTTGTTATGATTGGTTTTTATTCCCTCATTTCTGAGTCAGTGTGAGTAAAACCAATGTCAAAATGTGATTATTTTAGCAGATTTTGTCACCTTCTCGAGACCTGGACTATTTTCATGGCAAAGTCTTGCAATGAAAAGGTTCTGTGCTCTTTTTGTCCAGCTGCTCTTAGGAGGAGGATGGAATTGCACCATTAAGAAAGACAGATCAAAGTCCCTTTGCTTCCTTTGATAAAAATGTATTTTTAAACTAGTTTTGATTAGTTCCCTGTGACTAATCCTATTTCTTAATGGCAATGAGATGGATGTCCACATGAATCTCTTTAACAGATCTCCAAATTTGGCATATGTTTGGGAAATCTAAATTTAATGCTGTGAGAAATCTAACAAATAGCAATAAATAGCAACCTTGAAAGCACTGGTGAAATGTTTTAAGTCATTATGGCCAGTCAAATAGTCCAATGATTCAAAAGGTGAGAAGTAATTAATGGTGGCTCTGTGCATTCACTTGTGTGTCATTTAATAAACTATCACCTTGATGATGTATTTTTTCCGACAACATGCAGAAATAAATATGAATATGGTTTTGGAAAGTAAAATTTGAGCCCTGACTTGACATTCAGGGGAGAGAGATGTGTTCTGCTTTCCTTGTAGGCTCCTAAGTGGTTTTTTGCAGCTGCCATTCTGCAGCCTCAAGGAATTCATAAACAGATTAATTTCCCCTCTGTAAAACACAGCAGTTCATATATGAATTCTTGGTATTGTGTGGAGCTCTGAGGCAAAACTCACAGAAGGTTGTGGGTGTTCTCAGCTCTGTATAAACCCATTTGGACTCTGTGCTGGATCTATTTGTCTGTGCTCTGCCCTCCACCTGCCCTTCCCACAAGTAGCAGAGTTACCTGTGCCACAGGCTTTTGTTAGAGCTGTGCATGATTCATCTGAGGAGCTTTCAGCCTGTGATGGTAACCCAACATCTTTTATGTAGGCAAATAAAGAGGTCAGAAATTACAGATTTAATAGAGTTTTTGCTGCGTGCATGAAGTAATTTAGTTTATCATTTTCTTTTGTGATATATTAAGATGTATTTTCAAAAGAAAGCACTTGGAAAATTTGGTTTGTTTTTCCTGCTGGTTTATACCTTGTTCTGGATTATTCTAGGGGGGTTTAACTGTGCTTTGTTCAGTCTTTTTCTGTTGCCCTCTGGAAGTTTTGGGCAGCTTTCTGTGGCTGTCCCATCCCTGGAAGTGTCCAAGGCCAGGTTGGATGGGGCTTGGAGCAATCTGGTCTAATGGAAGGTGTCCCTGCCCATGGCAGCAGGTGGAACCAAGTGGTGTTTATGGTTGCTCCCAACCCCAACCATTCTGGAATTCCATCTTTCTAAATGATGATGTGTTTAATTTCTTCCTCTCCTGGTTTTGGGTAGGAAAAGAAGTCATGGCCATGCTGAGAGTGAGAGCTGGAGATGAGAAAAGCAGTGTGAGAAAATCTGCTCTCCAGGTACAGTGAACTTTGCATCCTTCCCTATTCTCAGTGATTACCCAAAATGTCATGTATATAAATAATCAAGCCACAGTTTTGTAGCAGCCTCTGTCACTTTACCCACTTGTAGCTTCCTGCTCTCTCTGCAGAGTTCCTCCAGGCCCTAAAGACTTTGTTTGCTGGTTCCTGATAAGTAAATAATGCAGGCATAATGATGGAAATTTTTCTGGTGCTCTTGCTGACAGTCTGTTATTTTGTCATTTGCAAAGAGAGGCTCTTGTCAAATGTCAATAGGCATTTCAATTAAGAGACTTCCTCATAAACTGAAGCATATTAGCTGCTTAGTTTGTTTTGACCTTGTTAGCAGAGGGATTAGGTTATATCCAGCCTCTTTTAGAGCTTTATGTTGCTTTGCTTGTTGCTCATTTTTTTAATGAAGTCGTAGCTTTTAAAGGGAGATGCTCCAATGGAAATTTCCCTATTTTAAAAAATAGGTGTCTGCTGCTGACTGCTTTCCTCTGTTAGTCCTCTTCATTCCAGCTCTTCCCTCTCAGTTCACACACTGATTTGAGCTTCCCATCAAGGCTTTACAATTCTTGTTTTGATGCTTTTTGATTAAAAATAAAAATAAATCCAATCTTCCTTATAAGCTGTAGCTCACACAAGGGACACATTATTTTCAGGGGGAAATTGTGGCATTCACCTTACCCAAGTGCTATTAGAGAACAGGAATGAGTGAAGTGATGTTTTCTGTTTCATTTTTACATCTGCCTGTGCCTGGTGCTCATGAATTGCTAATGTGCTGTTTCCCTCTGGGTGAGATGAATCTCTAGTTAAGGTTGGTAGGGGGTAGATTGTATTTTTGATTTGCCACCCAGCACTCTTGGCCTGTGTTCCCAACCAAGCTCTGGTGTCTGACTTGCAGGTTTTTGTGAACATCCTGAAGCACAAAGTGATCCCTTGCTCTGCAGAGGACTTGGCCACTCTCCAGGAGCGGTGCCGGGACCCGGCGGTGTCCGTGCGGAAACAGGCCCTGCAATCCCTAACAGAGCTCCTCCTGGTGAGGGAAAACTGGAATTCTGGTGCAGACCAACATGGGCAAACTGAGGGTTAAAAGGAAGAGGAACCAGAGCAACCAGTTACTCATTCAGTGAATCGCATTCCATGACTTGGTTCTAATTTTCTTCATTCCCTTTTGACTCGGAAGTCATGACTCATCCTGATACCTACTTGTGATTTATGGAGAATGCTTCCAACTGTTGGGAGCACTGATTTTTTTCTAGCTGTTGATTTATGTGTCATGAAGAAAATGTTTATGTTGCTGGCCTTCTCAAGTTTGAAAAAAAAAGAAAAACCTGAATCACTTTCAGATGTAATGTGTAGATGATAGCACTGCTATATTTTTCTTTCTTTTCTATTTATTCACAAAGGGTCTGTAACTCAGGCTTGGAGCACAGGGTTTATATTAAGCAAAGCTCTTTTTTAAGTATTAAATCATCTGCTGTAGAGCCTTATTGCAATACTGTGATAATTCTTTATAGAGCTAAAAACAAAGTATTGCAGTACTTTAGCAGAAGCACCAGGTATTTATCATAGATATGATCAAGTATCTTGTGATGTTAAGGAGACACAAGTTCATCTGTCCCACCTGCTGTCACACTGCAGTGCTGAGGTTTATTAAAATTCAATTTCAAAGTTAATAGCAGAGTCTGAAGGCCTTTGCTGGTCTAACCCACACATATGGGAACCTCTAATGGTTTAAAACTGCTTCTAATACGTGTGTTTCTCTCAGTCTCAGGACAGCAATGTTCTAGTGCAGAAGGCATGGTTAAATGGAGTGGTGCCTGTTGTGATGGATGCAGAAAGCACTGTCCAAGAGACGGCCTTGCATTGCCTTGATGAGCTCATGTTACAACAGATAAAGTCTTACAATAAATCCAGGAGGGATGATGGGAAGCAGGAGCTGGCATGGGATCTGCTCACCCTCTTGTCTTCAGAAAGCCAGGAGCTGAAGTAAGTGCATTCTTCCTTCACTGATGGGCTCTGACTTTTCTGAAATATCCCAATATATGGGATGCTTTTATTGCCTTTACTGTGTTAACATTCAGGGATAAGATCCACATTTGTTTAACTTTTAATCCTGCTAGAATACACAACTTTTCCTTTACAGAAAGAAATTGCCTCTTGACTGGAGGACTAAGATAAGAATATGAGTTTGTGTTCTCATTCCCTGTGTGGCCACAGATTATTAGGTATCACAGTTGACATACTGTTAAAATGCACGTGCTGTCTGTTGTGCAGGGACAAGAAACTCAATTTCCTGGGGATTTCTTTTAAGCTATTTAAATTCCCTGCTTGAAACAATCCGTGTAAGTTCACATTACTGGTAGGGATGGAAACTAGGGATGCTCTGCCAGTTCTTGGGGCAGAGTTGCTGTTGAGCAAGGACAGGCTGGCAGGTGATGAGAAGAGTTCAGTTTTCCTTTGTGTCAAGTATTTTCACTTGCTGCTCTTGTTACCTGTGCTCTCTCCCTGGACTTGAGTGTTGCATCCTGCTCTGCATGCATTGGTAGCACATGAATATTTAAGTGAAATGGAGGTGTTCCTCTGACAGAAGTGAGAGAGGATATATAAAGCAAGAACATCACCTTGTATTAATTCTTATGTACAATATGTTACTTGTCTTATGACAAATTGAATTATTCTGCCATTTGCAGAATGCTGTGGGAAGAAGCAGGAGAAATGGGATGACACACAGTATGACAAGGACACAACATTGATTAAAGACAGCTGTATGTTTATTAGTCAACAGGGCATAATAGCTCAGAAATAGAAAATGAGGTACTGGTGGTGCTGCTGTGCCAATCTGGGGGACTGTCAGTGTTCTAATTTGGGCTATTTTGTAACGGGATTTGTACATTCATGGCACCTTCTTCTTCCTGACCTTAGAGTACCTTCAGCTTGATAAATCTCGCAGCTCTTCCAATGTGAAGTAGATAATTAGGATTAAACAAAAAAATGACCAGAGTATGATGCCTTAACATGACTCTCCTGTCCCATTATCCCTGGAAGTGTTCCAGGCCAGGCTGGTTGGGGCTCTGAGCAACCTGGTCTAGGGGAAGATGTCCCTGTCCGTGGTATGGAGGGTTGGAATGAGAGGATCTTTAGGTCCCTTCCAACCCCGGCCATTCTGTGATTCTAGGTATTAAATAACTGCTGGAAAGTGTTACAAATTACAGAAATTATATTTTCTTGATGTGTCATGGTACCAGTTGGACCTTCTGTCTTAGTGCCTCAGAGATGCAGGAATGCAAGTGCTGGAGTGGGTCAGGGTTATGAACTGGAAGACTGCAAATATGTAGCAAATGTGTAAATTTTGAGTGTGAATAGTGGCAATACCAAGGGACAGTGGCTTTGTATTGTTGCCCAGCATTTCCTGGACAGAGATGTTGGATTTTCCTGGATTTTACCAAGTGTTTTGTTAATTCCTCCTTTAACTTCATTTTCTTTCTTCCCTGTAGCCGTTACTTGAACAAAGCTTTCCATATGTGGTCCAAGCAGAACAAGTTCACCTCCACTTTCATCAATAATGTCATGTCCCATGTGGAAACAGAACATGCTGTGGCAGCTTGGATGCTGCTTGCCAAGGTGGCAGGTTCTTCACCCAAGCTGGATTATTCCAAGATTGTTCAGTCCTGGGACAGTGTCAGCAGGTTTGTGTGGGTCCTTTATACTCTATTCTGCAGGAAAGAGGTAGGAGTGAAGAAGAGGACCAAAGTAGGGGAGCACTTTGTGTTCTTCCACAGGCAGATTGCTGTTTAGCTGCTTAGATCACAGCTCTTTCTTCAGGCAGTGGGTTCTGCAGCTGGGAGGCAAGAAATGGCCTCAAGATTTGTGCAGTAGCCAACTCTTTCCTTAAGCTTTTTTAGCTTTCATTGGCTTTGACAGTTCTGCCTTAATAATGCATGTCCCAGATGAAAGGATTTTTCAGCTGTGATTTGTTCCTCAGCTGTTGTTCATGTTGGCTTGGCTGCTCCACTGTTTTTCAGGCAGCAGAACATGAGCACTGGTACCATAGGACACATCCTGTGTGTCATTGGGCACGTGGCAAAGCATCTCCCAAAAAGCAGCTGTGAGAGGCTGACTGGTGAGTGGCCCTGAGGAGCTGCAGAGAGGAAAGGCCTCATGCCTCTCCTCCCAGCAGTTATTTCTCCTCTGCAAGCACTTGATAAGCTTAGGAAAAACATCATTTTATGTGTGATCTTGTTTCCAGATAATATCAAGTGCTGGCTGAAAGAGTCTCAGTGTCCCTTGGAGGTGATCAGCCCTGCTGTGGAGACCCTGCAGAAGCTCTGCCATGCATGTGCAGATGTGCCAGAGGAGGCACAGGTGGGACTTAAAATATGCCTTTTAAAATAACTTGTTCCCCACTTAAGGGGGCTGTGTCTTGGAGGCAGCTTCTCTTTCCAGTCTGTGGGTTGATTAGTTCTAAAAAAGAGGATCTGACTTCATCATCTCAAGCCTGTTCTGCTCAGCTCTGACTTGCTTTGCTGCAGTTGTGCCGGAGAACATCCTGTAGCTAGGGATGGACTTGTAAGGAATCTTCTTTCTTCAAAAGTATTTCCCCACACACCTCTGAAATATCTTGCATTTGCCTGCTGTCCAAGTTTACAGAATTCCTAAAGGAGACCTGTTGCTTTGTCTTTATTATAGCAGCTTTTTCTGTCTTGGTCTGGTTTGAAGCCATAATTTCCACCCTGATGATCTGACTATTCTGCAGCAGAGCTGCTGGACACACACGTTTTCTAGACCTCTTTCATGGGACTGAGCAGGGGGTTAACTTGCACATAGCTTTCTTTCTGCCCCGTTTGTTTTATGCCTCACCTTTGCTCTGCTCCCATGGTGGGAAGTTAGGCCGTATTTTCCTGGTAGAACTGACAACAGTTGCAAAGAAGCTAAAACTGATGCAGGTCTCTGTCCCTAATGATTTATCTGTGTATGTTTTATATTTCTCCTTGTAGTGGGTTGATCTTGGCTGGACACCAAGTGCCCACCCAGGAGCTCTATGACCCCCTTCCCTGCCAGAAAAGGGGAGAGAGAATAAGATGGAAAACAACTCGTGGGTTGAGATAAAGCAGTTTATTAAAGCAAAAAGCAAAAGCTTGAGCATGTAAAAGCAAAGTGGAAAATAACAAAGTGTATTCCCTGCTTGCCATCAGCAGCACTGTCCAGCAATATGTAATGATTTCTTAGCAGGCAGCCCTTGGAAACAAGGAATGTTTCCCTTCCTGCTCCTTTTCCTTAGCTTTTATATCTGACCTGATGTCATATGGTCTGGAATATCTCTTTGGTTAGTTTGACTCAGCCAGCCTGGCTGTGTCCCCCAGGGGTCAGTGCTGGGCCAAGGTCTGCTTAATGCCTTTACTGATGATCTGGAGGAGGAGATTGAGTCCACCATCAGCAAATTTGCAGATGCCACCAAGCTGGAGGGTGCAATGATGTCCTGGAGGGCTCTGCAGAGGCACCTGGACAGGCTGGAGAGATGGGCCCAATGCAAGGGTCTGAGGTTCAACAAGGCCAAGCTGGAGTTCTTCAACCTGAAGAGGAGGCTCAGGGGAGACCTTCTCACTCTCTACAACTCCCTGACATGAGGTTGTATCCAGCTGGAGGTTAATCTCTTCTCCCAGGCAACCAGCAGTAGGACAAGAGGGCAGTCTTGAGCTGCACCAGGGCAGGTTTAGATTGGACATGGGGAAGAGGTTCTTCATAGAAAGGGTGATTGGGCACTGGAATGGGCTTCCCAGGGAGGTGCTGGAGTCACTGTCCCTGGAGGTGTTTGGGAAGAGGCTGTATGTAGCACTTGGTACCGTGGTCTAATAGACAAGGTGATGTTGGTCATAGGTTGGACTTGATGGTCTTTTCCAACCTAGTTGATGCTGTGATATGTATTTGGTTTCTTAGGTTACCACTTCTAGATGGTGGAAATCCAGAAATGATGCTTTATATTCACCACGATCTAGCAGATAATCAGCTCTTCCATTTCCCTTCCATCCCTTGGAATTCACATCATGTTTTCACTGTCATGGAACTGCACTTTCCAAGCAACATCTAAAAATTAACACAGACACCTCCAATGTGTTGGGTGTACATGAAACAGTCGCCTAAATCCTTTTTGTTTAAGTCTCTGTGATTTCTATAATGAAGTAAACTTAGGCCTGTGGATCATTAAAAGCCAGATTTTCCAAGGTGTTTTGACACTTGCACACATCCCTTGATGTGCAGGAAGAATTTTAAAGCTCCAAGGCACTGTCAGATTGATTTTTAATGGGATCTAGATTATTAAAAAGAATATAAGGACTTTGATATTAGAGATTCATGTGTGGACAGATATTATAGCTACCTTTTGTTTAATTAATAAAGTGCTGAATTAATTTTGTTTAATTATGGAACAGGAGCTGCTCAACCAGGTGTGTGGAGATTTAGTATCCACCTGTGAGAGCTATATTTCAAATATAGTCTTCAAAGAAGATGGAGCAGAGCAGCTGCAAGAAGATCTCTTGGTAAGTTTGGTTCCCCTACACAGATTATTCCAAGGATGTAGGTGTGCTTGGAATTGGTGTTCCTGAGGGTTCATGCCCATAACTGGGATAATAGGAATGTGCATGCCTTGTGTGTGTAATGATGTCTTCTATTTATTGGCCTGGGAGCATACAACAGTTTGACACACCAGCAGTTGCTTTAAGGATATGATACCCCATGTATTTTTAATAAAATAACATGCTTTTTCTTTGCTTTTCCACTCAAACTTCTTCGATGAGCTGTTTGGGGAACAAGTCTGTAAAAGGCATGGAATGCTTTGAGGAGTATTTCAGTATTATTAGAAGTGTGGGGGGTTAGAGCATATTAAACACACCCACCCAGGATTTCTGTTTCAAAGCCTCACCTTCTGTTCTCCAGCCACTGCCTTCTTGAAAGGACTGAGGGAATCTGAAGTTGTTTTTGGAGAAGTACCAACTCCTGCTGACTTAATTTGCAGCTCAGCCATTGCCTTTTGACTGCAGTGTTTCTTTATCTCTGCAGGTGAGACACCTCTTCCTCCTGGGTGAGGCTGCCCAGCTGTGCCCAGCCAAAGTGGGAAAGCACATCTTTCTTCTGGTTCAGTCCATCCTGGCTTCTGTCAACGAGGACCAATGTGAGGCATTCCCCTTCCTGCCTTTAGCTTTGTGTTTACAGGCACCTTCACCAGGAGGTGTTTTCATTCCTGACCTGTTCTTTTGCAGTGTCTAGTTCTGCAGATAGTGAGGAAATTCCAAGTTCTCAGCCACTGTCCCAGTTCAGAGGCTCAGCCATGCCCCCCGTGGTCAGAGCTCATGCATTCATTACTCTTGGTAAGTGCCACCCTGCCTTCTTGTGTCTCAGCCTTTCTGGTCAAGTTCTGCCCAAACTGCTGGAGAAAAAGAGGCTCGGGGTGAACCTTACCACTCTACAACTCCCTGAAAGGAGCTGAAAGCTGAGTTGGGGTCAGGCTCTGTTCCCAGGTAAAAAGTAAAGGAGAGGAAATGGCCTCAAGCTGTGCCAGGGCAGTTTCAGGTTGGACTTAGGAAGAATTTCTTCACAGAAATGGTTGTTAAACATTGGCATGGGCTTCCCAGGGAGATGGTGGAGTCTCCCATCCCTGGAGGTGTTCAGGAAATGACTGGATGTGGCACTCAGTGCTCTGGGCCAGTTGAAAAACGGTGATGGGTCACAGGTTGGACTAGATGATCTTAGAGGTCTTTTCCTAAATAATTCTGTGCAAAGCTGTGTCAGTTGTGACAGATAACCACAGTGCTCTGTTTGCATCACTTCAGCTCTCGGCTTTTAGCAATGCAAATATCCATGGTAACAAGTTGGGCAAGCCCTGCCAGCTCTGTGACTGCTTCTCCAGGTGGTTAATGCATTAATAGTGATCAATAATTAGCAGTGTCCTTCAGAGCTGTGCTGTCCTTGTACTCAGACCTGGCTGCTGTCTGGCTGAAGGATCATCTTGCATATAAGATGCTCAGCTGAGGATGAAGAAAACTTGGTACCTTTGATGTAGTTTAGAGCAGAATGACTGTACATAGTTACTTCTTCTCAGCATGAGTGAAGAGAAGCCTAGTCAATCTGTCTCCCCAGCATTATGAGGAGTACTAAGTGCACCTTCTGGTTTTTAATACCTCTGTAGTTAGGAACAAGTCTCTTCTGTTGGAGATAGACAGCATTATTCTTTCCTTAACTGCTTTGGAAAGTTTAATACCTTTGTACAGAGCTTAGAAACAGGGAGAATTGATGTTAGAACGCAGGCTATTTTATTTTAAGTTGGTTCAGTGATGCTCTCAGAGGTGGGTGTCTCCCTGCTTATGCCTATGACAGCTGGGGCTGTTCTTTTTAGCTGCTTTGAATAATACCCTGTACACAGAAATAGTTTGCTGTGAAGGAGGGAATTTGGCATAGAGACCCACTCTATAGGTCTAAGGGGAGTTTGGAAGAACTTGAAGTACCATCTCTTTGAGAGATCGTGCACATTGCTCATCAAGTTCCAGGATGAGTTTCTTGTTTATTCCCCTGTTTACTTCCTGATTCCTGTCTTGGCTCACAGTGGACTCGAAGGAGGCAGTAAGCTGGGCTGGGGTGGTTGGGATGGATCATGAATTCACAGTCTTGTCGTGTTTCACAGGTAAATTGTGTTTACAGCATGAGGATCTGGCAAAGAAATGCATTGCAGCTCTGGCTCGGGAGCTGGAGGTGTCCCAGGACGTGGCTGTCAGGAACAACGTCATCATTGTGATGTGTGACCTGTGCATCCGTTACACATCCATGGTGGACAGATACATTCCCAACATCTCCTTGTGTCTGAAGGACCCAAATCCCTTCATCCGGAAGCAGACCCTGATCCTGCTCACCAACCTGCTGCAGGTACCTCTGTGCTGGATCCTGCAGCCTGTCCAGTGGCTGTGTTGCTCACACCTTGCTTAATCTACACTCCAGAACACTTTAAACTCTGTATTTAGTTACTGCTTTTTTTGCTAGCTAGGCAGGAATCATATCAGTGACATTCAACACAGTTGGATAATGAGATTATTTTTAGTCGGTGGTTACTTCTTTTCTCGTTGTGGTTTCTTTGAACTCCCTTCAATCTCACTTCTCTATGAATGACTATAACAAGCACCACAGCACCTCTTTCTCCTGCTGTCTCTGCTTCTTGTTCTGAAGATGTGAATGTTGAGAGGCTCAAGATGTTTATCCTCACAATGTTCACATGAAGTCACTCAAGGCAGGCTTGGAGTGCATTTGACTCTGAAAACAGTGTCTGCCTTTGGGTGGGAGAACAGATTATTAATTTTTCCATTTTTTGCTTGAAACCTGTGGCTAACCTGATGCTGTTGTGGCATTTGTGCTGCTTAAAACATTCTTCCAAACACTGTTGTCTTGGGGTTTATTTTGGGTACCTCTGGCTGAGGTTTTACAGCTGGTTCCCTTGCCTGATGCACATTGTAGGCTCCATCAGATACTGTCTTGACTACAGTTTGAAGGGTCACACTAAGTTTTCCTGGTTCAGCTTGATAATTTGTTTTCTGCTGATTTCTGGCAGGAGGAGTTTGTGAAATGGAAGGACTGTCTCTTCTTCCGTTTCGTCAGTGTCTTGGTGGATCCAAACCCAGATCTTGCCAGGTAAAATCCTCACCTGGGAAATAATGGAGACTCTATCAAAGTAGGAAGTTGTATGTTCTTGGCTGTCTTCAAAACATGCAGCTCTGCTGTACTTAGTTTAGTTATCCAGAAAAAAAGGAATGTTTGAAACAAGCCTTTATGAAATCTTCCTTGTGGTTTTCTCACAGGCTCTGTCCCAAGTGCTGAGTTTCTTTTAGGACTAGGATTAAATATCTTCTATTTTTTTCTTATATGGTGTGCCCTGCCTTTTCAGCCTTCTGCCTCGTTTTGTAATACTTTGACATGTCAGAGGGATTATGCACCCTGGCTTTGAGTGCATGTTTATGAAATTTCTGTAGGTTTCAAAGTCTCCAGCTGCTCTGTTACCTGAGAAATGAGTGGGGCATCTCCAGGGGTGGGAGATGATGCAGGGATGAGGGATGCTGGATGCAGAGGTGGCCTGGGCACCTTACTGCTCATTTCTGCCTGGAACAATCAGTCTCAAGATGGATATTTTTTTTTCCAGGACCGTCAACCTACTGTCACTTACTAGTGCATATTCACGTTTTCTTTTCTGTGAGTTTTTAATATCTAAAAATGTCTTTCCAGTAGATGGTGACATTGCAGCATCATGTTCCTGCAGAAACATGGTGCTGCTTCTTTGGGAGCCCTTTTCTTTGCATCTGCATTCAGTGACTGCATCCAGACAAAACCATGTTCTTCAAGTCTGGGGTTGACTTGCAGCTCTTGCAGGACCTTTGGTGATTACCTTTTTGCTAATTACTATGTCTCAGGCACAGTGGAACTTAAGTTATTTAAATGTTGGGAGTGTTGTGCCTGGATTCAAATTCGGATTTATTTCTGACTCTGTTTGCTTTAACGACCATGAAAATAATTAGGATTGTGGATGCTGGAAACGTCTGTCTGGATGAAAAAAGGCTGAAAGTCAGTGAGCTGATATCCTTGTTCAAGCCCAGATGGAGCTGAGCAAGAAATAAATGTGGTACTGAGGGACATTTGGCAGAGGAAAACCACCCTCCTGCCTTGAGAGCCCTATGCTGTGTTTCAGTGGTGGCTTTTAGAAAACTACCTGATAAGAGCTTTCTTTTCCTCCTTTCTAGGTTTGGAGAGTTCTGCCTGGTGCACCTCTTACTGAAGAGAAACCCTGTCATGTTCTCCCAACACTTCATTGAGTGCATCTTCCATTTCAACAGCTATGAGAAACATGGGAAGTACAACAGGTTCCCCCAGAGCGTACGGTCAGTTGAGCACATTCCTGTCTAATTGTTTGCTAAATTATGGCCTGTCTTGCCTTGCAGCTTTCAGTGGCAGCAAAGCATTTGTGTCACTTCACCATTACATATGCAGCAGGGGGAAACAGTGTTAAATTGTGTCCTGCCTTCTCTGTGACACTTCTAGGAGGACTTGTGTGTAATTTGTGGGGCTGTGTGGTGTCCTAACAGGTTTATGGGTCTTAAAAGTGACATGCAAATATTCCTCTCTGATTTAAAGTCTTATTATTCCTGTGGGTTGGCATAATGTGGCTTGGACCCTTGTAAAATGTCTTGCTGTGCCACAGGGCGAAGAATCTCTTCTCTCTGAAGGGGAGAGATAACAAAGAGAAGAGGATGCGAATCTACACGTTCCTGCTGGAGCATTTCACAGATGAGCAGAGGTTCAGCATTACAACCAAGATCAGCCACAACATCCTGGGTAAGGCCTGTCTTTAAAACCTGGCAAACTAAGAACTAGTGGCTGTAAAAAACACCTTAAACTCATCCAGGTGTGTTGTCATCCTGTCTGCCCCATCACTGCTGTTTCTGATAAAATACTTCTTATTTCTTCCCTCTGTATTCCAGCTTGCTTTGTGGATGAGATCCTTCCACTGGACATGGAAGCCAGTGAGCTGCTCTCAGATACATTTGCAGTCCTCAGCTGCAAAGAAATCAAGCTCTCAACTATGAGATCAAAACCTGAGGAAGACCTTCAGCCTGATGAAGATGAAATGGCAGTGGCCAATGCTGTCATGCAGGTGGCACAGAAAAAGCTCATCTCGCAGGTAAAGGGCACTTGGTCTGGTGTGGGAAGAGGGATGGGCACCTGTGGGAGCTCTGTTTCTTGTAAAAACAAAACATTAAGGCAAAATTCCTGAAGGATACTTGTCCTTGAGCTGGAGTGATGAGAAGTGCATTTCCTCAGAAGGCAGTGAAGCTGTGCTAAGCTAAATTTATCCCCCAGCTCTCTTGCTGGTAAAGCATTTGAGCACAACAATGTTGTTTGGTGCACCTTTGGGGCAATTTGGCTTCAGTGTGAGAACTGAGGGACTTGGTGATGTATCTGAAAAGACTCTTCTTAGGTTAAAAGCCTCTGTACATGAGTAAGAGCAGCCTTAATTACAGTAATTCCCTTGCTGTGGAGGGATAACTCCTCTCACTTAGGCCATTCATCTAACCAGAGTGGCTTCTCCTTTATTGCATTGTGTAACTGTTTGTGCTTTGTTCAAAAAAAAAGGTTCAAAAGAAGAATTTCATAGAAAACATCATCCCAATAATCACATCACTGAAGTCTTTGATGGAGCAGAAGAGGATCCCAGCTCTTAAGGACCTGATGAACTACCTACGGGTAAGGAGAAGTGTTTTCCTGCTGGTTTGGGGGTTTTAATCCTCTCTGGAGTTAATGTGTTGGATTTGCAACCAGTAACAGGACGAACAGCCTTCTTAGAGGGGTATTTAGCAGACATATGATGTTGTGCCACTGCCACTGTGTTAAATACTGTAGGAGGTGGAGGGATTTTAGATAAGGATCTCGGTGTGTTGCGTGTGAGCCTCCTCAGTGGAACGTGGGTAGGAAGCCTGAACACTGGAAAAGCTTTTTCATGTTCTGAAGAACAAATTGGAGTTGAAACTCTTAGTCTGTTAAAAACACCTCTGCTCCACCAACTGGTATTTCCTTTTGCGCTTAAGCAGCTGTGATCTGAATGGGGATGTGAATCAGGAGAGATTTCTGAAAGGGTTTAAACATTCCTTACTGCTCCAGGAAATGATGCAAGATTACAGAAATGAAATCAAAGACTTCTTTGCTGTGGACAAGCAGCTGGCAGCAGAACTAGAGTACGATATGAAGAAATATGAAGAGCAGCTGGCGAGGGCAAAGGAGTCAGACCTCGAGCAGGTCCCGGCAGCACAGGCAGAGGTTGTTGGTGCCATTAACTCTGTAAGTTTATAGTCTCCTCTGCTAAAATTTGTGTGCTTACAACACCCAGGCTCTGTCTGTGGACCCTCTTCCATCACTTACAGCAGAATGGTTATGGAATGTTCTCAAATCTCTTCACATTTCCTGACAGCAGCTTTGCTTTCAGAGTCACTGATACACTCAGAACATCAACAAACAGCACGTGTTGGGCACAGAGGAGCAGCAAATTATCAATGTAGAACGAGTTTAGTTTAAGGGGGAAACTAAGACTAATTTGGCTCTGGTTAATTACTCTGTTCCCACAGTGATAGACTGTTCAAAGTGTTCATTTTGTCTGACTTTAAGTGTCTACCGTGTGGAAATTCACCCCTGTCCTAGTCATGCAGATTCTCTTTTAAAGTCAGTGTAAAGAAATAAGTTTGTGCTTTAGTCAATTGTCCTGAACTATTTTAGATCCCTACCTTAAGATGAGATAACTTCTAGCCTGGAAATACATTTCTCTGCAGACTTTAGAAGAGCACCTATATATAGACCTCTGAACTAGGACGTGTGTGTCCCAGCAAAACTTTCTGTTCACTTCTTGTTAAAATTTTGGCCAATAAATTCTTCCTCCCTTGTACCCCTTTACATCCATCACACAAAGGGCAGTTCTACATCACACAGCATGCAGGCCTAAGTGTCTTGTAGGGTTTTCTACTCTTATATTCATTGATACATGATCTTTTCTCCTGTTTTCTATAGCCATCTCAATCTTTGGAGAGAGCTGCATCTCCTGGTGGCCAGAATAGTAACACTCAGTCTCCTGCAAGTAGGAGACAGTCCTCACCACCTGGATCCATCCCTTCCTCTGTGCCTTCTGAGCTGGCTACACCTCGTGCTGGTGCTCTGAAGCAGCAGCTACTGGGTCGCAGGTATGGGCTTCTCTTTGTTACCTGAGAGGATGCTCTGCAGGGCTGTTGCTTTGCTGAGTGGTTTGAAAGTCACCAGTGTTGCAGCATAATCTTCTCCTTTACCTTTGGTGTTTAAGATAAGGGATCAGGAGGGATCAGGTCTCTTCATTGCAGGCATCTCATCTGGGCTTGCAGAAGGAAATCCCAGTTTCTGTCATGTTTTGTGTCCTCAGGGCAGCATCCCTGAGCACATTGGCCATCCTGAACTCTGCCAGGAAGGCCATAGAGGACCGGAGCAAGCAACGCAGCAAGAGTGTTGGAAGGAGTTTATCTTCTGTGTCAGGCACAGCAGGCAGCAAGCAGGGTAGGAACATTGCTGCAAACTGGACTAGGTCTAGTTCACACAGATCTAGTTAGACCCTTGACTCTTGAATACATCTGTGTTTAATTATTTCCTTGTTGTTTTTAGTGTCCTTTCAGAGCGTGAACCAACAGTCCTCTGGAGACAATGTGGAAGTGGCAGGTCGTGCCATCAGCACTCCAGAGCGTGAGTAAAATCCCAGAGAGCCCTTCCCAGACTGGGCTGAGCACTCTGAGAGGGGTATCAATGCACAGCCCCTCTACAGGGCTGAGAGAATCAGTCATTGATAGGAATCAGTCATTGACAGCATTGGATTATTTATCTAACTGGTTGTAGTAAGGAAGAACCATTCTGAAATTGGTGCTTTCCCCATGCAATGTCCATGGGGAAAGGATAGTCCAATAGTCCCCATGTGCATGTCACAGGGTATACAGCATTGAGTTGGGGCAGGAGAGAATTTATTTTGGGATACTGAAGTAACAGGCACTGCCCTTTCTTCCTTCATCACTCTGGGGTGCTGAGGAGAAATGTTGTTATTCCTTACCAGCCTTCACTGCCCAAAGTGGGCAAGACTTGCTCTCCTTAGCTCTGGAACCAGAGCTGAGCATTTTTAGACCGAATTAAAGAACCTGCTTCAAAGAGAAATCTTCAGTCTCCCTTTTCACCTCTCAAGGGGATTTCTGTTCTCCAGACAGGATCTGGGGTGAGCCACAACCTGCTTCTAGGGCTGGCAATGGGCTGAGACAACTGCAGGAGAACAGAGAGATCTGCCCAAAGGCATTAACAACCTGCACAGTAATAAAGTGTGTGTGTTCCACACTAAGAAAGAACTAAACTGAGCATTGGAGAAGGCATGATATGACTTTCTTACTGCTGTGGAAATTGAAGTAAAAATACATAGAGAAGAATCTCTGATAGACAGATTGGGATTGTCTGCTGTTCTTATGTCCAGCTGAACTTGCCTTCTCACAAGCCTTGACCATCCAAAGGCAGGTTTTGTTGGAATGCTTTCTGACAGCCCTGCAAACACAAGAGGCAGTTGTAGTAAAACACAAGTGGAGCTGAGTTCCAGCAGGAGATTCCCTTCCTTTCTGGCCATTTTAGGGCATCTCTGCTGTAGTGTGAGTTGTGTGATCGACACCCTCACGTGCTCTGCAGAGAGCTCCCCATAAACTGGGTGTGTGACAGGTCAGCTCTCATTAGGCTTTGGGGGTTGTTGTGGGGAGGGTCTGGTAAACTCAGACAGAGCTGTCTGAGCTGTGTCTGCCTGTGTCTGCACCCCACTGCCCTGCCCACACACAGCAGAGCAGACATGGAGCCAATAAGGCAGTCTGGCAATACCTGACAGCCCTGAGCAGACACAGTGGTGTGCACCCACTGGAAAACTTGGTCCTGCTCTGAGTTGTCTGCCTCAATGTTTCTCTTTGCCCAAGCAACAAGCAGTGGTTTTTGTGCAAAAAATATTGGAAATGTGTTTTTTGGAGAGCAGAATTCTTCAAGCACCATGTCTCTGGAAGCCTGCATGGCTGTTTCTCTTAAGCACCATATGGTGAAAAAAAAAAAGGAAAAATGTTAATCTGCAGTGGTACTAGTGCTGAATTCCTGCTTTGCTTGGAGGCAGCATGTGTCCTTCAGCAGGGAGACAAACTGTACAGAGCAGGATCATCACTTCAGTTGGCGTGTGTTGAGCCATCTGTATGGTGGTGCTGGGTCTCAGGCTGAGAGACAGTCGGAATAAAATATGTTTATTTGTCTGGTATAGCATTCTAAAACTATTGGAGATGTAGTTCTTTGTAAATAGTTTTATACTTGAGAAGTTGGGAGCAGCTGTCCCTTCTTTTAGCCTTACTCAGCTGCTCTGGCTGTCTCTTCCCTTCGGGACTCCTCAACTCCTGCTTTGTTACTTTGAGAATGGTTTAAGTGGGTCTGGGTTAGTGGGGATTGTACATAAACACCTGTTGTGAAGGTGCCACCTTCCTGTACTTCTTGATGACCCTTTCTTTTCCTTCCTCCCTCCTTCCTTTTCTTCCCTCCCTCCCTCATTACCAAGGTAACTTGTTCAGGCACACACTGCACTAAGTCAGGACACTGACAAAGGTCAGCCCTGAGAGATGCAGAGAAGAGATAAGGCAGATGGATCAAGCTGGATTTCCACTCTAAGCTTCAGTGATTCCCTTCCAGGACAGGGCAGGAGTTAAACAGCAAATGCAGTTAAGCTGTAAAGAGAAGTCCTTTTATCTGAGCTTCCAACTCCTGCCCTATAAAACACTTCCTACCTTAATTCCTTGTGAAAGGTTCTGGGAAACATGAGCATAAAACAGAGCATTGAGTTAAGTAAAATCTGAATATTTTGACATCTCTCCTGAGATAAATGACAGGAAAGAGACAGCTGACAACTAGGGCCTATTCAGGCAAGCTAAATTCTACCCAGCTCCCTTGTCAAGTGATTCCTCTTGTCTGGCTCCAGGCATCTCATGGAGTGGCTGCTCAGGCCCTTTGGCTGCTCTCAGGGGCCCCAAACTCTGCCCTGACCAGGCACAGCAACTGGCCTGGCTCAAACATGTTGCTGTGAAAAGATGGCAAAGCTTCAGTGGAAGGTGTGGCTGTCCCTCCAGGGCAGGATAAGGAGGCACATAATTCCATTTTTAAGTAATTTCCTCAGCACAGGAAGGCTGGAGTGTGAGGCTGATGTGCACAGGGGCTGGGTGGGAGACGCTGAGGTCTGCTGGGCTGGAAAAGATATGTATGAATATATATGTGTGTGTGTATGTTTGCAATTAACTGGATTTACTTACTCTGTGACACTTGAGTATCCCACAGCAGCATGCCTTGCCCTCTGGCTGTGTCACAAGCTGCCTGCTGATATGTGCTGTGTTTTTTTGGTTGGTTTTTTTATCTCCCCAGAGACCATTACTGACTTGACTTTTGGTGCTGGGGTCAGTTACATCAGTTCGATGCACACACCCGGTTCAGCTCCAGGCAAGTCATCTCTGGGATTCTAACTTGAGGTGGGGGGGAAACCCCAAATCTGTGGCATTCTGTAAAATATGAAAGTATGTGTATTCTTTGCAGGGAATAAGGAGGCTGAGGATAAGCCAAGTGATATTATCTGTTTGACATCGCCAGAGAAACCGTAAGTTGAACACAGTAATTGCAGGGAGAAAGGCTGGTCAAGTGCTTGGAAACAAATGGTTGTTCTGCTTCCTCCTTGCAGCCCACCCCGACCTCGGGAGTGGAAAGTGGAATCCCCAGCCAGGAAAAGGAGCAGCCAGAAAGTCCCTCTGCGACGGTCCCAGCGCAGAACCCCCCTCAGAGCAGACAACTGAGCCTTTCACTGAGCTCTTGCACAGAATCCCCACACTGCCTGAGACCTTTCCCTGTGTAATTATAAATTGTGAATACGTGTCCTTCCTTAGCTATCTATTCTTAGTTGGCTTTTCCACAAAACTGTCCAGAATATGGGCAGGCTAAGCCTGCATTAGCACATATATGGATTATAAGCTGCTGCTCTTGACAAAGCTCACTGGAAGGCTGGAAAGCTGCAGCATAAAGAGAAGTTTGCTCTTCACTCTCAGGATGTATAATTTGTCCATTTGAAAATGTGAGGGCATAATGTTGCCACAATAATTGCATTTATCACAGCTTGCAGGGCAGTGAGTGGCTGGGCTTATTCACTTGATCCTTCATTGTCCCTCTGGGTTATATAATAGAGTTGCCTTAATTTGATAAAAAGGTAAACCAGCTTGTCACTGCCACACCTCTAAATCTGGTAATTGCACGCTACATCACCTCTTATTTGTTGTGCAAACTCCTGTGTGTATGAAACAGCCTTAATGTTCTTTTTATATGGAATATTTCCATTCTTGAGCTATGTTATTTCCAACTATTAGCATTTGATGAAAATAAATGGTTACAGAATTAATTCCGCCCACACTGTCTCCCCTCTTGTTGAGCTGACAGAGAAATGATTTTTTTTCTATACATTTCTACAGCCTCTTAAGTCTCTTCTACCACATCATTGGTATCTTGGGCCCTCAGTTCAATTAATATTGGACCCAGGAGCTTTTAAATAGAGACTCTAATTTGACTGCAAGCAGGATATGACTCAAATGAAGGGGGGTAAGTCAGAGCTGTGTGCCTTGTGCAGGTAACTCAAAAATATGCTGTGTAAATGCTGGAATCTGACCATTCTTGAGTCTCACTGAAGTTTATCTGTGGTTAACTTCCATCACAGAGCTCATGCCCTAGATGTCATTGACACTTGAAACAAGAATCTGTTTTATTCATGCTGGCTTGTTTTCCTCAGGCACAGAGCAGGTTTTGCTGCATGAGTGGAAACAGAGGCACTTCCCTTCCCTCCTGCCCTGGAATCCCATCATTTGCCCTCACTTTCCTTTTTCTGTTTTGAAGATCAGAGAAACCTTCCAATGAGGTTAAACTTTATTCCCAAAATCAAAGTCAAAACCTGGGAACACAGGATGTGTGGAATGGTTTTGGCTTAAGTGGTGGTCAATTATGGCCCCATCCATTTATTCTGTACCTTTTCTCCTGCCTTAAAATACTATTTAGCCACTCAGAATGGTAACTTGTGATAGTTTATTTCCCACTTTGTGCTTCTGTTGTTTTTGTTCTGTCCTCAAGTATTTGAGATGAGCCCTGTGTGCATTATGAATCTTCTCTAGAGAAGAATCAGGAAGAGAAATGTCCAAGAAAAAAACTGATTAACAGCAACATACCTTGGACTTTGTCACCTTCATCCCAATACAAATGAGTGCTCTGACAGCCGAGACCTTCCCTTATTTCACTGAATTGAAAACAGAAACCTCCCATAATATGGCTGTTTAAAAAACACAACCAAAACCAAACAAAAACCCCTACAAGAATGCTTTATAGTTTGGTATTTATGTAAAACATTCTTGGCAGAGTTAAATGTAATACATTAGTACAAACCTCAATATTATTCACAATGATACAATGAATTCCATCCATCAGCTCTCATGAGCTGTATAGGATGGGGGGGATCATCTCCCCTTCTCTCGTTAGAGATGCCACTGTGCATTTTAGAACTGAGAAAAGTAAGTTTTGATTCTAAGCTTTGCTGGTGTTTCACAGGAAGGCTGCCTTTGGCTCCTGGTGAGACTGGATTGTGCTCCCACAGTGCCCAGAGCTGCCCTGATTCAACCCCTTCCTCTCTCTCCCTTATTTAAAGGTATCCTTGAAGCAGCACAGAGAAGGGGCAGTGGATATCCAGAGGGTGCAAAGGAATGTCAGAATGATTAGAGGCAGCAATCAGCAGTGGGTGGCTTGGCTGAAGAGCTTGTCTTAGGAAGGTAACCAGAATATAGTTGGAAAATAGCAGTGGTAATGTCTGAACTACACAAAGAACATCTGGTTATTGCTACCCCATCCTTAGTTTTACTTTCACTAGCAAAAGGACAAGTGGAAAAGCTTTGCTTAGGCAAAACAAATGCAGCAATGGCATGTCCAGCGAGGGCCTTAGGAAACAAAGCAGAGTAATGCAGAACACTAAAAAATAACACTGACAGTCCAAATCGTCAAGTATCCAAAATACTGTATAGAGGAAAAGTTAAGACAACTCAATTTATATTGGAAATACAAGAACACTAAATTATGCTACATTAAAAAACTTCTTAAACCACAGCACAGTTCTAGTGTTGCATCCACATCTTGTATCACCCAATGCTGTTCAACACAATCCATGTGGATCTTTTCATGTGTTCCCAGCTATTTTCTCTCAAGCCAAGAGAAGCAGATTCATTTTCTTTTTTTCTTTTAACATCCCTAGAGGAAAGTTTCAACTGACACTATGAAAGTGCTTTTGTGTTGAGCTTTTGCTTTCCCAACTCCACCAACAGTGGCCTTGGCCCTGTAGCTTAAACCTGTCAGGTTGCTGTAGCTGTCACACTGTGTTAGTGCTTTAGGGAACTTGCAGAGGGGCAGCAAACACTGAAGTCACTCTGTCACCTCGTTGGAACTGAATCCAAAAGCCATCCCTGGGTATTTCTTGCAACAACAAAAACAAAGTGTTGGTCACTGGCAAGAGAAGTTTTTTATATAAAAAAGGTTGATAGCTCCTGCCATAAATTTACAAAAACTATCCCTGAGTGACTCTGTTCTGTGTCTGGTAAGACCTCTTGTGGCAAGGAAATGACTGAAGCTGGTTTAAGAGGAAAGAGATGCTGTTCCACCTGCAGCTTTTTAATACAGTTTGCACTAATACTGATATGCTCTGACAGTGCCATATTAGAGCAACATTTGAGCTCCTCTCTGTAGCTTCAACAGTAAAAAAATAGCTCCATTACTGCTGGTATCACGTATTTACACTTTAAATAGAAATGTTACCTTTTCTGAAGTAATCAAAATAGATCTTTGCAAAAAATTTAGAATGTGGGGTTTTACAAAAGAAACGGAGAAGGTAAAAAAAGCTGGAAGATATCTCAGTACCTTTTATGGCAATCTTAGCCCAGGAAAAGTATTTGGCTTTAATTTTCCTGAAAGGGATGTCTTAGCACTTGTTCTCTGCCTCCCCTCTAAGCCTCTTTCAGCTCAGAAAGACGCAGGAGGCAAGTCTGCTTTGTGCAGATTAGATGGAGGGGTTACCTGCGTGCAGTGAGTTCTCTACAAAGCAGGGAACAGAAGCAATCCTGGCCTGGTGGGTCATGTTAAATAACAAGAATTAAGTTTACACAAGGGCTGAGAACATTAGTGGTGTTGGCTGTTCAGAGACCCTCCCCATCTGCACCTGAGCAGTCAGAGTCAAGCACAAGACAATCACAAATGCATAAAAGTCACCAGCCAGGCCCTGGGCATCAGCATCAATGAACTGCTGAGAGGAAAACCCCTCCTTGCATGGATAAATCTCACTCTTTGAAGTCCATCTACTGCTGTATCAGCACCTTGTTTTGTCTACTAGTAACTCATACTAGTAATGTCTACTACACATTTACCTAATGCTGTTCCCCTGGGTGGTTTGCACATTGTGGCTGTGTCCCTGCAGCACAAATAAAAGGCAATTCCACAAACTTCCACAGCCCAGTCTCTTGGGAAGTATTAAAATGCTTCCTCAGTCCCAGGACAGGTTTAGGTGATCCTGTTGGTATCTCCAGAGGCAGGGGAGATGCGAGTCGGGCAGTGAGGAGTTAACTTGAAACTTTGGCAAAGAAAAAAAAGATATACAGATAGCTAGCTATCAAGTTCTTGTGTGTTCCAAACTCTTCCAAGCGCACTTAATTCATCTTTTGCTCTTGCTTTGAGTTCCTGGAGGAGGTATTTTCACACTTGCTTTTGCTGGTTTGCAATATTCTTTTGGCGTCCTATATGACAAATGAAGACTTGTGTCTGAAGTCACCCTGCAACGAAAGAGTTTGGGAGGGAGGAAGGATTTAGGAGCTTTCCAGGCAACTCTTTGTTCCTGCTGATCCCAAAAGGTAGATCCAAGGTGTTTAAATAAAAGCATTCTTAGGGAGCCCCATCTTCCAGCTGGGAAGGAGGAGGGGGGGACTGGTTATACTGGTGAGGTGCTGCTCCTCCTCCTGCCCTCAGACAGCGTGGCAGGGGACTTTCCCATTCCATCATCAGTATCTCTGCTAACGGGAGAGGCTTTTTCTGGTCGTAAGCTTAATGATCTACTCAAATCCCAAAATACAACTTCTCTCCTAAAAGCATCATGTCCTGCCCACTTAATCCAATGAAACTCATCCCGAGGGGGTCAGGCCACGAGATAACTCGGAGCAGAGCTGCCTTTGATAGCTCCTGGCATCAGTCACTCCAGGCAACTTAAACTGTTCATCCTTTCTAAGGAAATGACTCAGCCTTCACCCTTCTGTTTTCCCTGTGTTCTCTAGCCTTGCTTCAGAGTGGAGCCCACTCTGAGAAAGTCTGTAGGCCCTAAAAAAGCGAGTCCTCTGCCCACCCTCCTCCTCTCCCCAGCAGAGAGATGGTAAATGCAAATCATTTGTTACCTCATCATCTGTCCGGATATAGTTAACGCAGTCAGGTTTTGCTGGAGTCTTGTAGCTGAAATAAAGGGGGAAAAAAATCTCATTTCTGGGACAGGAAGACTGCAGGGTTTTGGAGGGGAGGTGCTGAGAAAGATGGAAATGAGGAGGAGCAGCTGAATGAAAAGCAAGCAGAGAGAAACCCAGTTTGTTTCTCAAATGAGAGGTTTATTCCATCATTTGCCGTGACTGGGATTTTTTCTATCTCCCCTTCAGCACATGGTAAAAAGATTCCTGCATGTTCCCACAAGACCCTGCCAAGAGATTAACTCATTCTTTCCTGGGCTTGCCTGCTCTGGTCTCTGTCACTACCTTTCTGTGCCTCCTGCACTGTTTCCTGTGGCAATTATAAAGTTCATTTTAATCCTTCACTGCCAGATGCCTTCAGCATTTTTCTTAGTTATAAGGAAGCGCCACTTGTTTGCAATCCCACTGGAATTCAGGATTTATATACAACTGTCAAGCCCAGTGCATGCCAACCCTCAGCTGCATTTAAATAGGATATTTGGAGCTTTTTCTGAAAAACAAACCAAACCAAAGAGAGGAAAAAAGGAGAGGACCTGTGCTGAAAAGCAACATTTGGCGCAGAACAAATCTATCTGGTGAGAATCTTGGGTTTATATATGTTATCTCTTCTGCAGACACTGTAAGGACATCGAGGCTTGTCTCTGATGCTAATGCTGTTGTTTTTAACATTTTAATGTGTGCTCTAAAATGGTTGTTTTTCATGCCAAATTTAGGTTCTCACAACTAGTGAGATTTCCTGTGGAGAGCCTGCTCTTCTGCATACATTCCCTATGCATGTCTTGATGCTTCCAACTAATTGTCCAGTGTGCTTTGATCATTAAACTGAAGACCTCGTTATGCCAACAGCACATGATCTATTGGAAAAACACCTGTAGGCTTTTAATTGTGCTGGTCCCCTCTTTCCCATGCAAATTATGAGGATATTAGAGCACAGCTTTCATCCTCTTGGCAGCAAGCACAAGAGGAGGAGCCACACCAAAATTCTCCCTTAGGTAAATACTATCCATCCCTGGAAGTGTCCAATGCCAGGCTGGCTGGCTGGCTGGCTGGAGCTCTGAGCAACCTGGTCAAGTGGAAGGTGCCCCTGCCCATGACAGGTCATTGGGACTAGATGATTCTTAAGGTCCCTTCCAAGCCAAACCATTCTGTGACGATTCTATAAAATAAACCTGGATGGTGCAGCATTTACAGTGGGGAATTGGATGCCTCAAGAACTGGGTTGGCCTGTGGACTTTAGCAGGGAATTAGGAAGAAATATATCTGAGTCAGGCATTTAAACACCTTTTAGCCACCAAATTTTGGTGCCCTCCAGACTCCTCCATGCTGTCTGTGGGTGCAGGGACTTGTCCAAGAACACCTGGAATCCCAGCTTACCTCTCCGCGCTCTCTTTGCCGTTGGCAAAGTATCCCCTCCTGTAGGCACAGCAGATCCCAAGAGTGATGAGCACCAAAACTGCCAGGACCACCAGGACTCCCACAATTATCCCAGCAATATTGAGGTCATCTGGCAAAGAGAGAAGCCATCATCCAGTATTTCTTTAAGGCAGCAATAACCTTCTAGCTTTACATACACTAAAATGACATCTCTCAAACTTTTTAAGCAAACCCCAGTAATTCATAGGGAATTAGTGAGTCCCTGATTTCAAGATTAAATCTGTTCATGATCTGAACAGTGTTTTAATGTTTCCTTGAATTTTTAGCTTATTTTTATATTCCTGTGCTTGGGGCTATGAGAATGCAGGAAGACTTAATGCTCTGTGATGTCTCCCTTCATTCCTTACGGTGATGGCATTTTATTTATGGTGATACATCAACCAGCACTGATGAAAATTGTACGTAGAGCTACTCACAGACTTCCATCTCCTGCTCCTCACACTTGGCAAAGCCAGCATCATTTGTTGCTATGCAGGAGTAACGTCCTGTGTCACCTTTGTGCACTGCATGGAAAACCTGCAGAGGAGAAGGGGATAAAGGGAAGGGAGTAGGATGTGAGAAATAAGGCCCTGTGAGGGTATGAAAACGTATATAAAAAAGCATTTCTCCTGGCCTTCATGGTGAGACATCTTCCCTCTTTCTAATCATGTCAGTGGTATCAGCAGTGATCAAAATCAAACTACTTGGATCTCCTTCCATCAAATCTTCCATTTCCCAACCCACCCAGATCCTAGAACATCTCCCTTTCTTCAAATTATTCCTTCCTTGAAAGCCTGGCAGTGGGTTTTTTTTTTCTATAATAATCAACCTTAAAAATAACCTATCCATCAAACTAAGTCTGGATTATGTCTGTCAGAGCATTACCAGAGTGCCTGTGGCAGGGTTCAGGGTGTAGGAGGAGTTGTGGGGTTTGGCATTCGATTTCGTGTCGGGGGATAAAGGTTCGCTGTTGCGGTACCAGCTGTAAGTGGACTTTGGGAAACCTTCATTCTCGTGGCAGTGAAGAGAGGCTGACTTGCCAACAGGTACAGCTTTAGGCACAGTGCATCTGGGAGTCATGGGTTTCACTGTGGGAAGACACAAACCAGGTGAATAATGGCACTGCTGAGCAGAACTAAATAATTTCTGACACATTTGCTACAACTGTGCTAGGAAGGCATCAAAACTTTGCATTATTTCCAGCTGGTTTTAAACAGCCTCCAGACTGTTTGGACTCTGGAGGGACTCACAGCCACTTCTGTGACCTCTTGCAGAGGTGTGTGAGTTTGCTGCAGTACCTTGGACTGTGAGCTGGATGTTTATCTCGTCAATGGTCTTGGTGTCGGAGGGGGCGGCCACTTCGCAGCGATACGTGGCCGTGTCCATCCTCGTGGTGTTCTTGATCACCAGGGATGTCCGGCTCAGGATCTCTGCCCGGGTCGCAAAGTCTCCTGATGCAGAGGAAAGAGAGGAAAAAACCAGGCTGGTCACACCTTTGGGGTATATAAATCAAGCTGTTGATCTTGGACTCTCTTTGGAGTCAAGGGAACCACCTAAAAGGAACTTGATGCTTGAGAGCCACAAAGGAAAGAATGCTGCCAGCCATGGAAGAGGATGAACTGGAAAGCACCACTCCAAATGTCAAAAACTGTGGCAGAATCCAACTTCCAAGGCAGCCTCGGGCCTTGTCTCCTTTGGAAGATTGATTTGGATGTGGCTCTTGGTCCCATCTAAAATGCTGGAATAATTCCAGGTGGAGTCAAGCCCTACTGGCATTGGAGTTTTCCTGTCAAGCCAAAGAGTTTGCCTCCCATCTCGTGCTCCCAGGATGCTGCAGAGCCCTGTGACAGCTCAACACACATATCCCTTCTGAAATGCAGGGGGAGCCCTCAGATCTCGTGTGGAAAGACAGGAGGGGTCAGTGCCTGGTCCTGAGAGCTCAGACACCCAGAGACCACGCAGGGCCCAACAGGCTCTGCAGAAGGGAAGCTGTAGCATTTGCTTTCCTACCCAAGAAGTGTGTTTTACCTTCTCCAGCTCTCTGTGGCTCCCTACTGTGACCTGTCAGTAATGAGGGCAGGGAGGAAAGAACATCCTGCTTTCTCTCCATTCTGCACTTTGACTGCTGAACTCTGTTCCAGAAGAAAGCAGCAAGACAGTCAGAGCCCCTGCCTTTTGCAGGCTTGTTTGTTCCCCATTGTATTGCTTCTGAGGCTGTTTTGGAAATCTAACAAAGAATCTTCATACCCTGCATTTTGTTGTCAAAAAACACGTAAGAGGTTTCGCCATCTCGGATTTTCTTCCACTCGATTCTGGGATCTGGTGTTACAGTGGATTTAATGATGCAGGACAGCTCAACACCTAGCAGGAGAAATAATGGGAATACAGATTAATAGGAAGCAGCTGTATTTTTGCTCTGCTTTAAGCAGTCTTGCTCAGTGTTTTATTAGGAGATGCTGCCCACAAAGCAGAGCCTTCTCTTTCATCTGACAAACAGAAACACTGCTGGGTTCCAGGAGCTATTGGGGAAGATGGATTTTGGCCAGCAAAAATAATAGTCCAGCAGCTATCAGCTATGGAGAGAAATGAACACAGTGTTCTCTGCAGGCTGTGACTTATGGCAAACAAGCCCTCATGACAGGGATTGCCCACAGCACTGTCCTGCTGCTGCTCAGAGCTACAACGTGAGTCAGGGAGGCACAATCTCCCTGGGCAGTGGCTGGTGATGGACTGAGACCATGACTCCTGGGGATAAATCCAGCAAACCCTCTCCCCTTCAAAGCTGGCAGTGGCATCTCATCTGTACAGAACAGGACATCACAGCAGGGCTGAGAGGTGGCTTCTCAATGTTCCAGTGCACATCTAAGAGGGCCAAGATAAAATATAAATTTCCCAACTCCCTCTTCGGTGTATTAATTGCAAGGCAACTGCTTTTCCTTCTTCTGGGATCCAGTTCAAAAAAGCACTTAGGCACACACTTTACAATGCCAATGGCTTGCAGGGGACCTCAATAAACCACTTCAATCAGGGTGAAATACAGACATATTCTTAGGCTGTACTTCTCTGAATCCCAGGCTCTCATAATCCTGTCTCCCCCAGGAAACTAGATGCCAATAAGCAGAATTCTCCCCAATTGTCTGGCCTGATGCAACTCCCCAGGCAGCACAGCCACTCACTTTGGAATTCCTGCACCACGGGCTTGGTGTTGCTGGATGTCAGCTCCACAGCCAAGAGTCTGCAGCCTGGAAAAACAAACAGAAGGTAATAAGAAATAGCACAGCTCATAAGTCACCCAGCCAGAAACACACTGCCTGCTGAGAAATCATCTCTGAGCACTGACTTCCCCAGATAAAACCTTTTCCTGGCTCCTGAAGCTGCTCCAGCAGGACTAAGTTTATTTAGGAGTTGTGGTGTAAATACAGGAAAATATAATTGTTAGAAGTAGCAATTAAAAAGGAGGATTAACATAACAGCACAAAGGCAGTGCCAGCACAAGCCATTTCCTTGTGCCTTGTGTTTACTTGGATGGTAAAAGAACTCTGATAACACAAGAGTGAAAGTCTTATTTTGCAAATTAATTTGATGGTCAGGAAAAGAGAGGAAGCAGAACAACCCCAAGAGATCCAGTCAGTTCCTGGAAATGGAAAGTGCCAGGCCTGGCCTCCAACACATGCTGATCACATCTGCAAGTATTTCAAGTGTGGTAATGTAAAATGTGAGGTAAGAACTTGAAAGGACTGTGATTCAGGAGAAAACAGGAGTTCAGCTCTTTGAGCAGAGCCCCAGCCAGAGCCACCCTGGCACAAAAGCTCAGCCATGCAACACTGTGAGACATCCTCATACCACCAGCTTGCTTGTTCCCTTCTTGCTCTGAGCACCACATGTTCCAAATTAATCCAGTCATTGTCCCTCTTTCATGTGCTATTTTATTTTGAAAAGTCTGCCTTCCATGTCAATCTGTTGTTCACTCCCCCAGAGCAGGTACCAACAACACTCATGCTTTTCTGGATACCCAACTCCCCAACAGCTCCCAGCAGGGAGAAGGGAACAAGCAGGGAATTCCCAGCATGGCACAGGAGGAAGAAAGTGAACCAGACAGGAAAACCATGCCTTCAGCACAGAGAGTATTTTGGAACTGCGTGTTCTGGTTGTTCCAAAGCCTCTCAGTCAGACTCTGGTGTTCACAAAACAGGCTGCTCCAAAGCCCTGTCTTACAGGAGGAGGCCACATACTATAATCAGTGCCAAAACAATCAGCTACATGGTCTGCTGTGGCCCCATGTGCAGCTTTGCTGTGACAAATCCCATCAGAGGCTCGTGGAAAGCTAAGGGAGGATAGATGCCCACTGACCTCACTGGGCATCTCTCAAACAGCAGGTTAAAGATGATGGGAACCAGTGCCTCGGTGACATGGAAGGCAGCTAAAGGTTAAGACTGTCTTAGTCAGAGTAAAACATCATAACAAACATGAGTAGAAAGCAGAAAAGGCAGCTGAAGGGAGATGTGGAGAAAGAAATGATCTTCAGCATCATGACAAATTCCATGAAATTCCTGTGCTGGCTTTCAGCTTTTGGAGAGAGTCTGACAATGCAGGGGGAAAATTCCTCTAGTGGAGAAATACCCAAGAGCTGCAAAGTCACTCTCACTGAAAGCTCAAGGGCCTTCAACACCTAAAATCCTTCCAGCAATTTTGAAGTGTTCCCTGCTGATTCCTGTCCCTCATTGTTTGTTAAATGCTGGCACTTCCCTCAGATTCCTGGTGCTGATACCCCAAAGACCACCAGGGAGAGCTGAAGTTTGGCAAGGTCTAGAAGCTGCCTTTGTGTACAAAATCATTGTTACTCACACAAAAGCCACTGGCTGATGCCAACTAATGGCTGGCCAAGCCAAAACTGCTCTTGGCAGGACCTTTCCACCCTTCGTCCTTCTGCACTGGAAACAGTCATGCAGATTTGGGAGAAATTCGATATCGAGCTCAGATGACTGTGGTCTGGACTTTATTGTGTATCTGGGAGAAGTCTCTGTTCATCATAGAATCATGGAATTGTTTGAGTTGGGAGGGACCTTAAAGCTCATTCAGTTCCACCCCCTGCCATGGGCAGGGACACCTTCCACTAGCCCAGGTTGCTCCATCCTGGCCTTGGACATTCCCAGGAATGGGGCAGCCACAGCTCCTCTGGGCAACCTGTGCCAGGGCCTGCCCACCCTCAGAGGGAAGGATTTCTTCCTAACAGCCAATCTGAACCTGTACTCTCTCAGTTTCAATCCATTCCCTCTTGTCCTGTCACTACATGCTGTTGTAAGGAGTCCTTTGATCCTCTCAGGTGTTCTGTTGTGATCCTTGCTTTGCTCCCTCCTGAGCACAAACAGGTTTCATTGATGCTGGCAAACCCCCAGAGCACTGGAAGTAGTCCCAGAAGACAAGACTTTGGGGAAAATCCTTTTGAAATCTTTGGGCATGTTTTCAACAACGGTGCAGGGACCTCCATACAAACAAGGCATTTGATTGCCTCTGCTGTGAGATTTCTGCTTCTGGAATCGAGAGGAATTTAATGGACAGCCAGGTCTGAGCAATGAGCTGAGGGGATGCTGGCTGGTCTCCTGCTCAGGCCAGGTGGCTCTGAGAAGGGATTTGGCTCAGCTTTCCAGAAGGGGGAAGCTGTGGGCTCTGCCTTCTTCACAGACAGCACCTGCTCCATCAGGGAACTGAGTTATGGAGACACTTCCCAAATGATGGGATGCTTCCAAAATCTGCAGAGCACCTGAAGAGCCACAAAAAGCAGCTTCCACAGCACCTACCTGGCCTGTGCAACCCTACAGAACTCTAGAGAAAGAAGGGGAGAGAAAGGCTTCCTCATTGCTTAAAGGAAACCTGTACCAGTTTGGGTTTTGTTATGCTCACAGAAGATATTTTATAGAAAAATGTTGTCCCATCAAAGACATCACAGTAACAGTCCTAGTGAGGTACATCTGCTGCAGCTACAATACCAGTTCAGTTGCAGGAGGGGACAGTAAAACCACAATGTTGTGATGCTCTGAGGGAGTGATGACTCTAGAAATATTCACTCCAAGCCAGTGGGACTCCATCAGCTCCAGCCCCATCTCATCTCTCAGAAATTGTTCACAGCAGGCTTTTTCTTCCCCACTAAACACAAGAGATTCAGGTCTATCCCTCAGGCACAAAGCAAGATGACAACAAATTTTAGACAGAAGCTGAGTCCTTGGAGACTGTGGGAGAGGTTCTGACATTATTACGTGTATTGACCGTGGGCAGAGATCAATGTGGCTGCTTAAATCACTGCTAAGACAGATTTATTCTTCTCTCTGTAGCAGAATGCTGCAAGTAGCATGTTCTAAATTACAAGAAGGTGACAGCAAACCAAAACAAAAACCTCAAGTGACCATACAGACTGTAGAGTAGGAGCAGAATGCCTTTCCAGCTCGTTTTAGCATTACTTCTGGGTATTCCTTTTTCTCCAGTCTCCCTGGGGCTGCAGGACTCTGCACCAAGCCCCAGGGAGACTGGAGTGCTCCCCACATGTTTGTACATCAGTGCTGGGGTAACCTGTGCCTTGTCCCACTTCCCTGCTGTTGGCAAAGGTTGTCTCTTTGGTGACCACACTTAAAGGTTGCTTTGTTTTGTGTGTTAAATCATCATTACTGCTTAAGCCAATACTCAAAAGGAGTATTCCAAAGGTGTTCCTTTAGGCCTCCTTCAGCTCAGTGTAAATAAGCAGCAAAGGTTTTGTGTTATGTAAATCTCACTTCAAAGGCACCCAGGGTTTGGAAAACAGCAGAACAGCCACGTATTCCCTTTCCAGAGCAGCACATGTGCCACAGCAGAGGCACCACCCGGATCTGTATGTTCTGCATCCCTGAATTCCAACCAGATCTGTATGTTCTGCATCCCTGAATTCCAACCAGATCTGTATGTTCTGCAACCCTGAATTCCTACCAGATCTGTATGTTCTGCATCCCTGAATTCCAACCAGATCTGTATGTTCTGCAACCCTGAATTCCAACCAGATCTGTATGTTCTGCAACCCTGAATTCCAACCAGATCTCTATGTGCTGGAGCTCCCAGTTCCTACCAGATCCCTGTGTGCTGCATCTCCCAAATCCTATCAGATCTGTATGTTCTACACCCCTGAATACCTACCAGATCTATATGTGCTACAGAATCAGCCAGACATATGGTTGAATCCCAAATGTCATCAGTCCTCCAAAATAGAATCCAGGACAAGGCAGTGAAGTCTATGGCATATTCTTATGGCACTTTTTTTTTTTCAGCTAAAGAGATCCAGCCCATGCTTGTTACTGTGACTCATGTTATCTGAATCACTTTAAAATGCTATACTGAAGGGGAAAAAAAAAGCTTTATAGACAACTTGATGTGTTAGATCTCCTCTCTCTGTACTGTTCAAAGCCAAGCCTGACCTTCCTTCTCCTTCCATCCCCGTCTCTGTTTGAAAACTCTGGGCAGAAACTTGAAGAGGGGGTGAAATGTTCCTGAGGAACTGCAGACAAAGTAAAAAGATGACCAGGAAACAGTTGGGATAAGTTGCTGCCAACAGTCTGTGCTGCAGCATCGCTCGATATCGCAGTTATCTGATACGGTAATTTTAGTTAATGCACTGTCAGGCACAAGCAGTACAAAACCACGCAGCTGTATTTAAACACCTGCCCACTAAACCAACAAAAATATGCCTTGCTCGAGGTGTCCATCATCACTAAGTCCTGGCTTGATTTGCAATTCAAAGTGTGTCTAAGCCATGTGGGAATGCTGCGATAAACCACATGCCTTGTTAAGCATCTTGGCTCTCCGGGTGGTTACTCAGTGTACCAGGAGTGCTACCGAGTGAGTGATATGTTGTTAGGAGTTAAAACATGTTAGCTGAACCCTCTGCATGTCAGCACATTTGTGGCTGCCAGTTTGGAGGTGACCCTGGAGCATCCATCCTCATCTCGGGAGCGGCGGTGCCAAGGCCAGCCTGGGCATCAGCACAGGCAGGAGAGCTGTGGAGGGCAGAGCCCAGCACTGTCCCTGCCTCTCCAGGGTCTGTGTGTGCAGCTGGCTGTGAAATGTGGGGGGAAACCCCTGAAGAGGAGCAGTGGAAGCCATGCAGAACTGGTCTGGATAAGACAAGGAAGGGGGAGACTGGGTTTGTGCCCTCAGCTTATTTTGAGGAAATCACCATAAGTCCTTTCAGGAACATCTGACCATCTGCCTCGAAATATCCATCCTTTTGTCTCCCAGGGCTCCAGGCTCTTTATCCCCCCCCTCCTCTCTACCCTCAGTGTGTCTCGTTGTGATTCCACAATGCAACTTGTGCCAGGTGGTGTAGGACAGACAACACAGAAGGGCACAGGAATGAGAGACCAGAGTGTGTTTGGCATTTTTGGTTATGTTTTTTGGTTTGGTTTTTTTTTGTCTGTCTCTGAAGTTTCAGGAATAGCTCAAGGGACTTAAATATACTTGTGAAACGTGAAGACTGGACTTATAAAGGGTGCTTAAATCTTTTGTAGCACTCAGTCTTAACTTCCACCCCTTGCCTCCAGCCCAAGGAGCTGGTTGTATGTTTGCTCTGGCATCCAAGTGGCAGGTTAAAAGCTGGTAGAAGAGAGCAGGCAGGTGGATGGACCATGCTGGTCTAAGGAAGCTGCATGCCTTTTTTTATTCTATTTTTCCATGTTGTCTCCCTGAGATCTGCAAGCCAAGCCTTTTCTCTGCCCTGCTGGAGAACAATGTAGATGTGCAGCGAGTGATTAGTGAACAAAAGCTTAGGAGTGTCTCCGTTCAAATTAAGTAACAGATGGACCTGGTCTGTGTGGGAGCTGATAACAGTTATAAAAAGGCCATCACCAGACTGTGGCCAGCCCACCCTGGAAAAAACCCACTCAGTCGTAAATCTTCTGTGCTGTTATAGCTGCTTGTGCTGGTAAGGCTTTATTTTTACCAGCTATCATAAACCAGCAGGACTTATTTTAGATGCATGGCTTGTACCACTGAGCTAAAAGGGTGCCAGCTCCAAACAGAGGAGATGTGCCCGCCTGGGCAGGGAGCAGGAGGCATAATTAACCCAGAGAAGGCAAATGCAACATTACAGAGCAGTCTCTGGCATTCCACATGGTCCTGGCTTTTGCTTTCCTCCTCTCTTAGGTAGCTCACTGGTGGCTCTCTGTTCTGAAATGCTGATCATAAGGGTCTGCTGGTCCCAGCGGGATCAGGACCCTACAGGATGGAGCTGTGTCGAAGACCATCGAGTATTTGTGTTCATCTGAAGATGTAACAATTTGGGATTTTGCCCTTAATTCACTCTCTTCCTGCTCACCAGCAGAGAAGGTGATGAGATGCCTGAATTTCAAATAGAATGTGTGCAGTTCTGGAATGAAATTTTAACTTGTTTAAATCTCCTGATTTAAATCTTCTGACTTCAACTGGGACCTTGAAGACCTGACTGTATCTGCTGCAGAGAAGGCTCATTAGCACCCAGGCCATGCACACAGTCTTTTTTCCCTCCTTTTCTTCTTAGTTTTTTCCTTTCTCTCTCCTTATTTTCTCCTTTCTTTTTCTTTTTTGTCTTTCCCCCTTTTGGACAGGAGGATTTACTGTTCTACTTCCTAATGAGACAGCAAAGCACACCCACCCTCAGGAGTGAAAAAGGTTGCTATCAAGGAGATATGGACCCCTCTCAGGACAAAATCCTCTCTGCAAAGCAGCTCCTTCTGCAGCCAAACATTCCTCCTGTCTCCCATGCAGGGAGGGAAGCGTAGGAGTTGCCTGTGAAGACCACACAGAGCTTTCTGATGGTTTCCCCAAGCTTAGTTTCATCATGTTGGGATGCAGCTGCAGACAATCTGTCTCAAATCACCATCTGATCAGGGCTTCTGGAGCTAAGAGTTTCACAATCTCTGCTTGCTGTTGTGCTCGTGGCAGTGCAGCGTGGTTGGAGATGGGATATTAAGGTTCTACACCTTCACAGAGATGAGACAGCCTGTTCTCAGGATCAGATCCACACACCACCCACTCAGCAATCTTTAGGCCCATGCTAGGAGGAGGCATCCTGAGCCATCCTGCAGAGCTGTATGAGCAGGCAGAGCTCAAAGTTATGGTCTTAGCCTAAGCCTGAGCTCTTGGTTGGACCTGCTGAGCTTGGACCTCATCCTCCAGCAGGTTCTCATGCTCTTCTCTCCCTAAAGGAGCACAGATGCTTTAGGAGAGAGCAGAGGTGAGCTGGTGGCTGGCAACTGAAGAGAAAGCTCCCAGGCTGAAGGGCTTAGCACACTGATACCATTTCATTGAAACAGGTTTTCACCTGTCCCAACAGACGTGGCTTGGGATACCAGTTCCACTGAGGGATGCACACACTGCTGCCATCCAGGAGGACTGACATTTAACACTTTGCACATGTTGCTGTACAAGCCTTGCCCAACATCTTAATCTGTTAATATCTGGTCCTAGCCCTCCTGTTTTCCCAAGCTCATCCCCTGGTTTCTGGCTCTTCTCCTGGAAAGGACTGACTGTACGTGTAAGACGAGAAGGAAGCAATATTTGTGTGGATGACTAATGCCTAATACTTAAAAGAGATTAAGATGGAAGCAGCAAGAGCTTGAGAGTTTCCAGCATGTCAGATTGCATCTCCTTCTGGAATATATTTCAGGCCATCTTCAGATCTGAGAGAAGATGCAAAGAGTTAGAATTTGCCCCTCAAAATCTGGGATGAAGAGTAATGGAAAGGGAACAGAAAGGAAACATGAATAGGAAAGCTGTGCATAGAATAGGCTGTTACTACCAGCCCTTGCATGGCTGAATTACTTCTCCCATTCAATAAAAAGCCATGAGGCTGAATTGAAAATCTTATTTTCCTTGTGTAAACAATAGGGAACAGGGCATGGCTTCTACCACTAACCAGAGGATTAAGTCCTGTCCAGATCATTTCTTTTGCCTTGCTGGCCTCTGAGGTCAAGCCCCTTACACAGATGCTTTGGGCTTCCAATGTTAGGCTGACTCTCTAGGATGGAAAAACAGGGGCAAGTGGCCTTGCTGTGTGGCTCTGAGGGATGGCCATCAAGCAGGAGAACTTCTAACTACAGCTGCACCAAGGTTTTGGCAAAAACCAGAAGAGAAATACAGCTTACTTGACCAGGAATATATTAAACCAGTCACACTGTGCTGAGCACTGGTAAGGCCATTTTACTTAACAAATGGACAGTGTAATTTACACCTTCAAACTGGGCTGGCTTACAACCAATACAGATCATGAAAATCAGTGCAGTCACAGAAAATGGGACATGAGGGGATCCCAGGAGGTCAGTTCATCCCCACCTCTGCTTTAGGGCATGAAAACCCATGGGATACAGCTGGATAGGCCCCTGGAGCCCTGAGGAACCTGAGGGTCTCATATGCAGGGCTTCCCCATGATCATCTTCATCTGTACAAGTGCTGTACATTTCTCAGCTGAGCCTCAATCGCTTCAAATTCAGTGTCCCCTATACCTCAGTAAGGATGTACAGTTGCAGTTCACTGGAGGAAAAAACTGAGGAATGAAAGTCAGGAAGAGCAAGGAACATGTTATCTCAGCCAGCAGTGGATATGCCATTCTGTGTGACCTGTTTACCAGATGAGAGTGCCTTGCAACAGCAACTCCAAGGAACAAAGACAGTGAGCACTGAAGAGAAGTGGGAATTTTTTCAAAGGGCACATTTGAAACCAACCCTTCCTGCCTATTCCCACTTGCCTTCCATTGTTTCCCAGCCCCAAGAACTGCCATGCAGGCACATCCTACGTTATTTCTCACTTCAGCAAGTCCCCTTCCTCCCCAAAGTGGCAGATGCTGATACCAAATTAGTGCAAAGTGGGAGGGAACCAGCAGATAACTGTCACAAGAGTCAGGGGCAATGGTCCTGCTCCTGTCCTCTCCCTTCCTCCCAGCAGGACTCTCCTTGCAGCACACAGATGCTGGGGGATGTCTCCAGGACAGAGTGGGGTCAGCAAGACATGGCAGGGACCTATGGCCAGGATCAGGGAGACAGAATGAGCTGCCAGGGAAAAGGGGCAAGTTCCTTTATTTTTGTCTTGTGTGGGAATTTGATTCAGGGATTGCTGAGAAGCTCATAAGCCGGGGTGACGTTTTCCAGGCTCCGTGCCAGCCAACGCACAGACTTGATCTCAGCAGGTATTTGACTTCCACAGGAGCTGGGATGCTTGGTACCTGCCTGACCCTGGCTTTTGATGAGGACACACATCTCAAAAGCTGCCTGCAATGCAAAGACAGGGAATAAGCGGATATGCTATCAGCACCAGGCTTTGCACTACTCCTCAGCGTCTGGCTGTGTCCCAACCATCAATACAGAGACTTGCAGGGGTTTAGCCTCTAATCCTCTATTCCTCTGTCTGTGACTCTAATCTCCTGATCCTCCAGTCTCCTCCAGCTTGACCAGCAAAACACGGGGCTGAAGTTCTGCTTATCAGAGACCAACCATGTCATCTTCCTGTGGAAAATGGGCGTTGGGAAGAGAGAAGCAGTCATCAGAGCCATGAGCTGAGAGTAGGCTGGAGAAGGGAACAGGAGAGGGCGTGAGCAAGCACACAGAGAAATCATTTATGACAAGACTGAAAGCAGCTCTCGTTTTAAGAGCATTTCCTCCAATTTTACAGTATAATTTTTGTCTTCTTTTGTGTATGTGTAATTCTAGCCCCGGGTCTAAACCACAATTGTTTCACTAATGCGCCGCACAAAACATGTACAAATGAACGTTGCAAGGGACTGGCTACAGGCACTGAGGGAACATCCACATCTGCCTATGAGCGTGAGACCAAGAGCCTGTGATTCCACTGCCGTCATTCCAGGCTGGAGAGGTGGGGCTGTGCCTCTCTGAGGCAGCTTTGAAGCTTTGCAGCGAATCTGTCAGAACAAAGGATGCAGCTCTACAAGGGGAAAAAGGCATCCAGGGGAAAGCTGTGTGAGCCACGTGCAGGCCTGGGGACGTGTGAGTTGGGGGAATGTGATTTTAGGGGCAGCACATCTGAGCAGACTTACCTTGTTAACATCAGGCTGTGCAAACCTGCACAGGGAGAAGCGCCGCAGGGTTCGGTGGAGATTATTTTCTTAGGAAGTGCATCAGGGAATTAAAGGGAGCCCAGATGAAGTCACAGACAGATAAAGATGAAAAGCATGACACAGAGAGCTATTAGGGAGATGCTGGCATAAATGAGCAGGGGAAGAGGGAGGGGAGCAATGCTGTGTCAGAGCGAAGAGTGAGGACAAAACCCATCCTGGCTTGTCCCAGCCTGAATTCCTGACCAAGGCAAGCTCATTTAATAGAGCAGAACCAAGCCTTGGCACGGAGGGGTTAAAAGAGTAGTTGTCCTGGGGGAATTGAATTAGCCACATATCTGGGAACTAACTTCTCCCAGACCCTGACTTGTTTTCCTCTTTAAACATCATCTGCTGCTATTTTTAGCAGAGAATTTTCTCAGCTGAACGCTCCCAGTTCAGTCCTGGTCAGAGGCCCTTTTCCCAGAGCCAGCCCCAGTAGCACGTGCTGGTCCCTGGTTAAGCTCAGCTCTGCCCCACTGTCCTGCCAGCCATGGGGTTTTTGTGTCACATTGCCAGGTCTCTCCTGAGGAATGGGGGGCACTCCCTTCCCAGCCTGTTGCAAACATATTAAATGCCCTCACAGACCCTAAAAAGCCAGGGGAGGGGGGCTGCAATCTTGCCTGCAGGGTCAGAAACAGCTAAAGAAGGGACTGGACTTGGTAACTTGCCTGCAGGGTTTAGGAGAATGCATGGCAAAAAAGGTGGGAAGGAGATGGAAAGAAAAGATTAGGCTGATATTAATAACAGGATCTGCTTCTCGGCACTAAAATCTATTTGGATTCATTCCAGTTCCTCCAAGGGAAACCATGGAAGCCTTTATTGTTCATAAAAGTTGCAACTAAATTCGGACTGTATAAAGCTTAAGGAAATACCTCTCAGAGGACAACCCTGCCTTGGCTGCTGGAAACAAATGAGGTAACTCCCTTCCTCTTCTCTGCTTTTCTTGGAGCCTTTACTCCTCCTTAGCCAAAATCCCAACCTGTCCATCAGCCCATCCCTCCCTGCCCTAGCTCCTTGCTGCTCAGCCTCCAGCACAGGGAGTTATCTGTCTGCCTGGGTGCAATTAGGGATGTGTCAGTGGATGTCTGGGGTGGTTCTCACTGAGAAGCAATGCTTGCAACTGCTTTTATCTACAGCTTGATTTAATACCTGCCTGCCAGAGATCAGCATGTAAATCAAAAGGCCAGATCAGGGCACACGGATGGACAAATTGAGTAAAACAGGAACAAACCCCTGGCTTGTCTGTGCTAATGTGCAGTTCAGGCTGGGATACCCGGGAGGATTGAGCAGTCTGGATGCTGGGGATGAAGTCCAGCAGTGCTGGTACAGCAGAGCCACAGTCAGGAAGGTCCCTCTAACAATGGCCCCTTCTTGGTCAGTGTATCTGTTCCCTGTGTGTCTTGGAGTCATGTCAGCGAAGCAAACAGATTGGGAACATATTTGCACTCCCCACAGCAGTACAGAAGCCAACCCTGACATAGAAGAGCAAGCTGGGCTCTTTGCTGCTCCGTGCCTCAGTGCCAAGTTTCCAGCTCGGCTTGAAACCTGTGGCCGAGCCCTCCTTTGGCAGGGTCAGGAAACACTCTGCTCTCAGCTCCTGCTTACAGGAGTTGGCAGCTGGCTCCAGGAGAGGGGAGCCAGGCTGAGCTCACCTGGGCACCCCTGAGGGCCCCCAGGTGACACAAACCTGGCATGGTGTGGCTTTTCCTGGCCATGCTTGAACAAACAGGGAACAGGCCAGCAGGAACCCAGACAGATGCCGCACAAGGGCTTGTCCCAGTGGCAAGAGCTGCCTTCATAAAGCTCCTCCAAGCCCTGCAGGAATCCCAGGAGCTCCAGATTTCTCTGTTGACCTCCACGTGCACATTCCAACACATGGCACTTAACCTTTGAGGCTCCTTTGAAAATCCCAGCGCCAGCGTTTCACGGATGAGTATGTTCCCCCTCACATCTGCCCCCTGTATCAGATGCTGCCAGCGCTGCTCTCTCTGCTGGCTCTGCTCCCAGCTGTAGGACAGACAATAGGCATTTGAATCCAGTCTCCACTTCCCCTCCCAAACAGCCCGGGGGAGATGGCAGATCAGAGCTGAGACAGCACTGAGAGCAGGGCTTGCCAGCCAGCGACAACTCTCTCTAGATCCCAGCCTGCCTTTGCTTTCCCTCCCAGTGCCACTGAACCACTGCCTGCAGTTGTCACTGGGCACACAGGCCAGCTCTGCTGGGCAAGACCTGGCAGCCTCCAGCTTGCCAAACCAAGGGTATCTTTCCTCAGCAGTGCTGCTGCCAAAATCGACTGTCAGGCTGGATATCCAACCCACTGGGCACAGGACTGATCAACGGTCCTCTCCTGGACCTCCCTGCTGTGCCAACTCACCTGGACACACAGCAGCCACCTCCTGGACTTCCCCTTGCTCACTCTTAAGAGCATTTTCCTGCAATGAACTGCTGCAGGCAGTGTGAGGGGCACAGAGAGGAGCAGTTCCACCTGCAGGAGGTTCGACAAGGGTCCAGCTCGTTTGTATCCTCCTGAAAAACCACATTCCAGCTTTCTAGAAATGGCTCTGCTTCTGGAGCCATTCAGCTTGTTTGGCAACACTTCTGCTGCTTCAGAGATAACAGAGAGTGAGAAAAACCTGTCTAGACACCATTTGCCTTACACGGACTCCCATTGCCACATCAAAACACCTCTTCAAACAAACCTGCAAACTGGCCAAGAAATAATCCCCAGCCATCCTGTGCCTGCTCCAGCCAGAGGCAAGGACCCACCCCATCTTGCTTCAGAGTTTTTATCTCTAACCCAGGGCCTTCTGACGATAAGAAGAGAGGTAGGATGAAAAAATCTCATTACAGGAACATCAACAGAAGTTACCTGACTTCACACTACCCAAGTGGGGGCCACATCCCTCCTGCTCAGCACCCAGGTACGAGCACTCCTTTCATACACTTGTCCCACTTGTCTCTCCTGCTCTTGTGCTGGATCCCTTACCATTCCAAACCCATGTGCATGAATGCTGAGCAAGCTTTGCTACAACCTGGAGATGAAAAAATATCCTCCCATGGCACCCAAGGAAATAAAGATGGTCACCCAGCTTGCCCACCAAGAGGCAGCAAGTCACTATCACAGCAGGACAAAGGCACAGGAGCTCAGGTAAATGCTCAAAATACATTAAAACCACAGCAGCTGGAGAGGTTTTTAGGTTTCTTGGCCAAGTTACTTGAAGTCACTGCTATGGGGAAGCACCTGGCACTAGCATCAAGCACTGACCCCATGCAGCCACCACAAGAGCAACATCTAGCTCATTATTTTAATAAGGGTCCTTTGAAATACCTTCTGTGTGAGAGACAGCTAAGAAAATCCCGTCTGGCTTTATTCTGTCTCAGGCAGAAACAGCCTTTATTTAGCAAACTGCTGCTAACAGCTCTGTCTCATTAGTCAGTGTTTAGGGAACCAGGCTGCAATTGTTCTGAAGTCTGGCATTGCAGAAAGAGCCTTGATAATGAGGTCTACAGGAGACGATTCCTCCTGACAGGCCTACAATGACCTAGAAATCCTACTTAATTCCCTGTCAGAGGAAAGTGCTGAGTAACAGCGAGGTGCAGAGGCTCTGGGGGCTGATCCGAGAGGGAGCTGCAGCCTCTGTTCACACTTCAGAGCCCTGGGGTGGGAAAGCCAGCCCTGCTGAGCTGCAGCAGCATCCCAGGGAAGGCTGAGGGGAGGCTTGTGGGGCACAAAGATGGGGTTTGCTGGGGGAAGGTTTGTAGTCTCATCTGCAGAAGACTTGGCACCACTCAGAGGGCTGGGAGCAGAAGTCCCTGATAACAGGAGTAGGCAATTGGAAAAGCCTGGCACTGGGCAGGGTTCTTTAGAAGCCCACTCAACAGCATCATCTGGATGTGGACTTCTCAGCACACCAGGCACTGTCTCCTATGGATCTGCTTGCAAAGTGTGACAAAGCCCTGCCAGACAACTGCCTGACTCAAACAGCACAACTTTCATAGAATTACAGAATGGATTGGGTTGGAAAAGACCTCCAAGATCATCAAGTCCAACCCTTGGGCCAACTCCAGTCCCTTTACCAGATCATGGCACTCAGTGCCACGGCCAATCTCAGTTTAAAACCTCCAGGGATGGGGAATCCACCCCCTCTCTGGGCAGCCCATTCCAATGCCTGAGCACTCTCTCTGGAATTTTTTTCTGATCTCCAACTTAAATTTCCCCTGGCAGAGCTTAAGCCCGTGCCCCCTTGTCCTATTGCTGAGTGCCTGGGAGAACCCAGCTCTGTTCCGAGGTCTGGCATGAACAGGAGCTCATCAACGCCACCTGCACAGCCACCACTGCCACCACCAGAGACTGTGGAGTGTCCTACCGTGGAAAAAAGCCTCTCCTGCCACATACTGGAGTTGCACGAGGGCTGCCCCTTTTCCCAAGGACATGGGATGCACAGTGTGAGTGCTCCAGAGGTGTCAATGAATTTTTGACTTGTTCTGCCCCAACCACTTTCCCTCTTTTCCTCGCAGGGACACACAACAGGCTTGGCTTGGGTGGCAGAAACACCAATTTCAAGTGGTTTCTTTCCAATAATCAGCACGTGTTCATGGCCAGGAACCTCTGGGCTGAGTGGCCCAGAGCCAGCTAGGCCAGAAGATGAGGTAGAGGGACCCAGCAGGAATGTGGGCAGGATACAGCTGACCTTGAAGACCACCCCCAGCACAAACCCTCACAGGCATGTGCCTGCCACCTGTTTCAGCCAGCAGACGAGGGACTCAAGCAGGAATTCTGGAGCTGAATGCACAGTCTGTTCAGGAGCGATCTGAAGCCCCCCACCCACGTGAAGCTGATGGGTGCCATCCCTCAGCCCCTCGCACAGGAATGCATTTGGCACATCACGTGCCAGACTGCACAGGCAGCCCTGTTTAAAGCACAGCTCAAATCTGTTAAAAAAAGAAATGTGGGAATGAAATCACCAGCCGAAACAGTGTCTAGAGGCAAGCCAAGCCAAGTCCCTCGAATGTCAGCACCAGAAGGAGGGCTCAGAAATGGAGAACCCAGCTCTCTCTGCACCAGCTCTGCTGGCACACACAGAGGATCTGCCTCAGAGACATGAGGAAAAGACATATGCTGAGAAGGGAAGGACCAGCTTTATTTTACCAGCCTGTGTTCCCACCAGAGATGTGCTTTAAAGACTGCCTTGCAAAGTAGGAATTAAATCCAAAGGTGCCTATGCATCTTCCTTGCTGTCATCCCCTTATCAGTTATCTCCAGCCTGCTCTGAGCCAGAAGATGAAAGGATCGTAACACCACTTATCTTCCCACTTAAGAACATGTTTAACAGCTTGTTCCTAAAGAGGAGGACACTCATGCCTGGGGAAGCAGCTGTAAATTCTGCAAATGGGCTTCCTTGCATTTCTTTGAAGGAGCTACTGCTTCTCAATGAGGGACACAGACACCAAAAGGAAACTCGAAAGAGGGAAGCCTTTGTAGCAAAGACAGACGTCCAGAACATGAAGCTGAGTGACAGATGTGAGACTTATGCCATGTGTGCCTCAGAAGTGACCGAGGATGATCCAGGAATTGAAAAGCTCTTGGGAAATATGTAAGCAGCCAGAATTGTGACATATTTGTCACTCCAAAAGCACGCTCTCCTCGGGACCGTGCAGTGTCACGGCCAAGGAGATGCCCTTGCACGCTGCAGGCACAACTGCTGCATCCAACCCAGCTCCAGCTCCAAGAGTTGAGGCCAGGACCCCTCCCACATGTCTGAATGTGACCCTCATCTCCCCTCTTTGTAGAGCTACTTGTCATCACGTTGAACCTGGGTCCAACTTGCCTTTGTCATTGAATTGCTGAGTCAAACTGTCAGAACAGCCAAACAGGATCTGTTCCAAATATTTGCAGAAAGAGGAGGATCAAGGAGCCTGCAGCAGAACACCAGGAGCCTGCCCAGGCGAGGACAACAAACCCTATTGAGGACCAGCAGCAGGATGCTGGTGGGCGATGAACACGCCTTGGCACCACATCGGGAAGAGACTCCAAATTCTCTTGGAGCACCACAAATAAACTGGAATCTGGAGTCCCTCTGTCCCCTGGCAAAGCCCCAGTGCTCCAGCCCTGCAGACTGATCAGCCCTGGTCGTAGCTCAGCTGTTGGCTCAGGGAACTCAGGGAGCAGCTGAAAAAGAGGGGTCCCCGAGTGCCTCAGAAGCTGCTGCCACCCCCATCACAGACTTCAAAGGGCTTACCCTGCCCTGTTGTGTGGGACAGCACGTGGTGCCCGTGGGTGAGGACAGCTGTGTGTTGGCCAGGCCCACCAGAGGATTTCTGATGGGAGAGAACTTAGTACCTGGTTTATCCTCCCCCCCAGCACGCACAGGGCAGCTTTGCACTGCCCTAGTATTTATGGGATGTTGAAAATTAGCCAAAATGAAGGGAAAACACCAGCTCCATAAGGATGCTCACCAACTCCACCAGCCAGTTCTGCTTGAGGCAGAACCCACGAGGCTCAGGAGGTGATTGCAAGGCACTCTGCCCTTCATCTCTGTGATAAGTGAGCAAGATGAAATAAAATTTGCTTCTCAAATTAAGTTGCTAATTAAATAAAGCTTTGAATCAATTTGATAATGAAATAAAGATGATGCTAAAGTAGGGTTAAGCCGATTGTTAAAACTGTAAAATGTTTGAATGCTTAACCACAATGCTTAACCACAGAGCCATGTCTGTATGTGTCAATGTGTCTTATGACCAGTGGGGCTCTTTCCATAGGAGTACATCAGAAGATCTGTAACAACAGGAGGTGGACACATATGGAAAAAGCTTGCTTAGGTTATGTAAGAGATACGAACCACGCAGGCGCAAAGTACCTGAGGAAGACTGGCGATCTTCATCCCACGACCACCCAGGACCACCCAAAAGAGGGAAAGAGGAAGGACCTTCCTGGTTTCATTCCTCAATTCTTGCAAGATTGGCGACTTTGTGCAGGGGTTGGGAAACAAACCTGGGGTGGGGGGACTGCTGAAAAAGGGAACTGGAAAAGTGTATAAGAAGTTGGCAAAGAACTTGTAACCCTTGCGGGCCTGGTGGAGTAAGAAAGTCCCTGGACGCCCAGCGTGTCTGCAGCACGCTGCTTTGCTCATTTGCCTACCTTAATAAATTACTAAGATCTAAATTCTAAAATGTTTCGGCTCAATGATTCGGTCTAATCACCTAAAACAATCTCCACATTGCCAGTTCAAAGGCAACCCCATCAGCTCCAACCAAGCTGTAGCCAACTAAGAGCTGTTTGCTCTTGCACAAGAAAGGAGACAACCCATTGCCTCCCTGCTCCCTGAGAAATCAGACCAGCCCCTTCCATGTACACTGTGTGCAACCTCAGCAGAGCAGCCAAGACCAGAGGGAGGGAGGGAAAGCAACAACTTCTCTGCTGTAAGAGCCTCTACATCAAAAAAAGAGATCCATGGTGGGTGAAGCCAACCTGATTCAGGGCAAAGCACAGAGCAATCACACTAATGGGGAGGTGGATCACACTAATAAGGAGGTGTATCACTCCCTCCACCTTGATTTGTGATGCTAGAACATCTCAACAAGCCACTCTTCCAAGGGCCAGGGACTCCCACAGGCTGTGGAAGTCAGAGCTGGTCCAGACGTCCAGAGCACAGAGCAGGGACATCCCCTTCTGAGATGCCCTCACTACTACAGAGCGGATGTTTTCCAGGCTCTAAAAATAACCAACTCCAAACAACGTGGTGGGTTTTAAAGAAATATTTATCTTCCAGCTTTTGCAGAGATCAATACAGAAGAAGATGATTAAAGCAAAGATTTAAGTGTGCATTAAAAATAGCTGTTGATAAGTTCCTCTGAGGGGATAAAAGCTATTTCACAGAAGCAGCAAGAGCTGCAGGACTTTGCAACACCTTCCCTGCTGTGGAAGCTCCCGGAAATCATTCAGGAGAGGGCTGGCAGCCAGAGCCTCGGGAGGAAGTCCATTAGCAGGCAGCAATCTCCTTAATGGACCCTCGGGTCCATGGAAGAGCTGCTATGGACACTGGGGCTCTTCCCACTGCTGTGATTCAAGCTCACACAGCCATTATCATCCCACACCCCAAAGAATGCTCCTCATCTTTATGGCAGCCCAACAGAACCATGAATTAATCTTTTGGGGAGCTTTCAGTGAGTGAAGACACAAATTGGTCCAGAGTTTTTGCTTTTTTCTTTCTTTTCTTTGGTATCACCCAGCGAACAGCTCTGTGAGCAGAAGCCACGCAGGTAGCGACAGTAACATCCATCAAACCTTTGTTTTTCAAGGATAACATCCCAGCAAAACAAAAATACTGCCTCCATGGGTGATTTTGGGCTAAAAGATCAAGCACAGCCGTGTACATTTACATGCAGACAAAATCATTAAGTCCTCTGCTGTGCAACCAGCTCCACTCCAGGTCTGAGAGAACACGCAGCCACCCCGGAGAGATGAGAAGTGGCAGGAACCTTTCTCCTGGGAATAAAAAGCAGGACTGCTGTGCAGAGCACTATTTCCCTGTTAAAAGGCAAGCTTGGCTCTCAAAACATCTCTCCTCTGTGACCTTGCTTGCCAGCCTTATTCTGTATTGCTAATGAAACACAACTCCTGACTTACTTTGGATACGTGGAATTTTATGCTCTCCTTCAGCAACCACTGAAGGACTTCATGGCTGTACATCTGCACAAGACTGCCAAAAATGGCATGGGAATTAAAGGTCTCAGGTGGGGGAATGAGCAGGGAAATCAGATGCTTTCAACAGGCATGAATTTTTATAAGTATGACACTCCCACCCTTCAAAATAGGGCCTAAAAGTGTCCCAATTTACGTCCTCCCTGCAAAATACTGGCCACTTACATAAGAAATTGCCCAAAGTTTATTAAGGCAGGGATTTTCAGAAGAGGTCATGGGCATTAGAAACCCAGCCTAGTAATTGGAACAAATCCCCTTAGATTTCAGTGGATTTCTCCAGCTCAGCAGAAAATCTTACCTAGGCTACAAAAATATATTTTTAATAGCGTGATTAAAAAATCTTGAAATACTGTTGAATGTTGTCAACTGCTGCCTCTTCCCACATGCCAAAGATACAGTAAGTCCCTGGCACGTTGCAGTTTTAAAGCTCAGTGTCCTCACATGAGCCAGCTGTGCCCAAATGAATTAAGAGGACTCTTAAAAACCCGCTGATCTTACATTTGTGTTTAATAATCAGGTACATTGAAGGGAGTAGTTTCCAGCATGTTCTGGCTTTAACTCTGAAATCCCTCGGATTTATGACTTAAAAAAAAAAAAAAGAAAGAAAACCTTGAGCATTATCTGAACACAATTTAATTTCACCTACTGCTGCTCTGAAAAACCTTCATTTCCCCTTGTATCTGACTCTGTGTTAAGCCCTGTGCTCCATCCCACAAGGACACCACAGGACCCAATACCTTGTATTATTTATACTGACAGGTGATTCTTGCATGACAGAACAATTCCCACTAATTTTTGGAGCTTATCTGAAGTACCTGTGGGCTGTCAGGTTACAACATGTATGTGGCTTCGTTTCTTTGTAATTAATTAATGCCATCCCAGTGTTGACAGGACTCCCACTGGACAGCTCTCAGCAGTTTACAGGTGAGTTCCTGGGAATCTGACCCAACTGTGCTCAGTGCAAATTGCAGAGATGATTTTTTAAAATTTATTTTAGTTTTATTTTTTGCCAACTCCCATTTATAAATTTGGCTTCTGCTTCTGCTGCTCTTTCCTCTGCTGGTTTTCTGGTTTGGAACAGGCATCAAAAGCAAATTCGTTCAATACCCAACACAGCAGAGAAGGAGCTTGAAGATCTGCAGAGGAACAGCCTCTCTAAACCTCATCATTCAGGGACCCCTCAAGAAAAGGGATTTTATCCCTTCTCCATAAAATCATATGGTCTTTACTAATTTTTAATTAGACCTGTACTAACTTTGTATTTTATATTAATTTTTTATTTTATCTTGTAGCCAAGTTTTGTCAGTGATCTTAACCATGCAGAGCTTTAGACAAAGAGGAATTTAACCCTGTAGCTGTAAGATGAACTTTAAGGAACAAACCAAACCCCTTGTTTAGATTAGAAGCCGAGCAGTAAGAAGTAAATCAGAAAGCCTGTCTAGATCACAGGCCTGAAGCTGTAACATTATTTGGTTAAAAGGAAATATAGAGCTGCAGAGATAAGAGCAGCCCATTAAAGCTGTTAAGAGACACCCCAAATATACTGCTTAACTCTGGGGAGGAGCATTCAGCAAGTATATAAACCTGGAAACACAAAAGTCTAGTGTAACAGGTCCTTGGTGGAATTATCCCCCACGTTCCCAGTGCTGAATAAAAGGAAGAATTTTGTTCTATTCTATTCGATTTGATTGGTTCTTAATTCACTCGCTTTTTGCAGGTTGGGTTTTTTTCCTAAGACATTTGAAGACATTAGACATTTGAATTAGACATTAGCCTGGAGAAGAGGAGGCTCAGAGGTGACCTCATCACTGTCTGGAACTGCCTGAAGGGAAGTTGTGGCCAGGTGGGGGTTGGTCTCTTCTCCCAGGCACTCAGCAATAGGACAAGGGGGCACGGGGGGCTCAAGCTCTGCCAGGGGAAATTGAAGTTGGAGAGCAGAAAAAACTTCTTTGCAGAGAGAGTGCTGAGGGATTGGAATGGGCTGCCCAGAGAGTGGGTGGATTCCCCATCCCTGCAGGTTTTTCAGCTGAGCTTGGCCGTGGCACTGAGTGCCATGATCTGGTGACGGGACTGGAGTTGGCCCAAGGGTTGGACTTGATGATCTCGGAGGTCTTTTCCAACCCAATCCATTCTAGGATTCTGTGTTTCTAAGGCCTGCCTTAGGATGCTGCTCTGAAGAAGAGGACACCAGCTCTTTTCTCCAGCTGTCTTGGTGCTGCCCTCCCAATCCCAAGCCTTGTGCTGGACAGCTGAGCTCCTGCACAGGAGTCACACAAAGCTCCCTTACAGCAGCAAGGCAGTCAGAGTGATAACAGGACCTCAGCTGGCCAGTCCTGTGCAGGAAACATCTTTAATATACACCTCCCTCCGTGTTTATCGCCCCAAGGAAGCTGCTTGACCTCTAAAATGAGAAACAAAAATTTGTGAGGAGTTGGTTATCCCTGAGACCAACATTCTGATGAAGTCCATGGAGTGCCTCACTGTCCTGTTGCCCACAGACATATTTTGGAAAGTCTCTACAAAAAAAAAGAATTAAACTCTCAAAACAACATCTCACATCTCACCTCAGGTTATTACAGTGGGTGTTAGCGCTCTGAAGGGTCATAAGCAAACAGAGACCTGAGCTTTCCAGCCAAAAAAAGTCCAGTTTTTACGTTATTATTTATTTTTCTGAAACTGAAACCTCTCATTTCCAGCAGGGACTTTGAGAACTGTGACCCAGCAAGTATTTTCTCTGCCCCAAGCACAGCTATTGACAGAACTGCAGCCAACAGCAACCCAGGCCCTTTGGGTGAAATTTCAGACTATGTCCAGAACATTCATTAGTGCAATTAAAGCCATTAAGTGGTTGTTGGGCCATGTCTGACTCAGCAAAGGGCTGGGGTTTGTTGCACACACCCTCACTCCTCCACTGCATGGATCTGATGTTTAGTGGTTGAATCTGGTTTAGATCCTGTGTCTCATAAAAACATGATACTCCCTGGGGGTTCAGAGGGATGGCAACCAGCCCTTATCAATCGGGAATAGATGATGCAGTTCATATTCCAGTCGATACAGAAGCCAGATTGAGAATGTAATTATCCTAATTAACTTCATATCTGGAAATCATCTCCTTTTTTAACACAAACAGCAGTTTCCAAGCAGGCCACCAGCTTTTTGCCAGAGCAGTGGTTTTATCTTGTTGAGGGGCATGTTGGCAACACACACTCTTGTTTTGCAGACAAGAACTCTTGAGGACTCAGGATCCTGTTGGCCTGTGGAAATCTTTCCCTCTGCTAACTCCCTCCCACCACTTCAGGCTGGCTCTGCAAGGAGTTCACGAACCTTCTCCGGATCATCAGGGCTTGATGCAATCAACTGTGAAGCATTAGCTCTAAATATACAACTGGGAGGCCAGTTCTGCTTCAACACACAAACACTCATGGCAGAGGATGAGAAAGCAGCCCGCCCGATTTGCAAGAGAAACTTGAATAATAATCCAAGCAAGCTGGGAGGAAAGCAGGAGCAAGTGGGGGCTAATCATCACTTTACCCTTTGCAGGTGACTAAAGTTAGGGGCAAACTGGTAGCTGGTCACCCACAGCCATCACTTAGAGCAGCTTTTGCTCTTGTTTGTGGAGCTAAATGCAGCAGCTTATTCTATTTTATTTACTTTTTAGGTGATATTTTAGCAACTCAACACGTGTCCCTGGTGCAAATCCTCAGTGTGTGGATAGATAATTGAAAAACAGCTGCAGCGGGCCAAGAGACTCAGAATTCAACTTGTACAGTGAAAATAAACAGTAAAAGAACCCAAGTTCACCAGCAGAGCAACATCTCAGTCCCTAAAAAAACCCACATTTTACTCTCTGAATCCATTTCAACCAAGTAATTGTCAGAAGTATTCAGGGCAAGAGGGAATGTGCTGGTGTCACGTTCTTTGTCAACAGCTGTAAAGGAGATGTGCCTCCAACTACTCTTTGGTGGCCATGCCAGATCCTGCTTACCCAAAAAGGAGCACCAAGCCCTTCCTAGGAATTTTTTTGAAGATGTTTTTAAGCATCTGATTTTGGCAGGGCTCTCAAAGCGCTTTGTCCCAGTTTTTACTGCCTGTTGAAAAGAAAGCAATACTGCAAATACTTCCCATCAGAAAATACCAACAAGCAACTTGTCATCACTGCAAGAGAGCTAACAACGTTTCCAGCGAGTGATTCTTGGCACTGACAGCTGACTCGGAACAGTTGTTGGTGGCTGGGACAGATGGACTTCATATATTAAAAAAAAAAAAAAGGAAATGAGAACTACTACTCCATAGATTTTAAAAAGCCTTTTGCCAAATCCACCATATTACAGAACCCTCAGAATTAAATCAAAAGGAGATTTGAATATAATGAGCTTTACAACTGAAATGTGCCTGGGACCTGAGGTATCTCCCCATCAAGAGATATAAAGTGTCAGCATGTTTTGTTTTCAATAGGAAATACTTGAGAGTTTTGGGAAAGGTCTCCACAGCCCTGCCCTCGTGAAATCCTCAAAATCCAAATACTTGTTTCCACAGGGAAGGTGGCAACAAGAGACCTGAAGGTAGGACACAACACTGACATCAGTTGTAAGCCCCACTCTCCATCACTGCCACTGAGAGTTTCTGCTGCTTTAATTATGACCATGGCATTTCCCTGATGTGCAGAATCTTTAGATGCTCTTAGTGCCTAGAGCTGGGAATGCTCTGAATGCTCCATGCTTCACTGGCTCTGCTTCATGGCAATGTTTTAAGGCCACGATCAAGAACAGGGTTTGTTCTGGCAATAACAAGGCAGGAAGAGGCAACCTCAGCTCGCAGCACTTGGAGTCAAAGCAGCACCTTATCATTTAGAGCAGGTCAGAGCTTGGCAGCTTGGGATCTCAACATCTTGTGAGCTTTGTCTGCTTCTCTTCATGCCTTTTTTTTTCTTTTCTCCAAGTAGTCAGCTGGCACAAGCACATCCCTCCAGTCACACTCCCATCCCACTATCCAGCACCAGCCCTGCAGACTTCAGTATATACATATTTAATTTACATCCTGCTGACAGTGTACCCTGACTTCAGGGGGTGCCCCCAGTACAAGTCGAGTGTAGTGGAACAAACCCTTTTAGTCTCAGCCTCACTGCTGCCCACACTTCTGGGTTTATGAGCCGAAATTTAAAAATTATTGGAAATCAATACAGGATGAGGCAGTTTGATTTGGTCATAACCCTTTGAATTTAATGGAAAGTGAAGCCTGTTATCACTTGGTTTGCTCATCAGATAAATGTTTTCAGGCAGAGGTGTGAAACTAATGGTGTTTGGCTGTTTTTAGCAACTACTGAGTCTCTAAAGAAATGCAGAAATATCTGTAGCTTGTTTCCAGTCTTCCTATCTTTTAGTCTGGATTCAACAGCACACTTGGGCACTGCCCATGGAACAGAGGAAGGAAATGGGGAGCCTTTCTACCCTGCAACTGTGAGGAAAAGTTGTGCTAAGTCTGTTGTTTTTCCCATTCAAAGGGAGCAAGTGTATCCAGAGTGAGCACCTGGAAGCCTGTGTGATGCTCCAGGATCAGGCATTCCAAACTTCTCCTGCTGAAACTGCTCCTGCTACAAACCACAGTAAAGCAAATGAGCAGCAGACCCTGGAGCGCGTGACAACCATCTCCTCATTGCAGATGAGTGTCAGAGTCATCTTCTCACCCCTCCACTGGCTGTTTTGGTAAATAGTGCCCAAACCTCACTTTATCTAAGGCTCTGTTTGGAGTCACTGGAGAACTGGTTTTCGTCCTTAGATAAACTGTTAGAAATATTTCAATACACTTCAGCCTTGAGCTGACCCAAAGCAGTTGCTGGTGAGTCTGTACTGCGTTCATGGGTGTATTTTGGTACTCAGGGTCTGGTTGTCAGCCCAACCCCACTCCATCCCATCTTCTCCTCCTGCCATCTGGGTGGATGGAGGGGAGGGACATGCGAGCCCACCGGCTGCTGTCCCCCTCCTCATCCCCCCTGCTATTAATAGCCAGGCAACAAATGAGCCCAAATTCATTCCTGAGTGGAATTAGCAAATGTTTTTGCAATTAAAACTGCAAACGTTCATGCGGGGCCCCCTAAACAATAGGCGCCTGTGCCTGGTCTTGAATAGGCACTAGTGTCCGCCCTGCCTGCCTGCCGAGCCTGCACATTCCTGGCACCCTCAGCCCTGGACCCGCTCCTTGCTGAGCTGGGTTTTGGGATGTTTACCCCGGTATGTCGCGTGTGCGTGTCCCAAGCTCCCTCAAGCACCACGCTCCCGGCCAGTCCCGTCCCGTCCCCCATCCCGGCGGCTCCCACGGCGTCCCCGCATCCCCCCGGGGTCGGGGCATCGCATCCCTCCCCTCCCCGCGGCGCGAGTCGGGGCAGCGCATTCTTCCCCGCACTTAGCCCCGCACAGAGCCGGGACAGCGCATCCCTCCCCTTCCCCGGGATGCTACCGGGACAACGCATCTCCTCCTTTCTCTGGGATACCCACCGGGACAGCGCATCCCTCCCCTTCCCCGGGATGCTACCAGGACAACGAATCTCCCTCTTTCTCTGGGATACCCACCGGGGCAGCGCATCCCTTTTCTTTCCCCGGGATACCCACCGGGGCAGCGCATCCCTTTTCTTTCCCCGGGATACCCACCGGGGCAGCGCATCCCTTTTCTTTCCCCGGGATACCCACCGGGGCAGCGCATCCCTTTTCTTTCCCCGGGATACCCACCGGGGCAGCGCATCCCTTTTCTTTCCCCGGGATACNAGCGGGACAGGGGCAGCGCACCCCTCCTCCCTCTGGTCCTCCGGGATGGGGACCGTGGCAGAGCATCCCTCCTCCCTCTGTTTCTCCAGGATCAGGACCGGGGCAGAGCATCCCCCCGACCGGGGCGCGGGCGCGGCAGGTGGTGGGTGGCAGGGCGGGCACCGGGCGGTGCGGAGGGGTCTGTGCCGGCCGGGACTCACCGAGCAGGGACAGGAGCAGGAGCCGGAGCAGCTCCGGCCGCCACAGCGCCATGATGGGNGGGACAGCGCATCCCTCCCCTTCCCCGGGATGCTACCGGGACAACGCATCTCCTCCTTTCTCTGGGATACCCACCGGGACAGCGCATCCCTCCCCTTCCCCGGGATGCTACCAGGACAACGAATCTCCCTCTTTCTCTGGGATACCCACCGGGGCAGCGCATCCCTTTTCTTTCCCCGGGATACCCACCGGGGCAGCGCATCCCTTTTCTTTCCCCGGGATACCCACCGGGGCAGTGCATCTCTTTTCTTTCCCCGGGATCGCGACTGGGGCAGCACATCCCTCCTCTCTCCATTCCCCAGAACCCTGACTGGGGCAGCGCGTCTACCCCTTTCCCGGGGATCGCGACCGTGGCAGAGCATCCCTCCTCCCTCTGTTCCTCCAGGATCGGGACAGGGGCAGCGCATCCCTCCTCCCTCTGGTCCTCCGGGATGGGGACCGTGGCAGAGCATCCCTCCTCCCTCTGTTTCTCCAGGATCAGGACCGGGGCAGAGCATCCCCCCGACCGGGGCGCGGGCGCGGCAGGTGGTGGGTGGCAGGGCGGGCACCGGGCGG
>VWZD01005839.1:287260-321408 GCA_013396695.1 Sakesphorus luctuosus
CCGAGCCGGGCCGGGCAGTGCGGGGGGACCGGCCCGGGGGGCGGTCCCGGGCTGGGAGGGGAGGGGGCACCCACCGCACCCACCCGCATCCCCGCACGGGGCGCGCCCCGGCACCCGCAGGGTGGGGAGAGGGGCCGGTCCCGCCAGCGGAGCTACCCGAGGGTGGGGAGAGGGGATGATCCCGGCAGTGGGAGCGCCGGGAGTAGGGATGATCCCGACAGTGGGACCCCTGGGAGGAGGGATGATCCCGGCAGTGAAATCCCGAGAGAAGGGGCCGGGACCCCCGGGAGAGAGGATGATTCCGGCAGTTGGACCCGTGGGAGAAGGGATGATCCCGGCAGTGAAATCCCGGGAGAAGGGGCCGGGACCCCCGGGAGAGAGGATGATCCCGGCAGTGGGAGCCCCGGGAGAAGGGATTATCCCGGCAGCGGAACCCCGGGAGAGTGCGTAGAGGGGCCGGTCGCGACCGCTGGTTAAGCACCGTGGAGAGAAGGAAACTCGCCCCGAAAAAGGCACTGAGAGAAATTAAAGTGTTTTTGAGCTGGGAAGTTAGCTTGAAGGCAACGTTTTGGTTTTAAAATCCGTGCAACTTTTGTCCAAAGAAGGTGTTTCCCTCCTGTAGTTAACAGAAACTCCTAAAAAGAGTGATTTCTCTGATAGTTTTCCCTAAAAAGCCATCTCATTGAACTGTGAATTTTACTATAAACTTTTAACAACTTAAAGTAAACAAGTAACACAAACAAGCAGCTGGGCAAAGAGTGGTGCTCTTGAGGAGCATTCTGAGTCACAGGATGGTTTGGGTTGGAAGGGACCTTAAAGATCATCTAGTTCCGACCCCCTGCCAAGGGCAGGGACACCTTTCCCAGTTCCAAACTCCCTGCAATGGGCACGAACACCTTCCCCCTGTCCTCATGATGGAACAAATTCTTTCTTACATAGCCAAGTGATCCTGCCCTAAAAAAATGGCTTTGCACAGAGAGCATTGGGAGCTGCCCTGTAGCCCTAAAAAGAGTCCCAGAACCTTTTCCTTTGATTAAGAGAAAGGAACAAAAATTATCAGCATAATTGAGGGACAGTCGCCTCGAATTCAGCGAGTCTGCCTGGCTCAATGCTGGCTCATGCGTCACTGACTGTCAGTAGTGTCTGATGAGGATGTAATTAAGAAGCTGTTGAAGATCAAGCAGCTGGAATGAAAGCCGAGTTCTCCTCTGGTCTGTAAACCAGCTCGGCAGAGCTGGCAGAAGTTAAGGGATGTAAAAATGTATTTAACTTGATAACGTAGCAGATCTAACTCAAGATGCTAATGAGTAGATTTAAAGGGCTGATCTGAGCCTGGTGAAATTAATGCGGGGAGTCTCATCAATTCTAATGGCCAGATGGGATATTTCCCTGAGGATGAAGGGGAAGGAATCGCCTAATAAGACTATATGGATTAAAACCTGACTCTAGGGCTGACTGGGCTGGGCCCCTGTTGAGCGAGGAATCATTTTAGCACAGTCCCTTTGGACTGCCCTGACAGGAGATGTAAAATGTGATGACAGAGAATATAATCAGCAATAAAGTGCAACCACTGAGGTGTCAGGATCCTTTTTAACTTCCAGCAGCAGCTTCATCAGGGAAGAGTGGAGATGTGACAGAGAAGATGAGAAAGGATGAGAGGTCTCTAGCTGGACTGTTTTCCTCGTGCTGCTGGAAAGAAAGAATTATTTCAGTTTGGATGGTGCTTGGAGCAACCTGGTGTAGTGGAAGGTGTCCCTGCCCATGGCAGAGGGGTTGGAATTGGCTGATCTTTAGGGTTCCTTCTGACCCAAAACATTCGGTCATGCTCTGAGTGGGGATGAGCCATGCTGGGAGAGCCACAGGAGGACTGTGCTGTGGTGTGCTGGCTTCCCCTGGCCATCTGGGCCACTCGAGAGGGAGCTGGATCTACACTGAGCAGCTTTTCTAAGCCTTGATTTACCTCTCCAGGCTGCTGGAGCTTGGCCTAGGAATGTGTTGAGGGTATGTTTGTGAATAATTAATGCAGACAGAGGCCAAGTTTGGAGTCAACTGGCAAAGCAGATACAACCTTCATGGATAACACCAGGGCATGAAACCTTGAACATCATCCTGGATATCCATTCCCCACCGGACAGACGTGCCAATTGCTTGTCTCAGGCAGATACAACTTGTGCCAGCTCTTCTCTTTGTGCTGCCTCCGTGGTTTTATTGCAGCCAGGTTCTGCCTTTTAATCTGCCATCACCACTGAGGAGCCATTTGAAACGTGAAACTCAACAAGCTCAAGGAGTCACAGTAAATGTTATACAAGAATTGTAGCGCCCATCAAACTGGGACGACAAAGCTCTGCACTGTAAAACATTGATTTGCACACACAAACGGAGCTCCCATTTCGTTATTTAATGTTGAAAGGAGTAACTAGAATAGATTACATGGTGAGAGCAGCCCTGTGTGGCTCAGGGGTGTATGCAGGCATGAGGAGGGGCAGCACAAACCTACCTCTTCCTATGATTTCTTTGTTCTCTGAAGAGATTCCCATCCATGCTCAAAACCAGAAGACTCTGCAGGGTGATAGGAAGGGAGCACAGGTCCTGCCAGGGAGTCTTCCCAAGCTCCAGGAAGGCCTGTGGTGGGCAGGGATGGAGAATAAAGTGCTGCATGGTCTGGCCCAAGCACAGGCAATGGAGAGGTGCAGGAAAAGGCAGTGAGACCTCACTCTTGGCATTTGTAAGAAAAAAGCAAAGGTGACCAAGAACTAAATTGGGGAAAAATAACATCTTAAGGATTTCTAAAAGTTCTGTGGAGTGTGTTGTACACCAAGTATTTGGGATCTGGAAGCAGCTGAAGGCAACTCAGAGAAAATGGATTCTTTTGATGCTTGTAGTGCCTGGAGGCCCAAACTGAGGTTCAAGCCCTGCTGGGAAGAAGCTGCTCAAACCTGTAATAACAGGCTGTGCCTGTCACGATGAGTTTTCGATAGCAATCCACATGGCAGACAGGAATGTGATTATCTGAGGCATCAGGGCTCCAAGGACTCTGCCAGAGAGCTGTGCCATACCTTGTGTGTGGAGGAACAGCCTGTCTGAGTCCTCAGGGCTGTCCATCTGGACCTTTCCCAGCCATCACGTTTGCTCCAGACCTCTTCAACTTTGATGCTGTGATTGTGGCAAGCTGGTCTGCTGGGCTGGGAAGAAGGAGGTCCTGGCAGAAACCTCCACTAGAGAGAGGATTTGGCTGCTCTCAGAGGTGGGAACTGGTTGTGCTGCCCTGGTGGGGCATGAAAAAGGAGGGTTCTGGGCCATTGTGTTTTCTCAGGGGGCAAATGCCAGCAGACACTGTTTTGTTAGATTACCTGAAGTGTCTCTGGAGCCACCTTTGTGTGTGACAGAGGGAACGTCATGGGTGATGTAGGTAATTGGTTACAGAATCAGCCATCAGAGAGGGAAAGTCCCCCCAGAGCTGCATGGGATTAACAGGAGCTGTGTCCCACCCCTGACTGGTTCCCTTTCGTATGACAGGACCTCTGTCTAACCAAGTAGAACATTTGGAAGCAAAGTCCTGCCTTGTCTTGGAGAGTTTCTACAGTGACTTTAGGCTCTGCAGGTATGTGTTTATACATATCACTCCTGATCTCAGGATCTCAAGGCCTTTTGCAGATATGCCATTTACCCAGATCATGCTCAGCAGCTCTGGGAAGAGATGCAGGTATCTGGCCTGTGTCCATCCCTCTTTCACACCACTCCTGCTACTCGGGCAGCTTTTTATGGATGGCCTGATGCCACAGTGCCTCTCACTCCTAGCTGAAGACAGCATCTCTTTTTTTGTCTGCTGGAGTCTAGACAAGCTGTTGATTCCATGGTGTCACAGACCATGACCCTACTCCTACACCAGTCCCATCATTTTCCCCTAGTTCATTGCTCAGGCATATGCTCATCTATTTTGAATCATTTGTATGTGTGAGGCTGAGTTGCTCCTAATCTTGTCTCCCTCCCGGGGCGTCAGTCACACTGGCATGTGCCTTTTCCCTGTCTGCCTCCCCTGTTTATGGACTATGGATATTTTTAACTCTACCCTCTAATTAGAGGTAGTTTTCTCTGGGTGTTTTGTGCACAAGGGCTCTCACGTCTGTGGTCAGCAGGGCAGGCAGTAAGCACTGGGGACTGGCCATGCAGAGAAACCTTCCCGCTAAATAAATACGCTCCCAGCAGCAGGGACTGGGAGCTGGGGAAGGCTGGCATTCCTCAGGGGTTTGCCTGCAGCAGCGTGGGGGGGTAACAGCTATAAAGAGGAGCCAGCTAACCCCTTGAGACAGGGCCACAGCTGCCTTCTCGCCCTGCAGCCCACTGCTCAGCCTGCTCACAGCTCCCTGCAGCTGTCCCCGTGCTGCACTGGGAGTGCTCCTGACCTGGAGGAGCCACGTCCCTGGGGATGGTCCTGAGCCGTGTTCATTTACCCTGTGCTGGTCCAGAGATGGAGAAGAGGGTGATACTAATTAGAAAAGGCCTTGAACCAGGTGCTCCAGCCAGGAATCTGTTCTCCTTGGCTTCCCAACACCATCCTGCCCACCTGGCTCCAGCATCCTCCCGAGCCGCAGCCTGGGTGGGAGCTGTGATGCCACCAGCAGGCAGAGGCGTGAGGCAGCTGTGGTTGGTGCGAGCAGTGCTTTTCTCTCCCTGCCAAGCCAGCAGCATCTGGCTGGCCCACGGCAGCGAGCACCCCGTGCCGCACATCTCCCTCAGCTCAGTTCGCAGCCAAGTCCTCGCTGCGCTGCCCCATCCCCCAGCAAAGCCGAGCTGCAGATTCCCGGCCAGCTGGGCATTATCACGTTACACTGCGCTCTCTGGGGACATGGCACATGGCACATGGCACCGGCCCCTGCGGTGGCAGGTCGGGCGCTCAGGCTGCTCACCCAGCTCAGGTCTTGACGCTGCCGGACGTGTCGCTGGCAACAGCAAGCGCTGCTTCCCCCAGCCTGGGACTGCGGGAGGAGGTGGATACAACTCCCTTTTCCTCTGCCTGGGGTGTGGGAGTACGAGTGTACTGTCAGGGGGAAGGGGATGTTCCCCTCCTGATCCCACCTAGGTGCTGGTTCACAAAAACATTAATCAGTGTTGGAGCTAATGCTTTGTTGAATTTATCTCTGTTCTTGATACAGAATGAGGGTTACAGAAGGAAAAACGTTTGTTTAAGGAGGGTGAGGATGTTCTGCAAAGCCCAGGGCTCACACAGTCCTGATCCCAGGCGCTCATGCCCTGGGGCAGAAGGAGCTGCTCTGATTCCATGGCAGGAGGGGATTCAGATCTCCAAATCCACCCTCCTTTCTCAGTGCCTCTCACAGCCTCCCAGCAGACCCATCCCCCTGTAATCCCCTTTGCTCCTTCCCTTCCTGAATCACTGTTTATTCTGGCTCGGAGGGCTCATGCTGCTGTGGTGGAGCAGCCTTGTCTTCGAGCTGAATTTTCCAAGCCCTCCAAGATTGTTTTGACATGCCTGACTAGCAGTTAACATGTCAGCCAAGGGTCTCCCACTACCCAGGCAGCACCTTGCTTGCCAAACATCACATGCCCTGGGGCAAGCAGTTGGCCATGCAAACACCTCCCACACACCCACAGGCCTGTTTTATTGTTTAATAAATGCCTTGGGTTTCACCATCCCAGCTCTTTTCCATGTGGATCCCTGGCTAAAGCTGATTTCATGGCTCTTGATGGAAATCGGTCATGTTCTTGATTGGTAACTGTGCTCAAGTGAAGTAGTTTCTTAAAGGAGTCAAGGGTTTAATTCTTGGTCTCACAGGTACCTGTTAGTGCTGTTTTCTTGTCCCTGTCTACCTGGTGACTTAACCAGGTGATGGGCATCCCATGCCTCTGGATCTGAAGCAGTGAGAGGGGAGGGCTTGTCTCATGAAATGAACTTCCCAGGCTCCCTTGGTGGCTTACAGGAACAAAGATTTCTTGGTCTGAGGCCTGGCTGTGTCAGGACTTTGTCTTTCAGGAGGGCTGTGAGGAGGAAGGGGGACTTGCTTTGTGTGACTGGGTGCCATCCTTGGTGCCCTCCCTCCCACGGTCCCTGGGCAGCCTGGTGAAAGCAGTGTCCTGCTGCCTTGAAGTGGAGTGCAGTGCTTGGTTTGGAGGAGGAGCAGGGCCTTAATCTCTGCCAGTCGAGTGGTGCTTGCAAAGACGATTAGACATATGCCAGCTAATTCATAGTAAACAGGATGGAGGGAGAATTTGCCACTTATAAATGGCAGATGAGCAAGCCCATCATTCCTGTTACTCTTGGGTAATACATGCTGACATAAGCCCAGTTTAGCTGCAGGTTTATCATTGCTAATCTTGCTGGTCCATGCCTCTCTTTTCCATCCTCCTGGCATCTTTCTTCCCCTTTCCCTGCTTTGCCTTTCTCTCCCTCACTCCTGGTACAGCATCTTGGGGGCAAATTTTCCAGCAACCCCCACCCTTCTCCCAGTACCTTAGTGTCAGCTTGTCTTCCAAGGAATGGTTTTTCTTCTGCTCAAAGTGTCCCTGTGCAGATTATAGCCACAGGGAAATCACAGGGTTTGGAGAGGCCAATTCCCAATGTCACTGTAACTTTCATCCCCTCTATTTTCCTCTCTGCCCCGTTGGTGCTACTGCTCCATGTGATGCAGCATGACCCAGGTGCCTTCCAGATGAGCTTGGTGTCCTGTCTCTGATGTCACTGATGCCCCTGCATCACACAGATGTGAGGTTGGGGAGCTCAGACAAGTGGGGAAACCCCATGAAGTCTGGCCACAGCTGTGCTTAGCACTGGAGCCAGCCCAGCCTGGAGTTTATCTGATACTTCCACCCAAAGAGACACTCCCGTGAGGTCCATGTGACCAGCACCACAGGCAGCTTTAAGCTGGAACTGCCCTGGTGTTTGGAGAGCCACGTAGCCAAGCCAAACACCATCCTCTGCTGTGCAAGGGCTGGAGTCACAAAGCCTGACTTGGCTGTGGGGATAGAAACCTGGATGGCAGCAGCAGGACCGGGGACTATGCTCAGCTCTGGGGACTGCCCCACTGAAGGACTGTGGGCTCACTTCAGAGTGTGGCAAGTCCAGCCAGGATGCATAGCCTGCTCCCAATATACCTGTGTGGATGCTACAGGACAGTAGCTTGAGCCAAGCCAGCTACATTTTTCCTGGAAGTCCAGTTGGCTTTCCTTCACAGTGGTGATATGATTGTCTAGGCTGTCCTTGCTTGATTGAGCCACCCACGCAGAATATGTGGCTTTTTGTTGTGTTACTATCAGAGATGCCTGAGAAACGTTGCCCTGCTACACTGCCTTGTTTCACACTGTGAGTGTTTCCCATGTCCTGCCTGGCTCTCATCCCTTGAATTGGATCAGCTGGAAAAAGGAGGTCAGAGACAGGAATCACATGAACCAAAACCCTCCCCTGGGGCAGGGTGATGGGAGGTGCCTTCAGGTAGCTTGGGGCACGAGAAAGGGTTGGAGGCCCCTTGCTGTCGGGCTGAGGAGAGCAGAGCATCCTTCCCCGGCCAAAACCCCCTCCCTGGAAGCAGGGGCTGAGGGTGCAAAGCCAAAGAGCATCTCTGGGACGAACTTGTCCAGCCCAGGAGTTCCCCCTTGTGGCAGGAGGCTCGGACTGGTGCAGCGGGTATGGGCGTGCGGGGATCTGCCGGGAGAAGGTTATGGATGGACTGGTATCTTCCAGGAGATGATGGCAATGGGTGTGCGGGTACCATCTGCCAGGCTGCAGAGAACTGGCTCTGGGTTGGCTGTTCCTGTGGTCACAGGGATGCCTGTCTGGGCTCAGCAGAGCTCCAAGCTGTGCATCTCTACCACCAGCTTGCCCTCCACCTCGTAGCAGGTGATGCTCCAGTTTGAGTACCTGGCACTGGGTACCTGTGCATCCCATCCCTGCAGGAAGGCTCAGGGATGCTGGGGGACAGACCAGGGTAGGATGGATGAGTGATGGAGAGCCATTTTAAGGTGGGGAACTCCAACATCCACAGCTGTAATTGGGGGCTGCAGCAGAGCTGTGTAACACAGCCAGGACTCAAGACCCTGACTCCTCCATACCCACCTTCAAGTTGGCCACAGTCTGGGCTTCCCTCTTATGTAGGCAATGAGATACTTTACAGCTGCCTGCTGAGGTTTGTGGCTCCTACAGCAGCCGGGAATGAAGATGGGGCCACTGCAGGCTCCCCTGTGCCAGGTCAGGGGCCTGCACAGCCTCTCTGAGCCCCGTCCCTGCTCGCTGGAGCCAAAGGGAGCCGGTTCCTGTGATGAATCAGCACCTCCCTGCGATGCTGAGCAGGGCTCCGCGGAGGCGAGCAGCGCCCGGGCGGCATCGATGTTTCTTAATGACTGTATTGGGGATGCTGTTTAGTCACTGCTCCCACGGAGCCCGAGAGGCAGCCCCAGGGTGGGAAGCTGCTCCGCCATCCTCGGGAGACATCTGAGGCACCCAGGCACCGCTTAGCACGCTGATATCCACGTCCCACGAGAGGCCTCCCGGTGCTGCTCCGCGCTGGCTGGCGCGTGGCTCTGCCGTCTCCCCTCCCTGCAGAGCCACGGGGTGATCCCTGCTCCAAACACGGGGAAACTGAGGCACGACCAGGGGTGACAGCAGGACACAGCCCGGCCATGCTGATTTCCCAATGGGCAGCAGTGCCGCGGGCGCGCTGCCTGCATCTGGCACATCCAGGGGGATTTATTAACGTGAGAGGGATGCAGATTTAACTGGGAAAAATGTGAGCAAAATCATTAGAAGAGGAGGGGGGATGGTCCTTGAAGTGGGTTGCCCAGTGGGGACACTGGTCAGCTGGCACAGCTCTCCACAGTGAGGATTTTAAGGCCTGGGTGCTGTTATTAAATTCCCCGACGGGCGTTTTCCCGCTCCACCATCTGCAGTGCCATGAAACTTGCATGAGATTGGAGATGAAAAGTCTATTTCTTTGAATGAAGTTTTAATAAGATCAAATTGGAAAAAGAAAATAGTGGCTCTTCTTCCTTCTCTCCTGCCCCCCTTCCCTGATTGCTGTTGGATTGAGTCTTGTGGAGGCAAAAATCCTTGTAGACTGATGGGGGCCTGGATTGGGTGTTGGGTGGGTCTGGGGGTCTCTGCAGGAGTTGGTGAACTTGGGGACTATAAAAGCTGTGGGATTGCCACAGAGGGGGCTGTCCTGATGTTCAGGGCAGTGGGGGCTTCACAGCTCAAAGCAGGGGTGCACACTGGCACAGGGTGCATGGACTAAGTGACCTTTAAAGGTCCCTTCAAATTGCTGATTTGAGAAGCAGTCGGTGTGGGATCCTGCTGGGGTGGGATCCTGCTGGGGTGGGATGCTGTTGGCGTGGGATGCTACCGATGTGATGCTGTCATGTGGGATGCAGCCAATTTGGGAAGCAGCTGGTGTGGAATGCTGCCGGGGGGAATGCTGTCGGTGGGGAAAGCTGCCGCGAGGTGGGGGGATGCTGGTCGTGGGAGTGCTGCTGGTGGGGATGCTGGTGGTGGGAATGCTGCTGGTGGGGATGCTGGTGATGGGAGTGCTGCTGATGGGGATGCTGGTGATGCTGCTGACGTGTGTTGCCATCCCTGCCCTGCCCAAGGTCTCCGGGCGGGGCGGGGCCGCCAGGGGGAGCTCGCGGCCGCGGCGGGGGCTTCATCCACCTCTGAGCATCATCGTCATCATCGTCATCATCGTCATCATCATCATCACCATCATCCCCGCCGCCCCGGGGCTGGGACTCGCTGTCGCGCTCCCGCACCTCGACCCCGAGTTGCGGCTGATCCTGGGCATCCTCAGCACGGTGTGAGAGCCCCCCACGTCCCCCCGAGTGCCTGGGACCCCCCTGCACTCCCAACACCCATCAGCGGGGCCCCGGACGGATGCAGCGGAAAGCCCAGGGAGCTGGGAAGAGCTGAGCTTCAGCCAAGTCGGATCCCGGGGGGGTGCGGGTGGGGGGGAAGCTGCGTGGCCCGGTTTGTTCTCAGACAACCACGAAGCCCAGCTGGCATCTCCTAATTGCCTGGGTAATGGCTCGGAGCACATGGCTGCTCCCCACGTGCTGGCAGCGAGTGGCAGCGCCGTGTCACTGCTCTCGGTGCACGCCCTGGCCGAGCGCCGGGATGAGGCCAAACGCCCTGGGGCAGGAGCCCAGACCCACAAGAGCCTGCCCTCTGCTCCCTGCCCTCTGCTCCCGCTGTGCTCAGCACCTCCCGGGGTCTGCAGGTGGATCGGGCTCCAGGAGCAGGGTCGGAGATGTCTGACAGCAAGGGGAAACTGAGGCACATCCCAGCACCTGTGCTGGGAGGGAAGAGCAGGTGGACCCCCAGCATGGGGGTGCCAGCCCGAGGGGCAGGACCAGGAGGGAGCAGTACTCAGGTCTGCTGTTAGCCCTGAGTTGGTCTCAGCCCTGTGCCAGCCATGCAGGACAAGAGGCTGTGTTGTTTCACAGTAGCCCCCAGCCACAAAAGCCTCTTCCCCTGCAGATCCTCTTGGCCACATGTGTCAGGAGCCAGTGTGTCCCCCTAGCACACAGGCTCTGGCATGACACTGACCAGCTACAGCCTCACCAGAGTGTTAATAAACCAATGCCAGCTTGTGTTTTGATGCCAGAGGGCTGGTGTTGCCCTAACTGGGAGGAGAGCACACAGGTACCTCCAACATCACCTGTTCCACCAGCTGGGAAGGCCAAGGAAGAAGTGAGAAGGTACCTGGAGCTCGGGAAGTGTGTCAGCATGAGTGGCAGCCCTGGAAAAGCAGGCACAGATTCAGTGCACTCAGCAGCGCGTGCTGGATCCTGCTGCTGGATCCCCCACTGTGGATCCTGAGAGCGTGAAGTGCCCATGGAGATGGTGCTGCATCCAGTTCCACTATTTTGGGCAGGTGTCAGTGCCCTGCTCCTCACCATCCCTGCACTCCATGTGCCCTGGCTGCTTGGAGGTGACATTCTTAACCAGTGGGTGGCTGAGGACTGGTGCAGTTCCAAGGAACAGGCTGAGAGTGAGATGCAGTGAGGTGAAAAGCTGTGAGGGATTGGGAGGTGCCCCCAGGACCAGCCCAGGGACAGAGCAGGGGGAATAATTGGTCAGTGGTATGTGGGCCCTCATCCAAATACCATGGGCATGGCTGGCCCTGCCCACTGGGGTGGCCCCTGTGGGTTCCCCTTCTCCATATGGCTGTGGATGTCTGGAAATGCATTTTATACCCTTGGATGGGTAATAAATAGAATCAGGCCCGTTGCCTTTTGTTTTGATTGATTCCATTTGTTCTGCATAAGCAGTTCCTTCTCCTTGCCAAGGCTCAGCTCCCGAGGAAGGAAGATGCTTAGAGATGAGGGGCAGAGAGATGGAGTTGGGCTGTGCTGGGAGGGTCTCCAAGGCTCAACTCTGACAGGGGGGAATCTGAGGCACCCAGCAGTGCCGTGTCTGCCTCTGCAGTGGGTGATGCCTCTGGACAAGAAGGGAAACTGAGGCTGGGAAAGGTGATGTGCACATAGCGAGGCCGGCGTGGCTCTCAGATGTAGAAGCTCCTTTGTCTGGTGCTGAATAGGGACAAAGCCACCCAGACTGGCTAACAAAGGGTGATCCAGCAACATCAGCCACCCCAGAGGTGACTGGCACTGCTCTGCCACCAGCACATAGGGAAAATTATTTTATAAATGAGCTTGGGATGAAAATGAGCACAGGAGCCAGGACTCCTGGTTTCCCTCACTGGCTTGGTTGCAAACAGCAGCCTCGGGCAAGTCTGGTGCCTCCCTGCCTCAGTTTCCCCAAGCAGGAGAGGCTGTTTATCCATCAGGAGCTGGGGAACAAGCAGGTTTGGCAGCAGGGGGGATGAAAGGCACTGCTCAAAGCCAGGGCAGCCTGTCCACGGGCTCCATGTGGGGCAGCACAGCAGCGAGAGTGCGAGTGGGGGGCGGTGGGGTGGGGTGGGGGGCTGGATGGACCCCAGAGCACCTGATGGTGGCCCAAGTGCAGCCCCACTCCCCTCCTTGCCTGGGGACCCTATCCCCGGCAGGAGGAGGGATGGGGTTAAAATTCCCCCCCACCCCGGTGTTGCGGTGCCCCCCGGGGTGAGTCAGAGGGGCCAGGGGCGCGTGTTCCTGTGCCCCAGCTGTGGTGCCACGTCAGGGGGAGCGGGTGTAGGCCCGAAGGACACAGCTGCCTCCTCGCCACGTCCTCTCACTGCTCCTCTCCTCCTTCTGATTTGCCTCATTATCTCCTGAGTCATCATCGCTCCCACCTCCGCTGCAGCCACCGCCGCCCGCAGCCGGCACCGCGCAGGGCTGGGAGCTGCCGAAAGGCGAGGGAAGCTGCGGGCTCCTATGTGTGACCTCTCGGTCTCCGAGGGTGTCCCGATGATTTGGGGTGGGGGACAGCAAAGGTGGGCAGCGCTGCAGAGCATCTTCCCTACGCATCCCTCTGGACGCCCACATGGACATGGGGGAGTGTGGCTGCTCCTGCCCAGCAGGGCAAGATCCCTGGCATGGTGCTTGTCTTGCAGTGACGCTTTTGGGCTGGGATTCAGGCTTTGGCATGCCTGGCAAAGCTGCAAGCTGCTTCCCAAGCCCTGCACGGATCAGGAGCCAGAAATAGAGCTGGTCTGCTTGCTGCTGCCCAAATAGGTCCCGATCCAGCTGCTGGCGTCACTGAGAACATACTGGCATGGTGCAGATCCTGGGTTTGGCATGAGCAGGCTGTGGTGGATGCAGGACATGGCTGTCCCCACCAGAGAGCCCAGGGGATGCTGCAGAGGTTCTGCCTCTGAAGGTCCTGGGATAAAGCAAGGCCAGGGCTGGCTCCATTTTGCTGCTGGGATGGGAAACACGGCTCCTAGCTGAGTGGAAATCCGAGGAGGTGCCTCTCTCTCCCCGTGGCCCTTTGGCAGCCTCTTCCCAGCATTAATTCCTCTTGCCACTACCAATTTGTGGCTTATTAATTCTAATTTGAGCTCTGCTGATTTCCTCTCCCAGCCACCGCTCCTCGTGCCGCCTTTCCCCGGCAGACCAAAGTGCCCACAGCGGATGCTCCAGGGGGATTGCAGCCCCCACGTCTCAGCTTGGTTGTGTGGGTGCAGCAGTTTAGGTCTCTTGTCAGAAGGTGTCTTCTCCCAGATCTTCAAGTGTCGCCGTGGCTCATTGCCGGCTTGACATGACCGATGGCAGGACGAGCTGTGGTGGCTCAGAGCCAGGCTCTGTCTCGCAGACTATTTTGGAAGTGCCCAGGCCCTGGGCTAACCTGTCCTTCACCCACTTATGTCTGGAAATCTGGGCCTGGGCTCTTCTCCCATCTCTCTCTGCTTTATGCTTTGCTTCCATGGTTTATAACTAGGTCAGGAGACTAGAGAGCAGCAGACGGGTGGGTGGTCATTTCCCATCTGCTTCCACTCCCTTCTTTCCTTTTCCTCCTGACTTCTTGGCAGGAAGACTCTCCATCCCCCTCCTCTTCCTCAGGGCTGTGAAGGGGTGAGAGCCACTGTGTCCATGGGATGATCCAGATCTGTTTTCTGCACAGAAGGCACTTCCAGGCAGTACATGGATTATGGCCCCACAGTCAGGGCTGTCCACTGTAGCCATGGCACACGCTTGGGGCAGCGGCTGAGGGAAGCCTATCTGGTATGAGAATCCCTGTGGTGCAGACATCCCTGGAGGGGTTCCCCACCCAAACATGGATGTGGGGATCTGGAGGGGCACTGCTGGGGTGCAAAGATGGTGGTGGCAGTGGCCATGGACAATGCTGGAGTGGGGGATGCTGAATCAGCCCAAGGGTAGCAACTGAGTGACAGCTACCGAGCTCCCCAGAGCCTGCCACACACTGCAGAGGGTCAGGAAATCAAAGTTTTGGAGATGCTGGTGCCTTCAGGCTCCGAGCAGAAAGGCTGCTCTCAGGAGGAAGGACTTTAGTGGGGATGCAAAGGCCACCTGCTCACAGTGCCCCATGCCAGCAAGGACTCGGTGATGTTGAAAGAGTGCTCAGTGATGGAGACAAACCCCTTGAAGCTCTTGGCCCCGATGCCTCAGTTTCCCCCTAGGGGGATAGTTCTTGCCCCAAAGTGGCAGAGCCGGGGCACTGCTGGGGTGTGGGGGTCCCGCAGCATCCGGCTGTGCTGGCAGCCGCCGGGAAGGCGTCAGAATCCCTCTGGGAGCGCGGGTGCTCCAAACAGGCTTCCCTTGTGCAGCGAGGCCAGCGGGCAGCTCTGACCCTCCACCGGGGAGCAGGGAACAAGGGTGGCTGTGTGTGCCCACGGCACTGCCTGGCCCACTGCCCCGACACGCATTCCCAACACGGGCAGTGCTTTCCGGGCTGCCGGCGCTGGCATGCACCGAGTCAGGGGGGTTGCTGGCTACTGTAGGGAGCTTGTTGTGGGGTTGGGGTTTTTTTGTCCTTTTTTCTCCTTTTTTTTTTTAAATTTTATTAGCAGCCTTTGGGTGTCTTTTTGAGCAATTAATCTGGGTCATGACATTCGCTGAGCAGATCGGAGAGCCCGGGGCTCATTAGCACCCGGCCGAACGTCGCTGGAGAGATGCTCTCGGCAGCTCCGCGGCTCTGCCTGCTTGTTATTCCAGGCGAGTCAGGGGCTGCGGCAGCTGAGAGTCCCCTCAGCAGAGACCCCACTGCACTGCTGCAGGCAGGGGGGGCAATGCATGGTGGTCAGGGTCTCCCTCCTGCTGTGGTGGCGTGGCTGGTGCAGCCGGTGATGCTGTGCTGGCACTGGGGTACCGGATAATCATCAGGCTGCTCGGTGCTGCAGGGCTCAAGGACTTTTGAGGGTCTCAGCCTCCCTGCTTTGGCTTTGGATTGACTTCATTCCCTTTCCATCAGCTGCTGGAGTCCTCAGAAGTGACCTGCAGCTGCTGCTGCATCGGCACCAGGAGTGTGTTTGATCCTGACAGCCCTTTGTATGAGCTGATGCTGTTCTGCTCCCCTGTCCTGGCTGGTGAAACTGAGGCAGGAGACCTCACCTGGCCCCAGTCCCACTGCCTGCCCTGGCTGTCACTGCTAGCAAGGGAGGAACAATCTCTTCTTGGTCAAATCCACTTCATCTGCTGTAGGGAATTGGTCTGTGATTCCCCAGCTAGGAGTCATGTCCATTTCATGGATGCTTCTTCTGTGGGTTTGGCCGGATTTTGCTTTAGGTTTCCACAATGCATCCTGACCATGAGCTGCACTCACAAGCTGTCTTCAAACCCCCCCAGAATTTTCACCCCAAGCCTCAAACCTTCACCCCCACTCTGCTGCCGACCTCCTGCACGGCCCAGACCCCTCCGTAGGCCTGGGGACCGGGGATGGCGAGGAACCTCTGCGCTCCTGGCTGGCTGCGGCACAGCATATGTGCTGGGATCTGCTCCCTGCCTGCTGTTTATCCGCTTCCTTCGAGTTAACTTATGTTTCCATCGCTGCCCATCTGTCTCCTTCTCTTCCTCTCTTCCCTCGGCTCCTTGCGTGCTGGCAGGCGCCGGCGAAGCACGGGGTCCCCATCCCCAGCCATTCCAGGTGACCCTGGGGGGTGGCAGGCATTTGTCTTCCCTCCATCACTCCTGTATCCCTGCAGGGCACTTTCTGGGCAGATCCCGGTTTGGGTGCACTCCAGGCTGGTCTCTGGCTGTTCCCACCATCCACCATTAACTCCAGTAGGAAATTCTGTCTGTAGAATCCCCCTCATCCTTTAAACCTGGAGCTGCAGGGGTTGTGTTGGTGCCGGCAGCTCCTTCTCAGCCTTCCATTCCCTCCCTTTTTTCCTCAGCGACGTCTCTCCCATCCATTCTGCGCAGTATTTGCTCTTCAGATGTCTGTGCCTCCCCAGCTCGCGGGAGGGAAGCCCGGCCCCGCTCCCACCCGGAGCCCGGCTATTAGGGATACCCAGGCTCCTTCGGGAAACACAAAGCCATCGAGAGCCGGAGCCAACATGCACCTGCTTTCCTTGCTGCTTCAGAAAGCCCTTGTGGCTGCTGCCTCCCACTTCTTCGGCTTTTATTTATAGTCTGTCTTGCTCGCGCTGGGGATTTTTTGTTTCTTTTCCTCTCCCCGGCGCAGCTGAGCTGCTGATCTTGTAGCGCTGAGGAGAGGCTTCTCCCTTGGCTTGACTGCACAGCCATGGAAGAGGGACTGGAAAACAAATTGGACCCCCACAGGAGCATCCCAGAGCCTCCTTACTGTGCTCCTTGTCAGTGCTGGTCACTCCCAGTGGGTGGCCAAGGGGGTTGTGCACCAGGTCAGTGCTGGTGGCCATGACACACATTTGGGTGCTGTCAGCACAAGTGGCATCATCATCCTCACTGTAGCCCTGGGATCTCAGGGCCCCTGCAAAGGACAGACCAGGCCCTGAGGAGGGACATGGCTCTGGCTGGCTGTGCTGCTTGTCACATCAGTTTGGTGACACCAGTCAATTGTCCGTTGGGAACTGGGCTGAGACCCAGCAAATCCATGCAGTCAGTGGCCCTTCAGGGAGGTGCTGGGCAGTGATGGGGCTGGTGTTTGTCCCTTTGGCAGCACTTCCAAGACCTGTCCTCTTGCTGGGGCTCTGCAGGATGTCCCTGTGCCCAGGGCCACTGTTGGATGCTCTCAGACAGGAGACACCAACATCATCCTCCCTGTCTGGCAGTGCTGTTGGTGCTGTAAGAAGCTTGGGGGCTGGCTGTTCCCAGTGCACCAGCCTGCCATGTCCCACAGGGAAGCCACCAAGGGCTGCAGGGAGTCACTAAAAGCCGGGTTCTGTTCCTTTGTGCAAAAATATGCTTGCCACAGCCACTGTCCCTGCTCCTCCCAGGGAGGAGGTGGCAAGGGGACACAGCAGGGGGAAGGGAGGCAGGGAGAGAGGGAAAGGGGATATTTGGCCGAAATAATAGTCAAAAATTAAAAAAATCAAATCACATCACAAGGCAAGAGGCTTGCCATCTGCCATGTGGGTGCCGGAGCAGGAGCCGCCCGCCAGCCCCGCACCGCTGCCACAGTCTGGGTACTGCCAGTGCCAAGTGACTCAGCACCGGGAGGGAAGGATGCCCTGGGGTCCTGCGGGGCTTGGCCCTGGGCACCCCAAAACATGCCCTGGGTGGGATGGCCAGAGGTGAAACTCCCACCCCGTGGGCAGCTGCTGGCAGGAGCTTTGGGCAACCCGACACCGCTGGGGTCAAACCCTTCACACCTCGGTGTTTCCTTGGGAAGGAGGAAAATCCAGGTGGAAGCAGAGGCTCCGTTTTTCACCAGGAGCCACGTTTCCATGGCACCCAGTGGGGAGGTGCTTCTCCATGGACCTAATGATTCGCGGGGTTCCCTCCAGGTGAGGGGAGCCCGGGGTGCCCCTCCACCACCGACACGACAACCCGGGGTGTACAACCAGGGGATGGCCGGTCAGAGGGTTCACAGATGGGCACCGATGCCATGACACCACGGGCAGAGGTGGCATCGCATGATGTGAACCCACCGAGTGTCACCCCCGGGACGCTGCCCCAGCTGAGGTGGCCACGAGTCTGTGCTGGTAGCGCCGTATTCGCGGCTAACGCTGCTTCCCCGACTAACACACCGTGTTCCCGGCTAATGTGGTGCCGGCACGGGAGACAAAAGCGGGATTACTCACTGCCGGGGAGGAGCGGCTCAGAGCATTACTCAGCCCCGCCAGCAACCGGCTCTATTCTTTGCGCATCAACCTGGGGGACCGGCAAAGAGGAGGAGGGCAGGGGACGGGGGGACTCATTTTTCCTACGAAGCAATGACAGCCCACCCCTCTCCAGCCCCCTCCTCCTCTCCTCTGTGTCACTGGAGGGACATCAGCCCGGAGGGATGCTCGGGCAAGGGGCTGTGCCAGCTCTGGAGGGGATGCTGGAGCCTCCGGTTCTCCACGTGCTGCTTCGTAAGGGCCAGCTGGAGATATTAATACAAGAAGGAGATGTAGGAAGCTCATGTGGCCTTCTGCACTCCTCTCATCCCCCAGCTATCTCCAGGCGGCTCACAGAGGATGTCCCCAAGCGCCCAGATGTGGAGTGCAATTGGGGCTGGAGTTTTGCCAGAGTTTGGTGGCTCTGGGCACAGCTCCGTGCAGGCGCCTGCGTCATTCCAGTGTGGAATTTTCTGGTGGGCCAGGTGCTCACATTGCCCCCTCCTGGGAGGAAGGAGTTTACTCCTGGCTTAGAGGATTTTTTCAGGAGCTCTTGGTGAGCGTGATGCCAGGATGGATGAAGGCACTAATGGAAGAGCTCTGGAGAGGGGAGGCAGGGGAGAGGGATGAGCTGCTGGAGGATTTGCAGGCACGGATGCTGCTTCTTAATGGAGGAAAATAATCAATATGGGTTGAAGAGGGGAAGGGGATTTTAAGTGGGGGAGCACATTTCTGCCTTTGGTTGGGAGCATAGGGATTCCCATGGATGAGGGGAATGAAGAGGGACAGTGTTCCCAAAGGCATGCCCACAAACAGGAGGAGAATGTGGGATGGAGAAGGATGCAGGAGTGACAACAGCCCTGATGGGAAGCACCTGGAGCCTCCCAAACCCAGGAGAGCCACAGCTGCAGAGCATGAAGCTTTAAAGAGGGGAGGGGAAGCCATTCCACCTTTCCAACTTCTCTGCCATGGTCCTGTCCATTCTGGTGATCCCATGGCTGTCCTGACCAGGTACTGGGATATGGGATGGGAGATGAGCTCATTGTGTTTGGGGGGTGCTGGCTGCAAGATGGTGTTCCCTCCACTGGCAAGCCATCCTTGGTGTGTGCATTGGAATAGGAAGAGTTGGCAGAGTGGATCCTTCCCCCAGCAGGAGCTGGATTTCAGGTGAGGAGTCTTCCTTGAGCTCCAGGAATGTGGCACAGGGACCTCTGGGCATGGAGTGGCTCCTCCAGTCTGTTACAGGAGTCCTACTGTTACATGGCTTTAGTTAGGGGCAGGAAAATGTGCTGGTGTTGCTCAGTATGCAGGGAAATTGTTTCTGACTCAGTTACCAGACACAAAGGGTAATTTTGAGCTTGACCAGACCTCCTCTGACTGGTTCAGCATTGCAGCTCCTGCTCGTGCCTCTCTGCAGGGTCATGCAGTGCCCTGGCAGCCGTGTGTGTCTCCACGTGGCTTTGTAGGCACTAACGAACATCCCTGAGCTGTGCTCCCTGCTCCTGGGGAGGAAAACCTCATTATCCGGAGAGATGGATGCGGTGGTGTGTTCCCAGCTGCCCCCTGGCAGAGCTAGGCACTAGGTCTGGATGCCTGGGTTACAGCGGTGCCTGGAGAGATGCTTTTGTTCAGAAATCAGCAGTGAATTTGGGGGATTCAAGTCCTACCATCGTGCTGCAGCACCCCAGGGGTCTCCTTACTCACTGCATCCCTAATATTGCTCCTGTAAATGCACCCTCAAGCCCCTACAAAGCAATTAAAAATGCAGCTACCCATAAAAATTAATTGTGCCATGTAACGTTGCTCTCTCACCAGTGAGCTTGTCCCTGCCTGACCCAGGTAGGGGGACCCCTTCCATATTGCAGCCCATTCGAGGGGAGAACTGGGTACCTCTGCATCTGGTTGCCCCAGCAACTGCCACTCTCTCACAGCATCCATCACACCAAACATTCCAGAGCCATTATCGTGCCTTGGGTGCAGCGGGGCCGCGGTGATGGAGCGCTGCTGGGGGATAAGCGTCGCCCGCGTCACCTCGCTATTTATCTCACCGTGGTCATAAATATCCCCGGCAGCTGCATGTCCCACTGCTCTAATCCCCTCCTGGTGCTGCTCATGGGCAGAGTTACCCGAGCACGGACCTGTGTCCGTCAGAGGCTTGGCAGAAAACCAATTAGGAATTTTTGAAGCGCAGTGCCGTTAATTGCCTCCATGCTTGAAAATTAATAAAGCATTGAGGCTATTGTTTGACTCTGTGCGTGCGTGGCCTCAGGTGCAGCCTAGGAATGTTAGAGGGAGTCTGAGGGATGGGAGGAGTTGTGGGGGTGATGGGGAGAGGAGAAATGTGGGTTGTGGAGCCAAGACCAAGGCTTGTGGGTGCCCAGTTACTCTGCCCATTCCTCATCAGTACATACTATTAACCAAGAAAGTGGTTTGAGAACTGTCCCTACTTTTTCCTGTCACCTAACACCTAACTGGGCTCATAATGGGTGACTCCTGCTCCTTTTCTGAGTCTGCACCACTCTCAGTCTGGTACTTTGCATTGTTTAAGGACTTAATTTTAAGTGTAAAAACATGCTGTTAAAATAGACTGGATTTTCTGGTGCTGCCTGAAACTAAGCAGGTTCTGAGGGTCGGAGCTGCAGGTGTCTGGAGCTGGGCTGATTTATCCCAGGAGTGCTTGGTGTTCCCTAATTTGTCAGGCTTTTTTTCCACGTTTTTACCAAAGATCCCCATGGTTTTAGCTCGAGCATCCCTCCCGAGGGGAAGCCCAGCATGGCGCTGTGGAACACACCCGCTCAGCTTGGAGTCTTGTCCTCATCCAAGGTTTTGCAGGGGATGCCTGGAATAAGTGTCAATCAGCCATTCTCTGAGCGTAAAGCAGAGTGAGCTCCAGTATCCCCCCCAGGGGCTGCCTGGGGTGGCTCCCTGCCTGCTGCAGGCAGCTTTCCTGTAAGGAATGGCTGGTTCTCTTGGACCCCCTCAGGCAACCAGCTGGGAATCTCCAGATTCACCAGTTTGAATGGCTGTGTGGGGAGTTTGGAAGCAGCATCTTCATGCCCTGTGTTATTGCTCTGATGATAAAAGGCAGGTGACAGTCCACGGGTATTTTAGGGGAGGAAAGGTGTGTAGGGCAGTGCTGCTGCAGGGAGGGGATTGCTGTGCCTTCCCTGTTCCCAAAGGATGCTCAGGTTCTGGGAGGTTTTTCCAGCTGACCAGATGGTGGTCATTTCCCTGCTATGGCCTACACTTTGGTGGGACTGATCCTGGGGGTCAGAAAGGGAGTCCCTATAGGTGTTTTCCTGCATCCTTGGCTTTGTGTTGCAGGGATGCTCTGACTGTGCCTGGTGCCACATCTTCCTGTCAGTGCTGCAAAGGGTGTTTGTATATTCCAATGCTTTTGCATCTCTGCAAGGGTTCAAAGAATTGAGGCTGCACGTTTGTTTCCATTAAAATAAATAAATGAATTAATGGGTTTTTCCTCCCTTTTTGCCGATGAGGAGTCAGGCCTAGGTGGGAGAGGGAAAAGCAAATGGTGGCGGAGGAAGGAGCACATGGGGATGGGGCCATCGGCTGAGGGTTCCTGCCCTCTGAACCATCACCTGGTGAGAGCCAAGTGCGTGGAGCTCAGTGCAGCCCACGGAGCAGGAGCCCTCGGGACCGGAGCGATGCCCCTGCAGAGGCTGTGCTGCACAAAGCCTCGTGCAAGGCCACCGTGTCCTTGTCAGCCGGGGGTGACGCAGGTACGTGTGACTGCTGCTCCACAGCTGCTTCCCCTGTGGCTCTGAGCTCCGTCCCACCTTCCCCGGTGCCGGGAGCCGCGGAGCCGTGCCCGGAGCGCCGGCGGAGCTGCAGCACAGCAGGGAAGCGGCATTTATTTGCTGCGACAGCTTTGCAACAGATTCCTTGGCGAAGCTGACTGCAAACTGCAATCCTAAACTGTCGGACGGCTCCTTTTTCCAGCCTGGGAGTGTGAGAAACAAATTTGTTTGGGTTATAAAAACATATTAAAAAGCAACACATTTTGTTTTGCAATATACATAGTTCTTCATGCCAATTTTTTTTTTAATGACTGCCATTCTAATCCCTTCCAGACAAAGACGTTTCTTAATAACTTTCGGTGGAGGTAATTGCTGGGGAGATGTTTTGAAGCAGCAGGCAGGGAGCTGTGGGTTGCACAGCTGCAAGTGATGGCTGTGCATTGCTCAGGTATGGAGGGAAGAAGGATGAAAAGCTCTTGAGTGTTTCTAGCCCTGGAAAGGATCCATACTTGGTGCCCAGAGAGCTGATGCCTGATCCTTGGATGTTTGGCACAATGCAAGGATGTGACTTTTTGCTCATCATGTGTGCCCAGATGGTTGACACCTTGATGTACATATGTTTGATGTCTGTAGTTCCCCACTGGTTTACTGACTGTTCCTTAGCTCTTGCCGGATTCTGGGAATGAGTGTCTGGCTTTGAGGAGCATCTTATGGGTACCACCACCAGCTTCTTTACCCCTGAGCTGGGGCATAGCCACCTCCTTCTTTGGGTCCATGTGATGTTTAGGACCTCCAGCAATGTGTTGAGTGGTCCAAGTGGGTTTGGACCCCAAACCACTTGGGATTGATCAACTCCTCATCCTTGATCTGAAGATATTTGTAGTCCATCCTGGTGTCTCTCCAAATCTCCTTTGCAAACAAGCAGGTCCAGACTTGTTTTTCCAACTCAATGTCAGCTGCTCTTCAAAACAAGGCAAATGCCTGTGGGTTATTTTTTTAAACGGCACTAAGTTTGATTTGTAATTAAAACACTCCATTTAATTAGGCAAATACCACAGAATCTTTAGAAACATGGCTATTTTTATATATTTACTCCCCTTGTGTTTTTCTTAGTGACTGGAGTTCCAATTAAAACAACCTCCTTGTTAAACTGTTGGCTCTGAAAATGAGGAACTAAAAATACTGCAAGGCCACCAAGATGCACTCCTTATCTCCACATCTTTACCTTGGATTGTTGCCTCTCCATTGGTTTGTTCCTCATGAGCTTCTAGAGACGCTCTCATGGAGTTGCTGTAATCCTGGTGCTTGACTTTGGCTTTCCTCCATCCCTTCTCCTACCTTGTGCTAAAAACTGGCTGGCTTTGGGCTCAAAGCAGCCTGACTGGGATGGAGGGATTGATTCTTATGGGGCTAGGAAGGGATGTTGCAGCAGGTTTTATCCCCCGCCATAATCTGGGGAGCCTTTTGAGGTAATTTCACCCCAAAAAGCCCTTCTTGTCATGCCTCCAGCTCTGAGACGATGCTTGCTGTAGCAGGGCTGGGGGAACAGCTTGCTTTCACTCAAAACATTTCTGTGTGATACATGCATTTGCAGTATAGGAACAATAGCCATCCTGCCAAGCTAAACACGAGCTGTTCCTGAAGTTGTTGGCATTTTGCTTTTTGCCAAAGGTCTGGAGAGGAGGCGGGTAAACAGCCATTAGCTCTGAGCTGCAGCTTGGAGATCGGAGAGAGGGGCTCAGGGTTGGAGGAAACCCCCTCTGAGCAGCCAAGTTGTGGCAACAGCAGCAGCTGGCGCCTTGGTGGTTGTGCTGGGGAAACTGAGGCACAGGACCTTGGTTTCAGTGCACAATGTGTGTCTGGAGCACCCTCCTGGCCTGGTCTGCCCCAGCTACTGAGCTCACCCCCCAGGCACTGCGCTTGCTGCGAGCTCTGTTTAACGGGGAGGTAATTTCCCAGAGGTGCCTGAAGTTGCCTTAATACAAGCTGTCAAAATGATGTACAACTGCGCCAGGCTGCCTCGCTCCCCCTGCCTCTCCTGTGACAATTTTGTCAAAGATCCTTTTTGAGATGCTGTTTTGACGGGGTGCTAATGGCTCCTTCCTCATCAGGCACTTGCGAGCATCGAGCGTCGATGTCCCTAAACATGCTGAGTGGAAGCCGCTGTTTCTGTGATAATTAAGAAAAATGCTAATAACAGGTTTAAAGGAGAGCAAGCAGGGGTCAGTGCCGCTGGGTATGTTGGCAGCTCGGTGATGCTCACAGTCTGCAAAGGCCAGAGGTAGCATCTCCTCCGTGGGTTGGGGTAAACCAGCTTTTTGGGAGCATTTGGCCTCATGTGTTGCACCTCAAAGGGTCTGCTGTGGGCATGGGGATGGGGCTGCCACACTAGCAGGGAGCTCCCTTGGCTCACCTTAATAGCATGAGAGGTTAAAAATAAAAATCAATGAATGCCAGATTATTGAGATGGGATTAATATCAATTTTGAACACCCCCCAACATCAATAATGACCCAGCATAGCCCAGCTAATGAGATTGGGAGCCTCAGCAATCAAGGCAGAGGATTAGAGATGATCAGAATAAATCTCAAATGATGAGGGACGTTGCCAAAGTCTATCCTTGGAAGACCCCGCTGGCATGGAGCTGATCCTGGGGGATACTTGGGCTTGCTTTGCTCTGCCCCAAGGCTTGGTTGTTTGACCTGGCTGTGGGTTTGGACATGGGCTGTGCAACATTTGGTGCCTGGTTGGGTGTTGGAGCCCAAAACCCTGTGACACCTCAGTTTTGCACACCATGGTCAAATCCCACTTGTCCAGCAGGATCCCATGTGTTCCCACTTCCACCTGCCTCAAGCTCCAAGCCTAGATCAGGACACTGGGACACTTAGACATTGCCTAAATGCCAAAGCCTAAAGCCTGTTTGCCCACAGCCCTTGGGTAGCCCCAACCATCTTCTCCCACAGCCACCCAAGGTCTCCAGCTGTGCTTTCCCTTCCCGGTTTCCCGCTTAATCCCCATGCATGTTTTTAATGCCTCTACATGTCTCTAAGCTCCTCTGTACCCAGAAGCCAAATGCTCCTTGTAGGATTCAGATGTCTCCCCTGTGGATTAGATGGGATGGCTGCAAATTCCTTGTAATTTGCTCACACGGGGTCTATTATCTGCTCCTGGGAGGCACTGGAGGAGGGGGCTAAGGGTGGCCCCCCTCTGTTTCCCATCTGTGTAACGCTGGGCCACTGAGGGTTTTAGCCAGCGATCCCTTGTCAGGGCTCTGATTCAATTATTCCCCACTGCAGCTTTGCTGGTGGCTACTGGGCAGCACTGAGGTTTGTTCCTTGTTTGGTGTGATGGAGAACAGCCCTGTCCTGGCCCACAGCATCCCCATCCCAGGCAGGGCTGGCCCACAGCATCCCCATCCCCGGCAGGGCTGCCCTGATAAACTCTCCTGCCCAGGTTAGCTGGTTCATCAGACATCTGTGTTCTTAAATGTTACTGGTACTTAACTGAGGTGACTGGGATGTAGGGATGCAGGCTGTGTTTGCTGATTCAGCAGGTTAAAGGAAAATCCTTTCTCTTACAGCTGGGAGTGGGAGCTGGGCAGAAGCAGAGGAGTTTCTGGGAGGGAAGTCCTTTGCTGCCAGGGATTTCTGTCTGGTTGAGGCTGTATGGTCCAGGAGCTTGATCCCTGATTTTCTTGTATCCAGCTTTCAGAGAACAAGTGAGTTGGTGCTTTCAGGTCCTCAGAGGGGCTCGCCTTATCCACATGGCTCTAAGGATGGAGAGCATCAAGTGAGGGCATCCCTGTGCATCCCATGTCTCGCCATGTGTGGTGGCATCCCCCCTCCGAGACTGCCGCCGCCTTCCCGGGGCGGGGAGCCCGGATTTGTCTTTCTAATGCCTCAGTCAATGGCATCGATTGGGCTGGAGCAAAGGATCGATCGTAATTTGGTCGGAGGGCCCGGCGCCGGGTGCGAGGGAAGTAATTAGAGCAGCAGAGGAGGCGTGGACCGACTGCTGCGAGGTCGGGGTGGCCGCCGGAGCCTATCGCCTGAGGAGGGACAGCAGGGAGGGCGAGGGCCCAGCTCCTGCTTCCCCAGCAGCCAGGATATCTTTTGGTACCCAAACCCTCTGCCAGGCTGGCAAGAACAACGGAGTTTACTCTACTAAGGGCTGAATTCTGAAGCTGGCTGTTTTTCTGACGTGCTTTCCCTCTCTCTTGCCACTGGAGCAGCAACTCCAGCCCCACAGAGTGATTTTCCTTAATTTGGGCAGAGGCTTGATGCTGGGAGGTACCTGCAAGGGAGGGGACCCACTGCACTCCCCAAAGAGTGAGTGATGAGGGAGTCTCTTCAGGAATCAGGTCTTTCTTAAGGTGGAGGAAAAGGGGGACAATTTCCTTGGAGGCAAGGAAACCCACCAAGGAGCCCTAAGCTGGGCTGCAGTGCTGAAGCTTTCCCAGCTCTCCCTTGCCCTTCAAGCCTGCAACTCGCTGGCAAATCCCACCCACACGGATGGAGCCTGCTGCTTTCTCCAGCCCTGCCTTTGCAGGGGGCTGCAGTGAAACAGCCTTTCTCCTCTTCCCCAGTAAGAATTATGTGCCATCTGGATTTCAAAGGCAGCTGGGCAGCTGGTTTAATTGGAAGCAGTTCCTTGCTGAGGGAAAGGAGGGGGCTTGTGCCTGACAGACACCCCCAGCTTTGTCCTCCCATGCTGTCCGTGGGGATGTTGGGGAACCACATCCTGCCTGGGCTTTGGGAGATGTCTACACATATCCAAGCTTGGGAGAAACCTGGGGGTGGTTCCCAAAGCTGGGTGGGTGGAAGGGAAGGGAGAGGAGGATGTAAACTTGGGGAAAAGGTCAGGCATGCTATAAATAAGTGGCATCCGGGGAAAGAAATGTCAGTGTGCGGCAGTAGAGACACATCAGTGCCCGAGATGGGGAGGAAAATGGTTGTTATCCGGGGGATCAAATCCATGGGAATCAGGGTCAGGGTGACAGTGGAGGGGGCTCTGCCTGAGTTTGATGGGTCAAAGCGTGCCTGTTGTGCTGCCCTGGTTGTTATTGGTGGTGCTTGTGCAGGTGAGTGGGATTGCGGCACGTGTCAAAGTCTCCCAGGCTCTCAGGGCTTGGAAAGTTGTCCTGCGGCTGTGTGATAGGGAAAACAGGTTGGAGCTGAGAGTTTCCAGCTGCTCTGCTCCCAGGACCCATCCTCAGGATAGATAGATAGATAGATAGAAAGAAAGAAGAATTTTATGGTCCTCCTGCCTGAGCTGGGAGCTCATGGGACAGGAGAATGCTAGAGGAGTAGGTGAGCATCCCAGGGAGGGGGTTGTTTTGGGGGATGGGGGAGCATCAGCAAAGCCGAGTGCAGTGCTACCCACGCTCACCCCTCTTCAGGGCATTCCCTGGAGCTGTGCCGACCCTTCCAGGGGAGCGTGGCTGCTCCTCGGGACTGATTGCACATTTGTCCCCAAAGTGGTCTGACTCGCTGCCTAGTCATCTTCCCGCAGCCCTCTGAATGCAGGGCTGATTGCTGCCTGGCGGGAGGGAGCCCGGGGAGGGGGGAAGCTGACTGGGAGCCAAGCCCAGCTGCGGGAAGCGATGCCGCCACGCCGCTCCCGGGCCGGGCTGGCTCGCCGGGCTGGTTTCAGCGGGAGCTGAGGACTGGCCAACTCGTCTCGCTTGTTTGTGCCAGTCTCGCTTGAAGGGATCTTTTTGAGAGCTGTGTGTTCCCATAGTCCAGGACCCCCGTGTCCCCAGCAGAGCCCTGGGGGGCTGTCACCTCTCCCTCTAATGGCTGATCACTTCATGTCCCCTGGGAATGCCATGGCAGGGTAATAAGGAGTGACCTGGGTGGTCCCTGGGGCTGCGGGTTGATGTACCCGTGTCTGTGATTTCTGGATGGGGATTTTTTCCCCATGGCTGGGGATTTTCTCCCTGTGGCTGGTTGCAGTCTCACCTGCTCATTGCATCTTGGTCCCCTGAGGCCCCAGGTCCCTCCTGATCCAGGGAGGGTTTGGGGCTGTTTTTGGGATGCCCTGAGCTTGCAGGCACAGACTGCTGAGCCAGGAGCCTCCAGTGGAGCCAAGCTGGGATCCAAGTGGAGCACAACCCATCCTGGAATGGGCACACCGTCTCCTTCACCCCTTCATTGTGGCACCAGGGCTGTGGCTAGAGGGGACCATGGATAGACCTGAGGCCTGTTTTCACTCTTCCTGGGCTCATGTGTAGCAGCAGACAGCTTGGAGGGTTGTGGCCTGTGTCAATCCTGTTATAGGTTGTCAGGCTATTGTTTGCAGGAGGTGAGGATTTGCCCACCTGCCGTGGGGCAGGGAGCAGCAGGGAGTTGTGTCTGGAGGGCCACGGCTGGTCCCCCTGGCAGATTGGACTCTGCTTCCCCCCTCCATGATGCACCCTGGTTTTGGGGGTTACTTGGCATGGCCATGGGAAAAGCGATCCTGCAGGGTTTGGTCTCTGGCTGTTGACCCTTCAGGGGCCCCAAAGATGACCACTTTGAGGAAGGAGAAGTGCAGTGGCTGATGCAGCTTGGGCAGGGAGGTGCATGGCTCCAACCCCTTGCAGCCGCTGTCTGCTCCCCTCGAACAAAGGAGGCTCTGAGCCTCTCCTGCCTCTGGGCACTGCACAAGAGAGCCCTTCTCTCCAGCAGCAAAAGCCTTTTCCAAGATAGGCCCCCCCTTCTTAAGAGGGCTTGCAACATTCTTCACTGCCCTCAGCCAGCCCAGCTTGGCACCTGCCTCTGCCTGTGCCCCTCCTGGGCTGCTGTGGTGTCCAGCTGTGGAGGGGACCCCAACAGGCTTGTGCCTTCCTGCGTGTCCTTGTTGGTGGCATTCTAGGGGACATTCTTGATTGCATAGAGTCCTGCATCATAGAGCTCCCTGCCTGTCCTTGAGGAGCAGGGCTCGGGGATGCACAGTGTGTACGGGGGTGATAACCAGCCCCCAAAATTCGGGTGGTACAAGGCTGGGGTGGGCTCTGTGGCCACAGGCCCCAGGGGGCCCAGCACGGCCAGCAGCAGCAGAGAGCAGGAAAGGGGGAAGAGCTCCTGCGCTGGTAATTACGGACAAGGTTGATGCCACATGATCCAGGGACGTCAGCAGAGTGTGTCACAGCTGCTGAAACACTGCATGTGCAGGGGCTGGAAAGGATGCCAGCATGAGAGGTTGGAGCACCAGCACAGTAGCCTGTGCCCCACAGTGCTGAGCCAGCCTTGCTGCCCGACCTTCACTGAGTCACCTCTCCTGCCCAGCCTGCCATGGCACCTCTGGAGCGGCCCAGCCTGTTCTCCTCCCTCTGGGAGTGCTGTGGCATGGCAGAATCCCCTTGCCTCAGTTTCCCCACTTTGCAGAGGGAGTTGGTAGCTGAACAGCTGCTGTGGATCTGTGCCCCTCCCCAGCAAGGAGACATACACACTCTTTTTGGGGAACGTTCTAGGGGAAGCAAAGGCAAAATGTGGTTACTCATGGCGATGACAGTGCCGATGACAAGTCCCCCAGCCCCCAGGAGCACGTGCTGTGCCTGTGCTCCTGCACGGGGAGGTGTGTTCCCAGTGCCAGAGAGGCCCAGTGAGTAATGGGGTGGGCGGCAGTGCTGGGTTGCAGTGGGGGGGTGGGAGCACTGGAGGGGGCTGCAGTTACTGGCACTGAGGAGAGAACACCCTGTCATACTTTTAGGATTGAGGGGAAAACTTCACGAGCCCTAGGAGTGCTGGGGGGATGGATGTGCCCCACTGGTGGACAGGAGGATGTGGGGTTACTATCCCTGTGTGGGGACAACCTACCTTGTATGAAGGGTGAGACTCATCTCTTGTCTGGGGGAGGAAACACCAGCTGCTGTGGGTCTGGGGTCTCCAGCCCCACCTGGGCTGTATCTGCCTTAGCCAAAGTCCCGCAGAGCAGCACAACAAAGGTGAGACCCACAGTGTTGGCTTTCCCTGGTTGGTGCTGGTACAGAGATGCCCTGCACAGCAGAGAGATATATTTTGGCTGGAGAAGCAGGTGACGAGATAAGGATGGGGTATCACATTACAGCACTCGGATCCTTCTTTGAGGTTAATAAGACAAGACAGACAATTGCTGCTGCTTCATCCAGGGAGTGCTGTGTGAGTGAGTCTATTAGTGGGTTGATGAGTAATTAGCTACGTTGGAGACCTGCTAACAGGAGGAGAAAGTTGTTACCGTGACTCAACTGACCCCTCTCCACAGAAGTTAGTGTGTCTTTTCTGAAATACCACAGGTGGATTACTCCACGACTTGGATGTACAGCCGAGAAAGCATGGCAGGGTATTCCTCCTTGCTTGCCAGCTGGAGTCACGCGGCGGTGATGAGCCACCGGCAATAGGAGAGGGGACAAGGAGGGAATGAGCCTAACCCCCCAGCTCGGCGTGAGTCGAGCCCATCTGCCTGCTTGTCCTTCACTCCTCCGTCGAGGGGTTTTTTTTTGATCTTTCCAAAAAGCAGCCTCGCTGTGCACACAGCGACACTGCAGGCTGGCTCAGCACTTCCATTCTCATCTCCCAAATTTTCAGGGTTTATGAGTGTCCCTGCCCTGCTGCTCTTCCTCTCTGTAGTGACAGGGATAGGGTGGGCTCCCTTCTCCTGGTCCCAGCACAGAGAGGGGAGGAGGTGACAGCTGGGCGATGTGGGATGTTGTGAGACACTGAGTCCCACTTTTGGAATGTGGGCCGTTCCTTCCCAAAGTACAGGAGGCAGCTCTCCCGAGAGATCAGGTGTTGTGAGGCTCGTGACTCCACCATGCAAATGCTGGAGGCTGTGAATAATCATGTACTTGTGCAGGGAGACTCAGCCCCGCGTGGGTTGGAGCATCCCGCGGCCAGGTGGGAGGCAGCTGGGTCCAGATTCCCGCTCTCTTGGCTGGGACACTGGCAGTGAGGGGTTAAGGGGAGAGAGGCAGTAGCCCATACCCTCAGAAGTCCCATTTTCAGACCCTCTCCAATGTCAAGTAGTTTTGCTGCCTTGTGTGAAGTCTGACCCAGAACCTCACAGCTGGATATCTCTGAATTTTCAGCCTGAGTTGCAGCTCGTTCCCACTTTTCTTGTGCTGGTACTCAAACCTAAACCTCTGTCCTTCTTCCCTGTTCCCAAGAACCAAGTCCCAGAGATTTGGCAGCAGGGCTCAACCAGGGCTGCATCTCTCCCAGATGACTGTGTGTGATGGAGAGAGCTGTATCCCCCAAGTCTCTTGCTCTTGTGCTAATCTGAGAACTCCTGCCTCATCTGTCAGAGGTTTGCTTTTGTTTTTTTTTGTTTGTTTTTTTATAAAGCAAAAAGCAACGATGTGTTAGGCAAAGTGGTGAATTTATCACTGGGCAGTTGTGAAGTGACTCAGCTGTCTGTGGAAGGCTCTGCTCGCTGTGGCTGTGTGGAGGACAGGGGCAGCCCTGGGTCAGTAGCACAACAGACAGATAAGGCCTAGGTCAGTGAAATGCTGCTGCCAGAGCTGCTCCAGCCTGGAAAAAGGGGCTCAGCTGATGTTTAGGAAGGTGCCGGCCCCAGGGCTACCTGCATCCCGTGGGAACTGCAGGAATGGGGGCAGGATGGGATATGTGTCAGTCTGGGGTATTTGTGGCTGATTTAGTTCCAGCTTAATCCCTGGCATCTCCCATCTCTGCATGGAGGGCTCTCTGCCTGCCTCCCACGTGGCAGGCAGGAGGTGACCATGTCCAAGGACTGGGGTGCTCCTTGCCTTGCCATGATTCCTTCACCCGCTCCCGACTCTGCCACCACAGACTGACGTGCAAGTACATGGAGTGCCCTGCTCATGTAAATAAACCCAGCTATAAATAGAGGGAGAGAAGTGTGAAAACAGTGGGGAATGGATTTCATATAACCAGCAAATTAGTCTGGAGAAACAAGGGTGTGAACTGACAGCCATGCTCCAACCCAAGCTGATATTTCCAGTTTCCTGAGGGATGTTGGTGAGGCCCCTGTGCTGGGCTTGGCTTGAGGATGAAGACACTGGGACCAGAGCTGGGTCCCCCCATCCACCAGGGCTGCTGATGCCACCCGGATTGGGCTGTACTGCTGTATGTGCCATCTATGCCCTTAATGTTTTTTTCTCCTCTTTGAAATTGTGGCAAACCCCAGCTAAAGACATGGAGATGATCTGGCTGGTGACACAGACTCCAGCTGGACCAGAATATATCAGCTATGTCCAGCTGGGAAAGGGTAGATGGAGCTCTGCCAGCCTTGGGCTTACTCCTTTGAAGTCACTGGAGGATGGCTGGGATTTTTTGGGTGCTTTGAAGGTGACAGGTTTGGCAAGGGAAGGGTGCTGGCTGAGGGGCTCTGCCCTCCCAGGCTGTTGCAAACCAGACTTTCATGAAACAGGAGTGCAGCTTGGAGAGCAGAACTGCCCCAGCACAAGGGTCAGCCTTGGCTGTGCCAACACTCCGTGCAGATCTGCAAGCTTTCACTTCAGATCTCAGCACTAAGAGCTGAGTCAGGCTTTTATGAGGTCTTGGAATTTGCTAGGGAAGCAAACTGCCTGGGAGATCTCGTGAGCTCAGGCTGGGTGGGGGGATACTCCCGCCTCCTGCCCAGGGCATGCCAATGTCTGACCCTCACTAAAAGTACTTCCAGGCAGGGGGTGTGCGATGCTCCTCAAGCTCCCTTATCCTCTGCAAAGGTTGGGGCGTTTTGCCTGTTTACAGAAAACACGTGGGAAGAGCTGGGAAGACCAGCAGCTACTCAGACCTCTCCCCAGATACTCTCCAAAAGGTGTGGGCAAGGGCAAGATGGTGAGTGCTGGGGACAAAACCATGTGTCCCCCTCTCTGTGTGAGCCTGTCCCCTCCTGGGCTGGCTGTCATCTCTGGGGAAGTTCAGTGGCCCATTTCTGTGGCTGGCATGCTCCTCGGGGAGCCAGCACGGCTGTTTGCCCATCTGGCATCACCAGGTTTTTGCAGGGAGGAGAGGTGGGCTGAGCACGGGGGGACTTTCTGTTTTCTACCCATTTTCCATTGGAGTCAACTCCAATTCTCTTTTCAAATAGGCTGTGACCAGCAGGGGACAAGGGCAGAGGGTGACACAGAGCTGTTACAGGGGGTCAGGGATGGGGGCAAGTGGTGAGTGTAGAGCAGGAGCAGGAGAGGTGGCACAGGTGGTGCAGATGGTGCAAGGTGTGACAGTGGCACTGAGCCAGTGCTAGGTGTGTGATGGCAGGTGAATGTGACACCAAACTGTGGGGGGTGTCAAGGAGGTGACTGCAGGGGGCTGGCAGAGGTGACAGCAAGCTGGTGCAGGGGACAGGTGTCTTATCTGTCCCAGGCTGGTGGTGATGACCCTGGACCTCTGACAGGGCAGAGATGGTGGCAGGTATGTTACCTTGAGCTGATGTGAGGGTACAAAGCTGTGATGGCACCAAGGAGGTGGCAGGGAGGTGACCCCAAGGTGGTGCAGGGTGGCAGGGACAGATGGCACAGCTGATGTTGGTCGGGGCAATGTGGACCTGGTGTGGGGGGGGGCAGGTGGCTCAGCTTGTGGTAGGGAGGTGACCCTGTACAGACACAAAGTGGCATCTGCGTGTCAGAAGGGTGGTGTGTGGCAGCAGGGGCAGGTGGCAGAACTGGGAACAGGGAGGTGACACTGAGATCACTCAGGGGGGCAAATCTGGGGACAGGGAGGTGACACTGAGTTAATGCAGGGGCACATATGGGGACGGGGAAGTGATGCTGTGCTGATGCAGGGGCACATCTGGGAGCAGGAAGGAGATGCTACACTGGGTGCCAGGACACATCTGGAAACAGGTAGGTGATATTGTACGGGTACGAGGGCATATTTGGGGGATGGGGAGGTGACACTGAGCCGTTCCAGGGGCACATTTGGAGACAAGGAAGTGACACTGAGCTAAGGCAGAGGCACATCTGGAGACAGACAAGTAGCGATGTACTGGGGCAGGGGCACATCTGGAGAGAGGGAGGTGAAACTGCCCGTGTGGTGGCACATCTGTGGTTGAGGAGGTGATGCTGAGCTGATGCAGAGGCACATCTGGAGACAGGGCAGTGATGCTGTACTGGTGCAGGTGCACATTTGAGCATAGGGAGGTGACACTGAGCCGATGCAGAAGCACATCTGGAGACAGGCAGTTGCGGTGTATTTACTGGTGCAGGGGCACATTAGGGCATGGGGAGGTGACACTGAGCCGATGAGGTGACACATCAGGGACGGATAGGTGATGCTCTACCAATGCCATGACATATCTGGAGGACAGGGAGGTGACACTGACCCGGTGTGGTGACACATCTGTGGACGGGTAAGTAAGTGATGCTCTACCGGTGCAGGGCACATATCTGTGGACGAGGTGACACTGAGCCGGTACAGTGATACATCTGAGGACGGGTAAGTGATGCTCTACCGGCACGGTGACACATCTGGGGACAGGTAGGTGATGCTTTACCGGTGCGGTGACACAACTGGAGGACAGGGAGGTGACACTGAGCCGGTGCGGTGACACACCGGAGGCAGGGCGGTGACACCGAGCCGGTGCGGTGACACACCCGGAGGCATGGCGGTGACAGCGAGCCGGTGCCCTGGCACAGCCGGAGGCAGCAGGGTGTCGCGGTCCGGCGGAGGGCACGCCTGTGCCGGGGTGGAGGTGCCCGCCGGTCCGGCGGAGGTGACCGCGCCGCTCCCGGCAGTGCGCATGATACTGCGGCGCGGGGGCCCCGTGCGCGCCAACCCACCTTGAACCGGCCCGGGCCGCGCCGGCGGCCAATCACCGCCCACTCCGCCGGGGCGCGGCCAATGGGCGGCGGGCGGGGGCGGTGCCGAGCC